>CM018683.1:9678938-10278938 GCA_009363875.1 Mikania micrantha
TTACCAAACAAGACCCCTAAAATCTCACCCTTTTTTTCTTCTTATTGTGGTTTGACAATTTTAACAATTTTGCTTCAAACTTTTCAAAATGACCATTATGCTCCATGTGGTTTGACAGTTTGACTATTTTGCTCCCTGTGGTTTGACAATTATAACATTTTTGCTCCATGTGGTTTTGAAAAAAATAAGTATAATCAAGACATATTAAAAAACTTTGGAACAAATAGTTAAACTGTCAAACCATAGGAGCATAATAGTCATTTTGAAAAGTTTGGAGCAAAAGGTCAAAACTGTTAAACCAAGGGAGAAAAAGAGAATTTTTTTTCCTTTTTTTTATATAGTAAGTTCCTTTTTATTACTCTCGACAAGCTTTATATACGTGTGTATACATATATGCGTGTATGAGAAAATTTATTATGCTTCGGGGAATTGGGATATATTTATAAAAGATTTAAGAGTAGATTACGATTTTAGATAATGTTTTTTAAATGTTTTAACTATTTTAACCTAAAATATAATCTTGATTCTATCAATGCAGACAACTAACGGTTTTTGTTCCCACTTATAAGTGTTATAACGATTTTGGCTCATGTGATTCAAGTATTTTAACCGTCTGAATAATTATAGTTATTGGGCAAAACCGTTAGTTATTTAAAAGAGGGTGACAACATTAATAAAAAATTATATTTTAAATTAAAATAGTTAAAACAATTAAAACAGATGAAAAAAACCATAATTAACTCAAGATTCAATTAAAATGAAATAGGAACACTACAATATAGATTAGGTACTCAATTCCAGTTCGGTTGTGAAATATTGATTCCTACAATGAATAAATTACTTATTTTCTACCATCGTTTTAGCCCCTCGAAGATTCATGATATTTCACTTCTCATCCCTTATTTTGACTTGGTATGCAGAAAAGGTCAAAATTTGGAAAGAGACTTGCACTCTCTATTCATTGGTTGGCAATAAAGAAACAGACTCCTGTAATTAACATCTTCTAATAGAAAAAAAAATTGCAATTTAGTCCTCCAAAGATATTGTTTCTTTGACTTTGACCAACTATATATCCAAACACTACCAGAAGAAGAATTCTAATCCAGAATCTTGCTTTTTCCATCTTTGGATTCTATTTCCTCAAAAACCCTGTTTCAAATTACCATCTGCAAGCCAAAATCATCAATTTGTATGTCAAGAAAGATACAAATTCTAATGCATAAATTACAAGTCTTTATGGCACAAGTGCTAAAGTTTTAGACTTTAAGTTCATTACCTTGTTAGTGTAGGGACTCTGAATGCAGAAATTTGAATCATGGATTCTGAATTGGTTCACAAGATGAAAGATTTTGATCAAATTTGAGAAAGGGGTAATTTGGTAATTTCGTTCTTTAATTTTGTAGGGCAAACTGAAAAGAGCCACTTGCAGAAATGCAGGACATCGATGCTTGGCTCAAGTTGGTCCGACACCCTCGGATGTCACACACGCAATGGTCTCGTGCACCGGTTAACCGTGTTGTCTAATTATCAAGATTCAAGATCACTACTTTATGATAACTACAATCTTGAATTGGTCAAACAAGGTCATTTCTTGCAAAATTACCATTCCGACCTCAAGAAATGGTGCTAAAATCGTCTAAAAGATTGATTACAACAAATACCCAACAAAAATCCTGCATAAACTATGAATAATATCATCAAAACCATGGAAAAGATTGAATCTTTATGGAGAGGATGCATCAAACAAAGCCTCATTGATCATGTCATCCTCACCATTAGCTACTGCAAAAAAGTCTGCATCTTGTTCATCATCATTACACATATCCCGCCTCTCGACCCTTGAATGAGCCGCGATAAAGATCAACTTTTGAGCCTTCTCCACGCCAATACCGCTCATTGATCGAGCCCGTTTTGAAATAGCCTGATTGCATTTGAACCCACAAGAAGTGGCATGAAGAAAGATCAACCTCACTGCAACTTTCCTTAAAGAACTGAACTCGGTTAAGTAAGTTTCCCAAACCAACCTACTGCTTTGGGGGTTCACTATTTTCATCTTGCCCGTGATAGGATCCCGCTGTTTAAGCTGCACAGCTTGAGCGTAGACTGGGTCAAGCCCGTCTGTTCGCCATTTCATAAGCTCCATTAACGCGATATGAGCTTCTTCTCGTGACACGAGCCGTGTGATAAGCTTGTCGACATCCTTTTCTTGATCAGGGGTTAAGCATTTAAAGGGGGGCAGGTACTTCCCACTTCGATCCTTGATCAAATAAAAAGGATCAAGTATAAATGCAGCTGCCCAAGCAGGATGATAATTTCTCTTGAACCTTTTATCAAACACCTTGTCTACATGACTCTCATTCATCTGAAACTTCAAACACCAATCTTTGATTTTCACTCTAACTTCCTCCCAAAGTGGCAAACATTGCCCGACTCGTGGTCTTTCTTTTTCGATCTCCTGTGTCATGACTCTAACCAACTTAACCAACGAATGAACCGCTTCAATTTCCCTCCAAAATTGAGAATTCCTCAATGTGTCCTCAATCTCCCTTGCAAATTGATCCTCCATTGACACTTTTTGGTAGCTCTCATCATGTAAAACTAATTGCAATGTTCTTGCTGAACTTAACATATCTTCCACCATACTGAACACCGGTTCGAGTTCAAATTCATTGCCTAATGGAATGCGAATCAATCGTGCTCTACCAGATTCTTGAAATTGATACTTGAGAAACAAATTCCTAATGTGAGATGTGGTGTTCACAAAGTTTGCTATTTTGAAACAATTTTCAATTACATTTTTGAACAATGGCAGTTCTTTGCTAAAATCTTTGATCAAATTACTAACCCCTTGAAACTGACAACAAAGATTGATCATCCAATGATGTTGGTCTTCAAGATTCTTTAAAGCTTTCAACTTGAATCTATCTGAAACAATGCCTACACATTGCTGCAAATTATTCCCACAAATTTCAATCATTGTTTCCATCAAAACATCCTCTGCATACCTGGAAAAAACATACCCATCTGCAAAAACTGCTCGCCGGAAAACACTCGTTCCGTTCGGTAAATTCACCGATAAATTCACCAATTTTTCATCTGAATGATAATGATTATGATGATTATTTGATTTCCACCCATCTGATGAAAGTTGGAAGAACATTGCATCGCGAATTCGAGCTTCTGACTCGGATTTTGCAATTTGATACTTGAAATCCAGCCGTTCGCCGGCGAGTTCCCGGCGGGGTATCGCCGGTAAACCGAGTTGATTCAAAAAAATCTTGAATTTTGGGTGATTTAAACTTGAAAATGCAACTGACCCACAATTTTCATACAACCAATCTGTTAATAACTCGAGTGATGTATCGATTTGTGATTTGGTTAATGTTAAACCAGATGATGTTTTTGGGGATTTTAATTTCTTGACACTATCTTCCAACATAGCTAAAGCACTCAAATCATCTTTCCCACCTGATAACTGATGGTACTGAAAGTTTACAACCGTCGGAACCGAAATCGGTACCGGAGACGGCAACGGCGCCGGCAATGCAGGTATGGATTCGGGTCGGGTCGGGTACGAACCATCAATTGAGAACCTCGCTGGTTCGATCATGGTGATCGGAGCAACCGAGTGAGCTGTAGTTCTGTTCCGGTTGCCGGAGCTCCGTTTCCGGTGGTTCTGCGGCGAAGACGACGACGCCGGAGACGACAAATTCATCATTCCAGTGGGTGAAATCGATGAAATTGGATTTGGGTTTGAATTAATGTTGAAATTCGGGCATGTTCCTCGTTTCAAATGCTCGGAAGCTGTTCTTGACGGATTTGAAGCAGAGAAAACGGCGTCGCATAAGCAGCACCGGAGTTTCACGGCTTTTGGTTCGTCGGTCCCGGAAGCGTTAACGAGAATCGGCTCCAAATGAGACCAGTACCAAGCTCCTTTTCCGTTTATCGCTTTCGTACGGACCATCACAAGCCCGTCGTACCGTTTGGTGACACTCTTCGCCGCCGTTGGCTCCAGTGATACTAGTGGTAGTTGTGGTGGTGATGAGGGTGGTGGTGAGTGTTGTGTGGTGTCTTTATTGGTCGTCGTCTCCATTTTCGTCGTTAAAGGTTCAAGATTTCTTGATTCCGACCAAATATTTCAAGATTTCAGTATATCTCCGAACATTATTCTAGCCGGAGTGATATGCAGGTGGTCGGAGTTTAAAGAAATGGCGGTGATCCATGGTGGCTCCGGCGATGTGAAGGTGGGTTGTTGGGAGGAAGTTTCTTGTGTGTGTGGAAGAGAGAGATGGAGGAAAGTGGGAGGGGGAGTGTGAGTCAAATAAGGGGGTTGTTTTTTCATTTTTGTTTATTATTGTTTTAGGCCACATTTTAGTTAATATCAATAGTACTACTCAAAACATCATTCAAAAATTTTATTACTATTTATAAATATAAATAATCCACTAGTTGTCTCATTGTTATAATCCACAATTATTAATAACGTTAATTACACAAATAGTCCATCTAATTTAGTGTGTTTTTAATGTTTAGATAATGCCCTTTTTCTAATAATAGATTTTTGAAACATTGTAATATTCAATTGGTAACATCTTTAACTATTCAGAAAAATACAAGTTAAAACTTTTGTTAAATAGAAGTAAAATGTTTAATTATCTTTTAAGTCATCAATTTTGTAATTTGTTTGTAAATTCCTTCGCAAATTCAAAAGTTGTGTAACAAATAGAGGGATATCGTGATTTCAAAGTTAGGTGAAAAAGCTTAGTTTTGTTGACTAGTTTCAAAGCCATCGTTTTGTCAAAGGTCAGTTATTGGGAGACATCTTCGGTGAGGGTTTGGCATAACCGCCAGCATGAATCGGAGATGGTCAATGTTGGCTTGCAGTTTTCACTAGACGGAGATCTTGCTAGGTGTATTGGTAAGAGGATAAAACATTAAGCGACGAGCATTTAGAGCCAATGATGCGTCTGATAAGGTCCGAACATGAAAATTTGCTATTTTGAAGCAGATTATAATGGTGGTGGTGACCAAATACGAGAAGACATACAACTAGAAAGAGGAGTATGAGGTTATAGTGGGGGAAGCAGTAATGGGGTGAAAAAGTACATGTGTAAAGCATGATGTACTAGTGGTGAAGCATCCTTCGTTGGATGGGAGTAAATGTGTTTTTGGTGTGTGTTAGGTTTAAGGTTGATGTGGCTTAAAATTTGTATTAAAAATTCTACTCATACTTAAACTGAAGTTTATCAAATGATTTTCTTGGTACTCCAAGGGTGTTACAAGTTTAATATCATTAAGTCTCAAGCTTTTTACTAAAAAAAGGTTAGTAAATAAGCCTAAGAAACATGATAAAACAATAGCACCTATTTGTGTAGTTAACTCTTACTCAAATCATCATATACATCCTTCAAAAGTTAACTACTATTTAATCATAATAAGTGGACGAATAACCTACTATTCTTGTCCTAACAAAGTAAGAATGTGTTCTTATAACTTTTATACCTCATTACATTCACTTCACTAGAGTTCAAGAGCAACACCCCGCTATTGTTTAATTTTTTCGAGACCTAACCGTTTTCGACAGTGTTCTTGCATGTACCAAAAGCATAACATCAACAAGATCCTCATGTATTCCTCTTTACCACTTTCGTTTTGTTCCCTTAAAATCTATAATATCTGATTCATTCATTCTTTACTAAAAATTTTATGTAAGATATAAATAAGCTTTTATGTAATAAAGTATATTTTGAAATTGAATAATGTTATAAAAATCTTAATACTAGCTATGATTTGTTAAAAAGGTGTTTTGAAAATCTGAATAACCTATAAACTATTTGTATTAATAAATAAACATTAAAGCAATGTTTTGAAAACCGGATCGGACCGTGAACCGGTGGTCGGACCGGTCCGGTTAGGGATTCTGGGTCGTTTTTGGGTGAACCGGCCGGTCGAACCGACGAACCGGTGGTTGAACCGGTTTTTTTATATATTTTTATTTTTTTTTGTTTTTTTAATTTTATATATATATATATTTATAAAATGTATATAAAATCATCCGGTTCTTAAACCCGGTCCGACCGGTCGGACCTCTGACCAGTAAGGAGACCGGTTCGACGTCCGGTCCGGTTATGAAAACATTGCATTAAAGAGGCTTGTATTATTTTCTTGATAATAAACAAGTAAATCAATAACATTTGTCAAATTCTTAAATCACTTGATGACACTTGTCAAATTTTAAATAACTTTTGACATGTGTCACATTACTAACCATGTTATCCAAACATCTCTATTATTAAATGTTTATATATTCTCTTTCATATTAATAATAATCTTTTAATAAATTAAAAATCAAATCTTTATATTAAAATATAGATTTTGAAAATAAAAATTATATAAAACAATTTTACTAAAAAAACAAACCCAAAAGTTTAAACAGCAAGATTTCTATATAAAAAAAGGAATGTTAAAAAATAATGAAAATTCAATCATATTTAATCCTAAAAATCATTTTTTGAACCCTAAATTTTTATTCATTCCTATATAATATTTTTTTATACAACTCGTATAATACACAGGATACTAACCTATAAACTATTTGTATTAATAAGTAAACATTAACAGGTGTTTTGATACTAATTTTCTTGCTTCTTTATCATATTACACGTAGGTCTATCCATTAAATAAAGACCTAAATATTAGTTATATTGTTTTTTTAATTAAAAAATAGATTTCTTAATATTAAAAAAATGATTTTTTTATAAAACACAATTTAAAAAAACTAGATTACTATTTAATTTGAAACGTTTATATAATATGATATTTTTCAAACAGTGCACTTTTTAAAAAGTACAAAATAGTTAATACATGTATTTTAAAAAAATGCAAATTTTTAATAAAGCAATATAAAAAAAAAAGAAAAATAAAATAACAAGGTATTTATAAAAACTAACAGATAAAAACAATTTTTTTAAAATGAACAATATAAAAAACTTTTTAAAAAACAAAATTTTGAAAAAAAAAAAAATATATATATATATATATAATTGTTATTTTATTGTTTATTTAAAAAAACACATAATTTTGAAAGAATTATTAAATAGGAAATGAATTCCATATGATTAGACATTTACACAAAAAGCTGTGCAAGACAAAGTATAAACCATAAACACCGGCTCATGTACATCGGATGGGAGTTATTTGTACATCACCGATATGATTGAAAATCACAAGGTTCCATTTGCATAGCATATTTTTTTTAAATGTTCATACCATATTGTGCAACACAAAATACCTCTTCTATATGATTGTTAACACGTTATTGTTATGAACAATATTTTTAAAACCGGTATTTTAGGTATACTGGATTTGGCTCAGAGAAGGTTCACCGGTTGAACCGGGTTGTAATGGATGGTTCAACCAGACACACTAGTTAACCATGAAATTCCATAAAAATACAACACATACTCAAACAAGTTTCCAAAAAGTATCCAAATTTATCCAAAAACAATTCAAAATATACTCAAATACATCCAAAACAATCTAAAAACTAATTCAAATTCTAATAATTTTTTAAATAAAAGTGCATAATAGGATTATGACATTGGCATGTTAAATGCATCAAATTCACGATCGCTTAAAACCTGAAATTCACTATCTTGTGTTTTTTTGAAACTAGTAATACCGGTTTTACCAGTATAACCAGATTAAACTGCTGGCAAAGTCGATCAAAGGAACCTGCATAATATCGGAAGGTTTCGTATCGGATGAGTTAGCGGTGGCCGGTCTAACCGGTTTTTAAAACATTGGTTACGAACGAAGTCTACAAACATATATAAGAATTAAGGGTTAGATTCAATTAAATAGTCTTCTTGTTTTAAAAAATCGAAAAATTGTTATCAATTATTAGATAATGATATCAAACTTGAGAGGTAGATTCAAAGTTTTAGAAAGAAAATTAGTTTTAGGGTAATTTTAGTTATAACAACTTTCCTCCACCTTTTTCACTTTTTGAAATTTAATAGTAAGATGTCCGCGCGAGGCGGCGAAAACAAAACGATTAGGCTACTGATTTTGACTCGTAAAAAGCTTAAACCACCTAATTTTTGTGAAATCAACTTTTTTATAAAGAAGATATTATGATAAAATTCATAATTTAAAATACCAAATATAATATGACAAAAGTATAACAAGTAATTTATTTGATTTGAAAAGGTTTTTATTTTATAGGTATTATATGACACTTTGTTTTTTAAATGTATCAATGTGAGACAAACTAAAAAGTAAAAGAAAATCATTTAATTTATGGTTTTAAAACTTTGTTTGTTGTACTTTATGTTTTAAGAGTTGTAAAACTTTTAATTTTAAATGTTTTTAGTAAAAGACCATTGTAAAATTATTAATATTAAGAGTTTTAAGTAAAAGATCATTGTATCATTCATATGTCTATTATATAGGAGTATAGCTTACCATCCTTGCTTTTCCTCGAGACAGGGTGGAAGAAGGAAAATGATTCTCATCCAGCAACAATTATTTAAAAATGAAAATAGATTTTAAATGTTCTAAATTTTTACATACGATACTATTTAAAAACATATGATAAAAACGAGAATTTTTTTATCTTTAAAATGTGTATAGTGTTGCAAAAAATGAATTTTTTTCAGTTCATTATGTCTAATTATCATCATTGTGTTTTTTTTAAACATTTGTGTATACTTCTTTTTTGTTTTTACATATAATTGTGTTTTTTTACAGGTAATTGTGCCATTTTTAAACATCATTGTATCATTCATACTTTGTCATTGTGTCATCTTTGCTTGACATTACGTATAATGCAATATCATTGTGTCTTAATTTGTTCAGAAAAACAAACAATGAGCAAAAACACAAAAGATATAATGACATGTACAAAAGACACAATGAACTAAAATACAAAATTTTTTCTATAGCAACACTATATACTAATTTTGAAGATAAAAAATGATCGTTTTTAAGTATATATCTTTTTAGAAAAATAATCATCATTGTACTCGGTATATCACACAATTAACAAAGCCAATGTATGATATGAGGAGAGTAAGATGCACACAACCTTACCTCTATCCTGAAGGAAAGAGAAGCTCCTTCTAATGTGGTCGTCGGCTCATGATGCCTGATTAACAAACTAACCCAAAGCTTTTACCTTTATTTTCACAAAAATTAAGTAAATTAACGTTAAAATTAGCGTAAATTTGTTTTTGTCTATCGAGGGCCGACACATATATACATTATATGTGCGTACCGCACACCAGGTTTTTTTAACATTAAAAGTTATGAACGTTTAAATAAGGTCATATGTAAAAATTATGAGTTAAATAAGGTGGAAGAACTTGATAAAAATTTAACAAAAGTTATCGTTATTAAAAATAATTTCCAACAATTTGATTTAATCATAGTAATTGAATAATGATTTAATGACTTAAGACCCGTCTTAATTTTTTTAGGATAAGGAGCATATTTAATTTAACCTAACAATAGGAATCAGATCACTTAAAAAGGTTTTGCCTACAAAAAATAGAAAGAAATATTAATATATAACTTTAAATCAATAGTTTTAATTAAAATATTAAATAAAATTAATTGTAGAGTATAATAGAAAAATACATTTTTTTTTTCAACTTCTCATAATTTTTTAACTGTTTATAATTTTTCGCACGACAATATTTTTTTAAAAAATTATCAAAATGCTCATAATTTTTAGCACGACAATATTTTTTTAAAAAAATAATCAAACCATAAATTTGTGTGGTTTTCTTTTTTAATTTGATTATATTGTTGATATATTTCTTTTTTTAAAAAAAAAATCTACACGTTAATGTGTTGTACTGGATCATCTTAACAATTTACCATAAATTTTATAACAAAATAATAACCACAAGGAGAAAACAAAACTAACAATATTTGTAAATTTGATCACATTACATTATAACACTTAATAATGCATTAACTACAAAATTACAACCAAAATTTGGTAAGTTGTCTTTTCATGATTAAAACTAACACTAGTTTCTTTTACATTATTTAAAATTATTAACTATATCATCAACATTTTAATTTTTAAAATATTATTAATTCGTTACACAGCATTAGAACAATGCATTAAATGATATATGTTATGATTCATTTTAATCTTTACAGCTATTTTTTTTATCAATTCTTTATCTGTCTTTTGATGTCTTCTTTTTTTTTTTTTTTTTTTTTTTTTTTTATGTTTAGATTGAAAGACACTTTGGAATTTAATGAGCTCTAAAATCATATTTATAAATATATATTTAAGAGTAAATTGCCCTTTTGGTACTTTATTTTTACACAAAATTTCAGAGATAGTTATTTATGTTTCAATATGTCAAAATCAGATATTTAAGTTTTCAAATGTTGCAAACTCGGCCCTTTCTCTGTAAAATAGTAACAGAATAGAGACATAAATGTCAAAAAAAATCATATAAGTAATTGAGTAAATTTCACTTTTGTTCCTTTATGTTTACATCAATTTACAAATATGGTCCTTTATTATGTTAGTACTTTATGGAGTTAACGGATAAGGGACCAAGTTTGCAACATTTGAGAACTTAAAGGACTGATTTTGACATTTTAACATAAAGGGCTACCTCTAAAATTTTGTGTAAAAAAAGGGCAAAAAGTGTAATTTACTCTATATTTAATTTAACACCTTAAAATTTAAAATGTGATATAATAAGAACCATGAAAAAGAATGAAAAGGTAACAGAGTTTTATAAAAGGACAAATAATATACTTTATAAAAACTCAAGTACTATAGGATTTAAAGACATTAAGGTGGTGTTTGTTTTTTAAAATGTAAAATGTCTGCAGTCTACATACAACATCTGCAGACATCTGTAGGAGAATATATGCACCAAACGTCTACAGTCTGCAAGAAGAAGAATGTTTATTTTTTAACGTCTGTTAACTCATAAAAATAAATTTGGTGGTGTTGTACGATGTACAGTGGGGGTTGATGGGGGTGGCCTACAGGGGTGGGTGATGGACTGGTGGAGAGTAGTCTCTGTAGACTTTAGAATATCTTAGATTTGGTTGGTCCAAATCTACACCAGTAAGACCTTGCGCAGACGTTTTTTAATGAAACGTTTTCGATAAAACACAGTCTGCAGATGTCAACGTCTGCGTAGCGCAAACAAAAGAGGCTGCGCATACGTTTTATAAAAAAGCAAATCCAACCCAAATTATGTAGTCCAAAGGCCCATTATTCAGTCATTAATCCTATTAGCGGGAAAAGGCCCATATATGATTGGGAGAGTGATTTATCAGTTTAACTGGTTTGCGGCCGTTTGCCAGCTTTGCCTAGATAATTTTATATTTTTATTCAGTAATACAGTCCAATTTCTAAAGGATCGCTCAATTAAAAATAATACTGTGTTATAACTTATGACAGTCAAACTAATTATTTATCGACTTCGTATCTGCTTATCTAGTATATAAATATATAATATATATGCCAATTTTTATTTGTTTTACATTTTTTAATTTATTTTATTACTTTATTCACTTATATGGTAAATATTAGGTCCCTCTCAATACCAAATAAATATGAGTGATAGGTAAAACACGATCGCAAATAACTGAGTTGGTAACTATAATGAAAATTGGACTTGGTGTGATTTGATCTTGCAACCACCAAATTATCTCTCCACCACTTAAACCACTATAATATTTCTTTAGATGCTATCTAGGTTAGATGTTGGTAAAACAATAATAATAAATATGGTTGTAAATGAGCCGAATGAACACGGACACAAATGAACGAACATGACATCTCAAGTCAAATGGACATTTTGAGAGAAAAACATGATAAAAAAACATTTTGGTAATTTTTCCCTTGATCATAACCTATTTTAATATTGAGTTGCTAATTTAAGCATTTTTGTAAGAGACTGGAAAAAATTTAAGCATTTAATACTGAGTTGCTAATTTAATATTTTATCTTATTTGTTTTTTAAGTGGGTTTTTTAGTATTAATATATATATTTTTTAATGTTTAAAATATATTTAATTAAAAAATTTATATGAAATATACGTAATACTTAATATTATTATTATTTAATATATGATGTATTTAATAGGAGAAAGAGGAGGAAAATCAAATTTCAGGTGCTACAAAAACATGTCACGTGTCATTATAAACCTTTATTTATTAGAATATATAAATATATTTTCTTATATAGTTTACTAGCCTAGAAACCCATAACTTCATTTACAATTGTTAACATTTTAAATAATTTAAATGTTTAATAAAATGAAGTAAAAATTGAATATTATATTATATATTTATTTATTTTGAATAAACATAATTTAATTATATAAATTTTGCGTTAAAAAAACTAATATTACTCCAACGGCTAAATTGGCATTAAATTTAAAAAACTTTTGATATTTCTGCTCCAAATTGGCTCTTCTTTCCGTCGGCGAGTTATTATAGATGCCGAGGCGTATTCTGCGAATCGAAGTTTTGAGACCGAAGGATCATCGATTCGGGATCAGATACATTGTTTCGTTCACAGACTTGAATGAAAATTTTGAGGTTAATTCTGATTCTTGCTCTCCTTGTATGTGAATAATCCATTCTAGTTAACGATTAGTTTAGAAATTTCAGTGTTCTTGGCTTCTTGTTTAGTTCCCTCTTCTTAAAATCTACATCATCATGTCATGGATTTTTCAAGCAGAAATTGCTACGATCTTTAGATTTAGGTTCGCTTTGAATACATCTGTGCTTATGCCTGCTTTACTTTTAATAATTCTCATAGCCGCTGCATGTTTAATCTTCATTCAAACTTGACATTGATGACATTATTCTTTGAGTCATATAAAATCTGTCATATATGAATAAATCTTCATTCAAACTTGGATATTATATGCGTACAAGTATGTATTTATGGGTGGAAACTTAGATAATAAACTCACCGATTTGTGTGTTTCAGTGGAAAAAATCCCCTGCAAAGGTTGAACAGAAGGAATCAGGTGATGTTTTGTTTGATGAGAGGTCAGTCACCTTATTCTATTTATCAGGTCATGTTTGTGGAAGGGGTGGAGAATTGTTGACATAGAGATGTTCAGTCAAAGTCAGGTTAAAGTGCCCTCACGCTTTCATTCTAATATTTTGTTTTCGTAATAATTACACAAATAGAATTATTGCAGCATAATCACCGGTCTTTGTATAAAAATGATTTGGCTATATGAGGTACCATATTTTCTGAAGTGGATTCGGATGTGTGATTTGGCTTTGCAATAAAAGAGGATGTTTGCATCATCAAGTTTAGATGGAGGTAAAATTATAGACAAAGGGGGGAGACAGGGTTTCTAAGACACTTTGTGCTGTAATTGACCAGCTTGTCAAAAGGTACTAATAGAGATAATTATAAAAAAGATGCAAGTATAGTATTGTATGTGTCAACTTAACAAACAAAAATGTGAGGGTTATACACTTAGACCAATTTGATAGGGTTTTTTTTATCCCCTCACGCTTTCATTCTAATATTTTGTTTTCGTAAGAATTTCACAAGTAGAAAATTATTGCAGCATAATCACCGGTCTTTGAATAAAAATGATTTTGGCTATACGAGGTAACATATTTTCTGAAGTGGATTCGGATGTGTGATTTGGCGTTAAAACTTAATCAATGGAGACAATGTTATTTGATGAGAGTTCACTCAACTTACTTTGTTTATCAGGAATTGTTTTTAATCACATGATTTTAATTTGTAAATTTGTTTTGCCACTTCAATCTTTATTTGAGTTAGTGATGTTTTAGGAAGTAGGAAGGAGGTGAAAGCGAAGACTAAAGGGTAGACGGGGTATTCCAAGACATTGTACTCATTTGACCATCCCCGTTAAGGTATCATTAGAGCTAATTATAGAATAAACATTGGTAATGTATTATATGTGTGGGTTTAACGCTTGTACATATTTGGAAAATAGTCCCCTTCCCCCTAAAATTGGCTAGAAAAACAATCTGGTGCAATTTTCGTATGCGCAATGTTTGACTTGCCAAATTCTTAACCATCTTATTATTTTTGTTCTCATAATAATTTTCATTGTGATACTTACGTAAAAAATAATTATTGCACCATAATCTCATGTTTATAAATAAAAATGATTTTGGCTATATGAATTAACCTATTTTTTGACGTGGATCTGGGGACTTGTGATTTGGCCTAAAAACTTAATCAGTGGTGCAATGTTGTTTGATGAGAGTTTAGTCTTCCTACTCTATTTATCAGGTATAGTTTTTTAGTCACATGTTTTTAATTAGTCAAGTTATTTTGCAATATTAACCTCTATATGAAATATTGATGTTTTAGGAAGTCAAGAAGTAGGTAAATGCGAAGACTAAAGGGGAGCCGAGGTATTTCAAGACAGCCCCATCAAGGTATTGTTATAGCTACTTATAAAAAGACTCAGGTAATGTCTTATATCTGTGGATCAAGCACTTGAACTTAGCTGGCAAATAGTTCATTTTGTGTCCTCAAAATTGACTAGAAAAACAATCTGGTGCATTTTTCTTATGTGCTTCGATTGGCTTGCCAGTTTATTGGCTACGCTATTATTAGTTAGAGATAGAGAGGGCAATATTGTTGGGATAGATAACCGGTGAAGACAGGTGGTTTGGTTTGGGCTGGACTTACCCACAAACTGTTGTTATCGTTTTAAAATTTTAATACGCGAATATTATTAGTTGGTGCTATTTTGAATTACATGAGTGTTCGGTCATCCTTAGACACTTTGTTCTTCATTTGACCAGCCTGATTTGTGTGTTTCAGTGGACAAAAAAATCACATGCAAAGGTTTCGTAGATGTAAGGTGATGTTTTTAGTCAGGGGAGCAATGTTGTTTGATGAGAGTTCAGTCATCCTATTCTATTTATCAGGTGATGTTTTTAATCACTTAATTTTAATTGGTCTATTTGTATTGCCACATTAAACTTTATTTGAATTTTTGTGTTTTAGGAAGCCAATAAGGCGGTGAAAACACAGACCAAAGGGGACACATGGTATTCCAAGACATCTTCTTCTCATTTGACCAGCCCAACAAGGTATTATCGTTACCAATTATAAAAACGACAGGTTAAATACTTGAACTTATTTGCCAACTAGTCCCCCCTCCTAAATTATGTTGTAATTGATTTGAAACATGTATATGCCTTCAAACCTGATCATGTATCCTCAATAACTTGTTTTTAACCCGATGTAGTTCCAAAACTTTGATTTTAAACTTTTGTTGAGATAATAAACCAACTAAAGAAAAAAAAAACAAAAAGAAAAGATTTTTGCCACTCTAGAGCGTAGAGGCTATTCTACTATTAAATAATATAGTTGATGATTACCTACTCTAATATTGAGCTGCTAATTTGAGCATTTTTACAGGAGAATGAAAATTTTAAAGTTTACAAACTTACCAATGAACTAATCAATATATTATATGTGCAGTTCTTAAAAATAGTTTAACCTAAACCTCATTTTATTTGAAACTAGCTTAGCAACCCGTGTATTACACGGGTTGACAAAAAAGTATAGTAAATAATATTAATGAAAGTATAGAAAATATAAAATATGATTAAAAACTTAATACTTAAAGCACTAAAATAATAATATTTTTTAAAAACTAAATTTTTAATGTTTTTTATTTAAAACTTTCGATTTAAATAATTGTTTTTAAAATTTAATATTTTATCGTATTTGTTTTTAAAGTGCGTTTTTTAGTATTAATATATATTTTAATGTTTAAAATATATATAATTAAAAAATTTATATAAAATATACTTAATACTTAATTTTATTATTATTTAATATATGATGTATTTAATAGGAGAAAGAGGATGTAAATCAAATTTGAGATGCTCTTAAAACATGTCATGTGTCCTTATAAAACTTTATTTATTAGAATAAATAGATTTTATTATATAATTTACTAGCCTAGAAATCCATAACTTTATTAACAATTCTTAACATTTTAAATAATTTAAATGTTTTATAAAATGAAGTAAAAATTGAACATTATATTAAATATTTATTAATTTTGAAGAAACCTAATTTAATTAATTATATAAATTTTGCGTTAAAAAAATTAATATTACTCCAACGGCTAAATTGGCATTAAATTTAAAAAACTTTAGATATTTCGGTTTGGATTTCCAAATCTCCTTTCAAATTGCGGGAAATTCCAAATGGCTCTTCATGTTCTTCCTCACGCACACACATGAAGTTCGATTTGATCGTATTTTTGAATATACAATTATTCACAATTCTGTTCCAAAATTATCCATCCTTGCCGTCTAGTGATTGAAGATGCCGAGGCGTATTACGCAAATTGAAGTTTGACACCGAAAGATCATTGATTCCATGATTATATATTTTGTTTCGTTCATCGACTTGAACTAAAAATTTGAGGTTTGATTCTGATTCTTGTTCTTCTTCTGGTAACGATTTATTTAGAAATTTCAGTGTCCTTGCTTCTCTTTTCATAAAATCTGCTTCATCATGTTACGGATTTCTCAAGTAGTAATTGCTCTGATTTTGAGACTTAGGTTTCACATAGAATTAAGAAATTTAGGTCTCCAATTTCAAGCACGCTGAGTTTTTTTAAGCTCTTCAAGTTCTTCCTCTCCAACACACACACACACACACGAAGTTTGGTTTGATCGTCTTTTGGATATGTAATTATTCACAGTTCTGCTCCAAATTGGCTCTTCTTTCCGTCGGCGAGTTATTATAGATGCCGAGGCGTATTCTGCGAATCGAAGTTTTGAGACCGAAGGATCATCGATTCGGGATCAGATACATTGTTTCGTTCACAGACTTGAATGAAAATTTTGAGGTTAATTCTGATTCTTGCTCTCCTTGTATGTGAATAATCCATTCTAGTTAACGATTAGTTTAGAAATTTCAGTGTTCTTGGCTTCTTGTTTAGTTCCCTCTTCTTAAAATCTACATCATCATGTCATGAATTTTTCAAGCAGAAATTGCTACGATCTTTAGATTTAGGTTCGCTTTGAATACATCTGTGCTTATGCCTGCTTTACTTTTAATAATTCTCATAGCCGCTGCATGTTTAATCTTCATTCAAACTTGACATTGATGACATTATTCTTTGAGTCATATAAAATCTGTCATATATGAATAAATCTTCATTCAAACTTGGATATTATATGCGTACAAGTATGTATTTATGGGTGGAAACTTAGATAATAAAGTCACCGATTTGTGTGTTTCAGTGGAAAAAATCCCCTGCAAAGGTTGAACAGAAGGAATCAGGTGATGTTTTGTTTGATGAGAGGTCAGTCACCTTATTCTATTTATCAGGTCATGTTTGTGGTCACATTATTTTAATTGGCCAATTTGTTTTGCCACATTAAACTCTATTTGAATTATTGTGTGTTAGGAAGTCAATAAGGAGGTGAAAACAGAGACTAAAGGGGATACATGGTATTCCAAGACATCTTGTTCTCATTTGACCGGCTAACAAGGATTATCGAAACTGGTTATAAAAAAGACACAGGTAAGGTATCATATGTATGGGTTAAACACTTGAACTTATTTGCCAAATAGTTCCCCCTCCCCCCAACACACACAAACACACACAAAATTTAGTAGAAAAACAATCTAGTACAGGTTTCTTAAGCACCCTCGTTTCGGTTGCCAGTTTCTTGACAATGCTATTATTAGTTAGAGATAGAGCTGGCAATATTCTTTGGTTGGATAAATTTTGAAAACAGTTGGTTTGGGTTGGACTGATCCACAAACTTTTGTTTTCGTTTTTTTATTCATAATGATTATGTTAGTTATAATTTCAAAAGGGAAATTATTGCATTATAATTTCAGGTACTTCAATAAAAATGAATTAGGCTGTAATGTTGTAGGCATTAACCTCTGTTTATCGAAGTGGATCTGGGGACACGATGATCTGGCCTTTGATGTAATGTTGTATTTTTCAAACACTTTCGTTCTCATAATAATTTTCTGTAATTACGGGAAAAAAAGTTATTGCACCATAATCTCATGTTTATGAATAAAAATGATTTTGGCTTCATGAATTAACGCATTTTTTGAAGCGGATATGGGAACTCGTGATTCAGCCAAGAATCTTAATAAGTGGTGATGTTTAGTCTTCCTACACTATCTATCAGGTGATGTTTTTAATCACATGATTTTAATTAGTCAATTTATTTTGCAACATTAATCTCTATATGAATTATTGATGTTTTAGGAAGCCACGAAGAAGGTGCATGATAAAACTAAAGGGGAGATGAGGCATTCCATGACATATTGTTCTCATTTGACCAGCCACATCAAGGTAGTGTTATAGCTAACTATAAAAAAGACAAAGGTAATGTATTATATGTGCGGGGCAAGCACTTGAACTTCTTTGGAAAATAGTTCCTTTTTTGCCCTCAGTATCGACTAGAAAAACAATCTGGTGCAGTTTTATTTTGCTCATTGTTTGGCTTGCCAATTTAAAGACGACGTTATTGTTAGTTAGAGATAGAGTGGGCAATATTGTTGGGTTGGATAACCGGCGAAAACACGTTGTTTTAGGTTGGACTAACCCGCAAACATTTTTTTTTCATTTAATTTTTTTATACGGAATAATTATTAGTTAGGTGATGATTTGAATTACATGAGTGTTCAGCCATCCTAAGACACTTTATTCTTCATTTGACCAGCCTGACTCAAGGTATTAGTAGAGCAAATAATAAATAAGACGCACTGTAGTATCATATGTGACGGCTTAACCGACAAAAATGTAAGGGTTATACGCTCAGACTAATTTGACAAATAGTTTTTTTTTTCTTTTTCTTAAAACTGACAAGAAAACTTGTGTAGGGCGGTTGTTTACTTATGTTGTAGATTCTAATGTGCTGGAAGGGGTGGAGAACTGTTGAAAAAGAGATGTTCAGTCAAAGTCAGGTTAATTCGTTCTAATATTTTGTTTTCGTAATAATTACACAAATATAAAATTATTGCAGCATTATCACCGGTCTTTGAATAAAAATGATTTTGGCTATATGAGGTAACATATTTTCTGAAGTGGATTCGGATGTGTGTTTGGCGTTAAAACTTAATCAATGGTGTCATGTTATTTGATGAGAGTTAAGTCATCCTACTTTGTTTATCAGGTACTGTTTTTAATGTTTGACTTGCACCATAATCTCATGTTTATAAATAAAAATGATTTTGGCTATACGAATTAACCTATTTTTTGAAGTGGATCTCGGGACTTGTGATTTGGCCTAAAAACTTAAACAGTGGTGTAATGTTGTTTGATGAGAGTTTAGTCTTCCTACTCTATTTACCAGGTGTTGTTTTTCAGTCACATGATTTTTACTAGTCAAGTTATTTTGCAATATTAATCTCCATATGAAATATTGATGTTTTAAGGAAGTCAAGAAGTAGGTAAATGCAAAGACTAAAGGGGAGCCGAGGTATTTCAAGACATATTGTTCTATTTTGACTAGCCCTATCAAGGTATTATTATAGCTAATTATAAAAAAACACTCAGGTAATGTATTATATGTGTGGATTAAGCACTTGAACTTATCCGGCAAATAGTTCATTTTTTGTCCTCAAAATTGACTAGAAAAACAATCTGGTGCATTTTTCTTATGTGCATAGATTGGCTAGCCAATTTATTGGCTACGTTATTATTAGTAGAGATAGAGAGGGCAATATTGTTGGGATAGATAACCGGTGAAGTCAAGTGGTGTGGGCTGGACTTACCCACAAACTTTTGTAATCGTTTTAAATTTTTTATACTCAATTATTATTAGTTGGGTGCTGTTTTGAATTACATGAGTGTTCGGTCATCCTTAGACACTTTGTTCTTCATTTGACCAGCCTGATTTGTGTGTTTCAGTGGAAAAAATCCCATGCAAAGGTTTCGTAGATGTAATAAGGTGGGTATGTAGTTATCAGGTGATGTTTTTAGTCAGTGGAGCAATATTGTTTGATGAGAGTTCAGTCATCCTATTCTATTTATCAGGCGATGTTTTTAATCACTTGATTTTAATTGGTCTATTTGTATTGCCACATTAAACTCTATTTGAATTACTGTGTTTTAGGAAGTCAATAAGGTGGTGAAAACACAAACTAAAGGGGAGACAAGGCATTCCAAGACATCTTCTTCTCATTTGACCAGCGCAACAAGGTATTATCGTTACCAATTATAAAAACGACAGGTTAAACACTTGAACTTATTTGCCAAATAGTCCCCCCCTCCTAAATTATGTTGTAGTTGATTTGAAACATGTATAATTTTGAATTGAACCAATTTAAATATGCCTTCAAACCTGATCATTTATCCTCAATAACTTGTTCTTAACCCGAAGTAGTTTCAAAACTTTGATTTTAAACTTTTGTTGAGCTAATAAACCAACTAAAGGGAAAAAAAGGGAAATTTTTGCCACTCTAGAGCGTAGAGCCTATTCTACTATTAAATCAGATAGTTGATCATAACCTATTTAATATTGAGCTGCTAATTTGAACATTTTTACCGGAGAATGAAAATTTTAAAGTTTACAAACTTACCAATGAACTAACCAATATGTTTAGCCTAAACCTCATTTTATTTGAAACTAGGATAGCAACCCGTGTATTACACGGGTTGACAAAAAAATACAATAAATAATATTAATGAAAGTCTGTCTAGACAATATAAAATATATTTAAAATATGATTAAAAAGTTAATACTTTAAGCATTAAAATAGTAATATTTTTTTAAAAACTAAATTTTTAATGTTTTTTATTTAAGACTTTCGATTTAAATAATTGTTTTTAAAATTTAATATTTTATCTTATTTGTTTTGTAAGTGTGTTTTTTAGCATTAATATATTTAATTAAAAAATTTATATTAAATATACTTAATACTTAATATAATAATTTAATATATGATGTATTTAATAGAAGAGAAAATAGGGAAATCAAACTTGAGGTGTTATAAAAACATGTAAAAACATGTAAGGTGTCCTTATAACCATTTATTTATTAGAATATATATATTTTGTTTTATAGTTTACAAGCTTAAAAACCCATAACTTTATGTACAATTGTTAACATTTTAAATAATTTAAATGTTAAATAAAATGAAGTAAAAATTGAATTTTATATTAAATATTTATTTATTTTGAAGAAACCTAATTAATTATATAAATTTTGCGTTAAAAAATTAATATGACTCCAACGGCTAAATTGGCATTAAATTTAAAAAACTTTTGATATTTCTGTTTGGATTTCCAAATCTTCCAAGATTCTCGTTTTCGTGAACGCAAATGAAAATCCCCCAAATTACCCACTTTAAAAATCTCCTTTCAAATTGCGGGAAATTCCAAATGGCTCTTCATGTTCTTCCTCACGCACACACATGAAGTTCGATTTGATCGTATTTTGAATATACAATTATTCACAATTCTGTTCCAAAATTATCCATCCTTGCCGTCTAGTGATTGAAGATGCCGAGGCGTATTACGCAAATTGAAGCTTGACACCGAAAGATCATCGATTCCATGATTATATATTTTGTTTCGTTCATCGACTTGAACTAAAAATTTGAGGTTTGATTCTGATTCTTGTTCTTCTTCTAGGTAACGATTCATTTAGAAATTTCAGTGTCCTTGCTTCTCTTTTCATAAAATCTGCTTCATCATGTTACGGATTTCTCAAGTAGTAATTGCTATGATTTTGAGACTTAGGTTTCACATAGAACTAAGAAATTTAGGTCTCCAATTTCAAGCACGCTGAAGTTTTTTAAGCTCTTCAAGTTCTTCCTCACACACACACACACATGAAGTTTGGTTTGATCGTCTTTTTGATGAAATTACTTCAAACAAGTTTGTTGTAGTTAGTGAGTGATATTGTTAGTTGGTTGTAACTGATTTTTTAGTTTGTTGTATGAATGCTATATAAAGCATTTCTCTTTCAAGTTTATAGTCAATATAATAATACAACCGATAATTCAGTTGTCTTTGTTTAGTTCATTTCTCTGTACCATCAGTGGTATCAGAGCCACCTCCACCGCCGCCCAGCCCCACTGCACTCGACCACCGTCATGGCAGAACCCTCCGGCACATTATCCACCCAGCAACCGCCTATTCCAATCTTCAAGGGAGATGGATATGATTTCTGGTCCATCAGGATGAAAACAATCCTGCGCTCACGAGACCTATGGGATCTAGTAGAGACTGGAATCAACGCGACCGACGCGGATCAGGCACAGCTGAAGAGTGCTAGGAAGAAGGATGCGCACGCCATGGCCATAATCCAGCAAGCTGTTCATGACCAGTTATTCTCATGAATCGCAGCCGCCGAATCAGCCAAGGAAACCTGGGAGATATTAAGAATGGAGTACCAGGGAGATGAACAGATAAAAGCAATCAAACTGCAGGGGCTCCGGCGAGAGTTCGAAAACCTACTCATGAAGGAAGACGAGGCCATAGGCGACTATTTCTCCAGAGTAATGACGATCGTCAGCCAGAGGCGCTCCTATGGTGAGCAAGTCACCGATCAAACGGTAGTTGAGAAAATCCTCAGAAGCCTCACCCCCAAATATGACTACATAGTCCCCTCAATTGAAGTCTCAAATGACCTAACCAGGCTACCCCCGGTGAAATTGATGGGGTCATTGCAATCACATGAAGCTCGAATAAACAGTCGAGCAGGTAATCAGGCTGAAAGGACCGAGGAGCAGGCCCTACAGGTCTTTCAAGAAGCCTCAAGGGGATATTCAGGGGGCCAAGGAAGAGGAAGATCACGAGGCTCAAACCGGGGGAGAGGAAGAGGACGCGTCCCAAATCGCGGGCCTCAGTGCCACCTATGTAACAGGCATGGCCATGTGAAAAAAGATTGCTGGTTCAACGAAGAGAACCAGGCCCAAGTCGCCACCGAAGAAAATCAGCAACCCCCCACCATGCATGAGGAGCCACACCTGTTCTTCGCCATCTCTCCTATGACCCCAGCCTGTGAGACAGACGAATTCGCACTGGTGGCCAGCACAGGAAATGACAGACGCAATTTGCACCTGTGGTTTCTAGACTCAGGCTGCTCCAATCATATGACCGGTTCCAAAGAAAGCTTCACCACATTGGATGAAACCTTCAGGCTTGAGGTGAACCTGGGAGATAAGAAGAAACTTGAAGTTGAAGGAAGGGGCACGGTGAGGATTCCCACAAAGAATGACAAGTACAAACTGCTGGACGATGTATATTATGCGCCCAGGCTCGAGTACAACCTACTGAGTGTAGGCCAGTTGATGAAAAAAGGCTACTCATTGATTTTCGAAGAAGGAAGATGCACCATCAAAAACAAAACAACAGGAGGTGATCTTATGTCCATAAGTGTCTCAAAAAATAATATGTTTTTGCTTGATGCCTCACAGGATACAGAAGGCGAGGAGCCCAGTCAGACAAGGACGACCAAGGATGAGTCCATGCTGTGGCACCTAAGGTACGGCCACCTCAACTTCTCTGGGCTGAAACAACTATCTGATAAGGAGATGGTGCACGGACTGCCCCCCATCAACCCACAAGACACCTGCGAAGGCTGTATCATGGGGAAGCAGCACAAGCTTCCCTTCAACTCTGAATCCTGGAAGGCCACAAAGAAACTGGGGCTAGTCCACGCTGACCTGTGTGGTCCCATGCAGGTCCCTAGCCTAGGGGGCAGTCTATATTACCTATTGTTGATAGATGACTACTCACGCATGAACTGGGTGTATTTTCTCAAGCACAAGTCCGAGACCTTTGACCAGTTCAAGCTCTTCAGGCCCTGGTCGAAAAAGAAAGTGACCATACCATCAAGGTCCTAAGAACTGATAGGGGAGGGGAGTTCTGCTCCTCAGAATTCAACAAATTCTGCACCAGCTGTGGAATTAGAAGGGAACTGACCATCCCATATACCCCGGAACACAATGGGGTAGTAGAGAGGAAAAACCGCACCATCATGGGTCTCACCAGGAGTATGCTAAACCACAAAGGAATGCCCAACCACTTCTGGGCAGAGGGTGTAGCCACAGCGGTGTACCTCATCAACCGATTCCCCACCAAAATCAAACCCAACAAAACCCCCATAGAGGAATGGGGGGGCATTAAACCTACTGTCCACCATCTAAGGGTCTTTGGGTGTGTCGCTTACAGCCTTATACCTCCACAAAACAGACAGAAACTAGATAACAGGTCAGAAAAATGTCTTTTTGTAGGTTACTCACAACCCAGCCTAGGATATAGGCTGTACAACCCAACATCTAAAAAGTTCACTGTACAAAAGCATGTCATCTTCAATGAGGACAGTGTTTGGCCTTGGAATAATAATGGTACAAAAGAGCCCATGCTAGGGCCTACCTACTTCTCAGATCCTTTTCCCACCATTCTAGCCGATGAAGACAATGACCTGTCACCCAGCCTTACCAACCAAGACCCATCAACGTCTACACCACACCCTGACAACCTAAATCACCCATCTACCTTACCCAACCACCAATCACATTCCAGTCAATCAAATTCCTCACCAAGTCACAACAACACCCCGACCGGTCAACAACCCTCTTCTGCTACAACACCAAGCAGACCTAAAAGAACCAGCAGGCCACCAGGATGGTTGAAAGACTATCACTCCGAACATGCCACATCAGCAGAAGAGACACAGCTGTTTGCCCTGAACATCAGTGACCCAACCTCCTATGCAGAAGCCGCCCCTCATCCAGAGTGGCAGCAAGCAATGAAAGAGGAGATGGCTGCACTCAGAAAAAACAACACTTGGGAACTCACCCCACTTCCACAAGGAAAGAATGCTGTAGGTGTGAAGTGGACCTACAAAACCAAGGTTGGTCCAAACGGTGAGATAACCAGACACAAAGCGCGATTAGTAGCAAAGGGCTACTCCCAAATAGAAGGAGTAGACTACACAGAGACGTTCGCACCTGTGGCCAGGTTTGAAACCATCAGGGTGGTCATTGCAATAGCAGCCTATAGAGGTTGGGAGCTGCATCAGCTTGATGTCAAAACAGCATTCTTGAATGGGGAACTCAATGAAGAAATTTATGTGCAACAACCTGAGGGGTTCACTGAAAGAGGAAGAGAGGAGCTGGTATACAGGCTTAGAAAGGCTCTGTATGGTCTTAAGCAAGCTCCTAGGGCTTGGTACTCAAAGATAGATGACTACTTTGAGAGACATGGGTTTACAAAGAGTCACAGTGAACCTACCCTATATATCAAGAAAGTACTAGATCAAGGAGTCATGTATGTGTGTCTCTATGTTGATGATATAGTATGCACAAGCTCAAGTAAAAAGCTAATTCACGAATTCAAGACTAGTATGGAGTCTGAATTTGAAATGTCTGATATGGGCCTGCTCAGATATTTTCTTGGATTAGAGGTAACTCAAACTAACTCTGGTGTGTTCATTTCTCAAAGTCAGTATGCAAAACATCTTCTGTCAAAATTTAAGATGGCTCATGTTAAACCAGACAGTACACCTATGAACACCAGTGAGAAACTAGTCATTAATGATGGTGCTGACAAGGTTGATGAGGTAAATTACCGAAGTGCAGTAGGGGGTTTGATATACCTTACTCATACTAGACCAGACCTAGCTTATTCAGTTAGTCTGGTCTCAAGGTTCATGCAAAAGCCATCAAAAACACATTTGGGTGCTGTAAAGAGGATTATGAGGTATATAGCTGGTACTTATGAATTTGGGCTATGGTATGATCAATTGGGTGAGCTAGAATTAGTAGGGTATACTGATAGTGATTGGGCTGGATGTGGTGATGATAGAAAAAGTATATCAGCCAACATTTTCATGCTAGGTAATGGTGCTGTGTCATGGAGTTCCAAGAAACAATCATCTGTAGCTCTTTCTAGTTCTGAAGCAGAGTATATAGCTGCTACTTCGGCTGCTTGTCAAGGAATTTGGTTAAGAAGGGTGCTTGATGATTTGGGTCTAGTTCAAATTAAACCTACTACTTTGCTGTGTGACAATATGTCAGCAATTAATCTCTCTAAGAACCCTATTATGCACAGTAGGTCCAAGCACATTGAGTTGAAACATCATTTTATTCGTGATCTTGTTAAACAAGGGTTGATTCAATTGGAGTTCTGTGGAACTAATGAGCAGCTAGCTGATTTGATGACTAAAGCTGTGACTAAGGAGAAGTTTGTCTATTTTAGGAGACAAGTTGGTATGCATGAGTTTGAAGTAAGGGGGGGTGATGAAATTACTTCAAACAAGTTTGTTGTAGTTAGTGAGTGATATTGTTAGTTGGTTGTAACTGATTTTTTAGTTTGTTGTATGAATGCTATATAAAGCATTTCTCTTTCAAGTTTATAGTCAATATAATAATACAACCGATAATTCAGTTGTCTTTGTTTAGTTCATTTCTCTGTACCATCACTTTTGGATATGTAATTATTCACAGTTATGCTCCAAATTGGCTCTTCTTTCCGTCAGGCGAGTGACTATAGACGCCGAGGCGTATTTTGCGAATCGAAGTTTTGAGACCGAAGGATCATCGATTCCCTGATCAGATACATTGTTTCGTTCATAGACTTGAATGAAAAATTTGAGGTTAATTCTTATTCTTGTTCTCCTTGTATGTTAATAATCCATTCTAGTTAACGATTAGTTTAGAAATTTCAGTGTTCTTGGCTTCTTGTTTAGGTCCCTCTTCTTAAAATCTACATCATCATGTCATGGATTTTTCAAGTAGAAATTGCTCCGATCTTTAGATTTAGGTTCACTTTGAATATATCTGTGCTTATGCCTGCTTTATTTTTAATAATTCTCATAGCTGCTGCATGTTTAATCTTCATTCAAACTTGACATTGATGACATTATTCTTTGAGTCGTATAAAATCTGTCATATATGAATAAATCTTCATTCAAACTTGACATTGATGACAAGTATATTATATGGGTACAAGTATGTATTGATGGGTGGAAACTTAGATAATAAACTCACTGATTTGTGTGTTTCAGTGGAAAAAATCCCCTGCAAAGAGGTGATGTTTTGTTTGATGAGAGTTCAGTCATCTTATTCTGTTTATCAGGTGATGTTTGTAGTCACATGATTTTAATTGGTCAATTTGTTTTGCCACATTAAACTCTTTGAATTATTGTGTGTTAGGAAGTCAATAAGGAGGTGAAAACAGAGACTAAAGGGGATAAATGGTACTCCAAGACATCTTGTTCTCATTTGACCGGCTAACAAGGTATTATCGAAACTAATTATAAAAAGGACACAGGTAAGGTATGTGTTAAACACTTGAACTTATTTGCCAAATAGTCCCCCCTCCCCCCAACACACACACACACAAAATTTAGTAGAAAAACAATCTAGTACAGTTTTCTTACGCACCCTCGTTTCGGTTGCCAGTTTCTTGACAATGCTATTATTAGTTAGAGATAGAGCTGGCAATATTCTTTGGTTGGATAAATTTTGAAAACAGTTGGTTTGGGTTGGACTGATCCACAAACTTTTGTTTTCGTTTTTTGTTTCATAATAATTATGTTAGTTATAATTTCAAAAGGAAAATTATTGCATTATAATTTCAGGTACTTCAATAAAAATGAATTAGGCTGTAATGTTGTAGGCATTAACCTGTTTATCGAAGTGGATCTGGGGACACGATGATCTGGCCTTTGATGCAATGTTGTATGATGAGTGTTTACTCGTCCTACTCCATTTATTTAGGTGCTAATTTTAATCACATGATTTGTAATTAGTCAATTTGTTATACCACTATAATCTCTGTTTCAATTTGGTTATGGTTAAATGTTGAAATGTTAAACTTTTCATTAATGTCACTGGCTTTGCAATAAAAGAGGATGTTTGCATCATCAAGTTTAGAAGAAGGTAAAATTAAAGACAAAAGGAGAGACAGGGTTTCTAAGACACTTTGTGCTGTAACTGACCAGCCTGTCAAAAGGTGTTAATAGAGATAATTATAAAAAAGACGCAAGTATAGTATTGTATGTGTCAACTTAACAAACAAAAATGTGAGGGTTATACACTTCGAAATTTACATGAAAACTTGTGCAGGGTGGTTTTTTTATGTTGTAGCTTCTAATTAATGTGGTGGGTGGCGCGGGTAAAAGTTGAAAACGAGATGTTCAGCCATAGTCAGGACTGCGCAAACACTTTCGTTCTTATAATAATTTTCTGTGTAATAATTACTCAACAAAAGTTGTTGCACCATAATCTCATGTTTATGAATAAAAATGATTTTGGCTTTATGAATTAACGTATTTTTTGAAGCGGATATGGGAACCCGTGATTCAGCCAAAAATCTTAATAAGTGGTGCAGTGTTGATTGATGAGAGTTTAGTCTTCCTACGCTATCTATCAGGTGCTGTTTTTAATACATGATTTTAATTAGTCAATTTATTTTTCAACATTAATCTCTATATGAATTATTGATGTTTTAGGAAGCCACGAAGAAGGTACATGCAAAAACTAAAGCGGAGAGGAGGCATTCCATGACATATTGTTCTCATTTGACAAGCCACATCAAGGTAGTATTATAGCTAACTATAAAAAAGACAAGGTAATGTATTACATGTGTGGGGCAAGCACCTGAACTTCTCTGGAAAATAGTTCCCTTTTGCCCTCAGTTTCGACTAGAAAAACAATCTGGTGCAGTTTTATTATGCTCATTGTTTGGCTTGCCAATTTAAAGACGACGATATTATTAGTTAGAGATAGAGTGGGCAATATTGTTGGGTTGGATAACCGGTGAAAGCAGGTTGTTTCAGGTTGGACTAACCCGCAATTTTTTTTTTTTAATTTAATTTTTTTTATACGGAATAATTATTAAGTTAGGTGATGTTTTGAATTACATGAGTGTTCAGCCATCCTAAGACTCTTTATTCTTCATTTGACCAGCCTGCCTCAAGGTATTAGTAGAGCAAATTATAAATAAGATGCACTGTAGTATCATATGTGACAGCTTAACTAACAAAAATGTAAGGGTTATACGCTTCGACCAATTTGACGAATAGTGTTTTTTTTTTCTTTTCCTTGAAACTGACAAGAAAACTTGCGTAGGGCGGTTGTTTACTTATGTTGTGGCTTCTAACGTGCTGGAAGGGGTGGAGATTGTCGAAAAAGAGATGTTCAGTCAAAGTCAGGTTAAAGTGCCCTCACGCTTTCATTCTAATATTTTGTTTTCGTAAGAATTATACAAATAGAAAATTATTGCAGCATAATCACGGTCTTTGAATAAAAATGATTTTGGCTATATGAGGTAACATATTTTCTGAAGTGGATTCGGATGTGTGATTTGGCGTTAAAACTTAATCAATGGTGTCATGTTATTTGATGAGAGTTCACTCATCCTACTTTGTTTATCAGGTACTGTTTTTAATCACATGATTTTAATTAGTCAATTTGTTTTGCCACTTCAATCTTTATTTGAGTTATTGATGTTTTAGGAAGTAGGAAGGAGGTGAAAGTGAAGACTAAAGGGTAGACGGGGTATTCCAAGACATTGTACTCATTTTACCATCCCCGTTAAGATATCATTAGAGCTAATTATATAATAAATAAAGGATAATATTTTCCCATGAGAGCCTCTCCTCTATTATTCATTGATATATAAAGAGAATTACAAAGTATGGACAATATTTACATTCCTAATTTATCTGATTTACATATTTATGTGATTTATCTATAGTATATCTATTACGCCCCCTCAGTCGGAGCAAGAGGAGGACGAATGCTGAGACTGGATCTAAAGTCTTCGAAGAGCACACGTGGAAGACCCTTGGTGAAAATGTCAGCAATTTGATAACGAGAAGGGAGATGTTGAATTCTGATGGAACCTTTTTGAACATGTTCACGAATGAAATGGATATCGATCTCAATGTGCTTAGTTCGTTGATGCTGAACCGGGTTACCCGAAAGATAAACTGCACTGATATTGTCACAGAAAAGAATTGCAGCTTTGGGGATAGGGCAATGGAGCTCCAGAAGAAGATTGCGAATCCAACACAGTTCAGCCACCACATTTGCGATGCCTCGGTATTCAGCCTCCGCACTAGAACGAGAAACCGTGGTTTGACGTTTGGAAGACCAGGATAGCAAATTGTTACCAAGGTAGACACAGTATCCGGATGTGGAGCGACGGGTGTCTGGGCAACCGGCCCAGTCGGCATCCGTGTAGGCTCGAACAGTGTTGGAAGTGTTGCCTTCAATTTGAAGACCCAGGTGGCGGGTTCCCTGAATGTATCGAATTATACGTTTAAGAGCGTGCCAATGATTAGTTGAAGGAGCGTGCATGTGCATGCACACTTGCTGAACCGCGTAGGATATGTCTGGTCGAGAGAAGGTGAGATATTGGAGTGCCCCGGCCATACTACGGTAGAGAGTGGGATCCTCAAATGGGGTGCCCGATTGGCTGAGTTTGGCATTGGTGTCCACAGGTGTGGCGACGGGTTTACATGAAGCCATACCGGCGCGTTCAATAATCTCTTGAGCATACGTGGCCTGAGACAGAAACATGGTATCCTTTGTGCGGGCAACCCGGATTCCCAGAAAGTAGCTAAGGGGCCCCAGATCCTTCATTGCAAACTCGTTTGCCAGAGTGGTCATGAGGTTGAGACGCAGCTGGTCAGTGGATGTAGTGAGAATAATGTCATCCACGTAGATGAGAAGGTATGCCATATCTGTGTGCTGTTGATAGATAAAGAGGGAATTGTCACAGCGACTTTGCTTGAAACCCATAGTGTTGACAAATTCGGTGAAGCGTTGGTACCACGCTCTCGGGGCCTGCTTCAAACCGTAGAGGGACCGTTTTAGAAGGCACACATGGTTTGGGAACTGCTGATCACGAAAACCCATGGGCTGGTGCATAAACACGGTTTCGTTTAGATGGCCATGAAGAAATGCATTTGTGACATCCAGTTGGTGTATGGGCCAAGATTTGGATAGGGCGAGGCTGAGTACCGTGCGTATAGTGGCAGGTTTAACCACTGGGCTAAAAGTATCACCACAATCAATACCAATTTGTTGGTTGCGACCGTCACACACTAGTCTTGCCTTGTATCGTTCCAAGGACCCATCCGATTTGAATTTATGTCTGAACAGCCACATGCATCGTATAACATTCATACTGGGTGTGCGAGGGACAAGGACCCAGGTGTCATTTTTCATAAGGGCATTGAATTCGTTGGTCATGGCATTGTGCCATTCAGTGTTGGTCAGAGCAATTTTTGGAGATTTAGGAATGGGGACAATATGAGTGGTGTTTAGGTTAAGAATTCGGGAAGGTTTGACAATGCCATTCATGGATCGTGTTCTGATTTGATAGGTGGAGGATGGTGGGGGTGGTGGGGGTGGGGGGGGGGCGGTGAAGTTTGCTGAGATGGGGAGGGATGATTTGTGGATGTACCGGTTTTCAAGCGGCGAGAGTATGTGAATTTATATGGAGTTGTTGGGTTTTTAGAGGATGAGATTGGAGATGCCGAAGTGGGAGGTATGTTTGGCAGGGTTGGGGAATGGTGGTGAGTGGTAGGTGGTTGTGGGGTGGCCGGAGTACCCGTGGGTTGAGAGGGTGTGGGTTCTGTGGATAAATGTGGCCAAAACAGTGTGTGAAGGCCATCAGTGAAGGGAGTGTATAGGCTGGTATTTGGAGAAGTTGAGGTGGCGTAGGGAAAAATTGATTCATTAAATTGAACATGGCGGCAAATGATTATTTTGTGGGTAGAGAGGTCGAGACATTTGTAGCCTCGGTGGTTGGGAGGATAGCAAGGAATACACACGGGAGTGTGCGGTTTTGTAGTTTGTGGATGGAGGTGGGGGGAAGAAGGGGGTAACATAGACATCCAAACACCCGGAGGTGATGATATGTGGGGTGGCAATGATAGAGAAGTTGAGTTGGAGAGGAGTAGTTAAAGGATTTTCGTGGAAGAATGTTTAACAAATATGTGGCAGTGTCTAAGGCATGATGCCAGTAGGATGGAGGAAGGTGAGCTTGGGCAAGTAATGTGCGGATGATGTTATTGATGGAGCGAATTGTACGTTCGGCTTTGCCATTTTGGGAAGAGGTGTAAGGGCATGAAAATCGGAATTGCATACCATGTTGTTTGCAGAAGGTGTGAAAGGAATGATTGTTGTACTCCTTCCCATTATCACATTGAAATTGTTTGATGTGTTTTTGAAATTGAGTTTGGATTAGGGAGTAGAATTGTGAGAAGGTGGGGAAGGTTTGGGATTTGTTAGATAATGGGTATGTCCACAAAAAATCGGTGTGATCATCAATAAACAAGACATAATATCTATGACCCCCGGTACTCAGAACGGGTGAGGTCCAAATATCACTATGTATTAAATCAAAAGGTAAATAAGCATGATTGAGTGAATCATTAAAAGGAAATCTAGTACTTTTACCAAAAACACAAGATTGACAAAATTTATGTTTCAAAGAATTACAATGAATAAAAGACAATTGTTTAAGAGAGTTCAAAATAGTGGGTCCCGGATGGCCGAGACGTTGGTGCCAAATATCTTGTGGAATAGCAGCAAAGGCTGAAGGAGAGCAGAAGCGTTGATCGGTTGAAGTGTTGAGAGGATAGAGGTCCCCACTGTTAGTGCATCTGAGAATAGGAGTCTTGGTCTTGAGGTCCTTCACAAAAAAACCAGTAGAGTCAAATTCAATGGAAATGTGATTGTCTTTAGCAAGACGACGAACTGAAATTAGGTTTTTGATAAGGTGAGGTGAATAAAGAACTTGATTGAATTTTAAAGGTGGTAAAGGGTGAGGAAGGGAGAAATTGCCCTGACCAAGGACTGGAATGGATTTTCCATTTCCAACAATGATATTTTTAACAATGCCCGAATTAGAAAACGAGTTAAGTATACCTGAGTTGTTTGTCATGTGGGCAGTGGCGCCAGTGTCTAAGTACCAGTTGTTATCCGGTGGATTGAGTGTCATGGTATGTAAGGCTTGGTCTATGTCGGTGGGACAGTAGGATGTGCTGGCGGCATAAGAAGCAGATGGACGTGGGCCTAGAAGTCCGGGTGAGTTGCTGTGAGGGCTTGGTGCTTGGCTGGGTGGTCGAGAGGGATATGGGCAAGGGGGAGGAGGAGTCCATTGCTGTGGATTCCAGGGTGGAGTTTGGGGGGTTGAGTTGGATGGGTAAGTTGGGTGGGAGTAAGGTGGGTAGTATGACCATGGTGGGTAGGCCGTTGATGGGTTTGCATGAAAAAATCGACCACGTCCAGATTGGTTGGGGTGACGACCGCGACCTCGGCCACGTCCACGTCCGCGGCCTCGACCTCGGTCATTGGTGGATTGATCTGGACGTGTGGTTGAGTCTGGTTTTGATGCAGCGGCAGTAAGGGCCGCACCGGCCGATTGAGCAGCTTGTCTGGATTGTTCGTTTTTGCGGGTTTCTTCCATGCAGAGGCGAGATCTGGCATCATAAAAGTCCGGTAGAGGAGTGGTTTGTTGAAGAAGCATGGCAATGCCTTCGTATTGATCAGTGAGGCCGGTGATCAACTGAAGAACCAGGGTCTGATTGTCGATGGGTTTACCAACGTTGGCAAGTTGATCAGCAATCATTTTTATGGCTTGGCAGTATGCTGACATATTGGAGAAGTTTTCAAGACGGGTGGTGGAGAATTTTTGGTTTAGGTATATGGCCCGGGAAGATTTATTGTCTTGAAAGAGGTTTTCAAGAGCAATCCATGCGTCATACGCAGTAGCATTGGGTTTTAGAATGGTATGAAGGAGGTCGTTGGATATGGTACCGTATATCCGTTGAAGGACAATAGCGTCTAGTCGTTCCCAGAGGAGATTAGCAGCGTCGGCAATGGGTTTTTCAGCAGCGGTGATCGGAAGGGAGGGTGGTTTAGGGCAAAGATGATCGTGAACTTGATGAGCCTTGCAGTGGATTCGGAAAAGTTCAGCCCAGGAGCCATATTGGGCGGTTTCCGATTCAAGGGTGATCGGAATTTGGTTCTTGATGTTAGAAACAGTGGTGGCTGGATGGAGCTTGTTGTCCATGGTGATTAGGGTTTTTGTGAGAGGAGAGGGAGAGACCGACGGCAGGGAAGAGGGTGGGGAGAAAAAATTAGGTTTAATGCTCTAATACCATAAAGGATAATATTTTCCCATGAGAGCCTCTCCTCTATTATTCATTGATATATAAAGAGAATTACAAAGTATGGACAATATTTACATTCCTAATTTATCTGATTTACATATTTATGTGATTTATCTATAGTATATCTATTAATAAACATTGGTAATGTGTTATATGTGTGGGTTAAACGCTTGTACATATTTGGAAAATAGTCCCCTTCCCCCTAAAATTGGCTAGAAAAACAATCTGGTGCAATTTTCATATAAATGTTTGACTTATCAAATTCTTAGCCATCTTATTATTTTTGTTCTCATAATAATTTTCATTGTGATAATTACGTAAAAAAAAGTTATTGCACCATAGTCTCATGTTTATAAATAATAATGATTTTGGCTATATGAATAAACCTATTTTTTGAAGTGGATCCAGGGACTTGTGATTTGGCCTAAAACAGTGGTGCAATGTTGTTTGATGAGAGTTAATTAGTCTTCCTACTCTATTTATCAGGTGTAGTTTTTCAGTCACATGTTTTTAATTAGTCAAGTTATTTTGCAATATTAAGCTCTATATGAAATATTGATGTTTTAGGAAGTCAAGAAGTAGGTAAATGCAAAGACTAAAGAGGAGCCGAGGTATTTTAAGACATATTGTTCTATTTTGACCAGCCCCATCAAGGTATTATTATAGCTACTTATAAAAAGACTCAGGTAATGTATTATATGTGTGGATCAAACACTTGAACTTAGCTGGCAAATAGTTCATTTTTTGTCCTCAAAATTGACTAGAAAAACAATCTGGTGCCTTTTTCTTATGTGCTTCGTTTGGCTTGCCAATTTATTGGCTACATTATTATTAGTTAGAGATAGAGAGGGCAATATTGTTGGGATAGATAACCGGTGAAGACAGGTGGTTTGCGCTGGACTTACCCACAAACTTTTGTTATCGTTTTAAATTTTTTATACGCGGTTATTATTAGTTGGGTGCTGTTTTGAATTACATGAATGTTTCAGTGGAAAAAAATCGCATGCAAAGGTTTCGTAGATGTAATAAGGTGTGTATGATCTAATTGTCAGGTGATGTTTCCTATTCTATTTATCAGGTGATGTTTTTAATCACTTAATTTTAATTGGTCTATTTGTATTGCCACATTAAACTTTATTTGAATGTTTGTGTTTTAGGAAGACAACAAGGCGGTGGAAACACAGACTAAAGGGGACACAAGGTATTTCAAGACATCTTCTTCTCATTTAACCAACCCAACAAGGTATTATCGTTACCAACTATAAAAACGACAAGTTAAACACTTGAACTTATTCACCAACTAGTACCCCCTCCTAAATTATGTTGTAATTGATTGGAAACATGTATATGCCTTCAAACCTGGTCATTTATCCTCAATAACTTGTTTTTAACCCAAAGTAGTTCCAAAACTTTGATTTTAAACTTTTGTTTAGCTAATAAACCAACTAAAGGAAAAAAAAACAAAAAGAAAAGATTTTTGCCACTCTAGAGCGTAGAACCTATTCTACTATTAAATCATATAGTTGATCATAACCTACTTTAATATTGAGCTGCTAATTTGAGCATTTTTACAGGAGAATGAAAATTTTAAAGTTTACAAACTTACCAATGAACTAATCAATATATTATATGTGCATTTCTTAAAAATAGTTTAACCTAAACCTCATTTTATTTGAAACTAGCTTAGCAACCCGTGTATTAATGAAAGTTTAGAAAATATAAAATATGATTAAAAACTTAATACTTTAAGCATTCAAATAATAATATTCTTTAAAAACTCAATTTTTAATGTTTTTTATTTAAAACATTCGATTTAATTAATTGTTTTTAAAATTTAATATTTTATCTTTTTGTTTTTTAAGTGCGTTTTTTAGTATTAGTATATATTTTAATGTTTAAAATATATTTAATTAAAAAAATTATATAAAATATACTTAATACTTAATTTTATTATTATTTAATATATGATGTATTTAGTAGGAGAAAGAGGAGGTAAATCAAATTTGAGATGATTTAAAAACATGTCATGTGTCCTTATAAAACTTTATTTATTAGAATAAATAGATTTTGTTGTATAATTTACTAGCCTAGAAACCCATAACTTTATTTACAATTGTTAACATTTTAAATAAATTAAATGTTTAATAAAATGAAGTACAAATTGAATATTATATTAAATATTTATTTATTTTGAAGAAACTTAATTTACTTAATTATATAAATTTTGCGTTAAAAAAATTAATATTACTCCAACGGCTAAATTGGCATTAAATTTAAAAAACTTTTGATATTACTGTTTGGATTTCCAAATCTTCCAAGATTCTCGTTTTCGTGAACGCAAATGAAAATCCCCCAAATCACCCACTATACAAATCTCCTTTCAAATTGCGGGAAATTCCAAATGGCTCTTCATGTTCTTCCTCACGCACACACATGAAGTTCGATTTGATCGTATTTTTGAATATACAATTATTCACAATTCTGTTCCAAAATTATCCATCCTTGCCGTCTAGTGATTGAAGATGCCGAGGCGTATTACGCAAATTGAAGTTTGACACCGAAAGATCATTGATTCCATGATTATATATTTTGTTTCGTTCATCGACTTGAACTAAAAATTTGAGGTTTGATTCTGATTCTTGTTCTTCTTCTGGTAACGATTTATTTAGAAATTTCAGTGTCCTTGCTTCTCTTTTCATAAAATCTGCTTCATCATGTTACGGATTTCTCAAGTAGTAATTGCTCTGATTTTGCGACTTAGGTTTCACATATATAGAAAAAAAAAATTTAGGTCTCCAATTTCAAGCACGCTGAATTTTTTTAACCTCTTCAAGTTCTTCCTCACACACACACACACACACGAAGTTTGGTTTGATCGTCTTTTGGATATGTAATTATTCACAGTTCTGCTCCAAATTGGCTCTTCTTTCCGTCGGCGAGTTATCATAGATGCCGAGGCGTATTTTGCGAATCGAAGTTTTGAGACCGAAGGATCATCGATTCCCTGATCAGATACATTGTTTCGTTCATAGACTTGAATGAAAAATTTGAGGTTAATTCTGATTCTTGCTCTCCTTGTATGTGAATAATCCATTCTAGTTAACGATTAGTTTAGAAATTTCAGTGTTCTTGGCTTCTTGTTTAGTTCCCTCTTCTTAAAATCTGCATCATCATGTCATGGATTTTTCAAGCAGAAATTGCTACGATCTTTAGATTTAGGTTCGCTTTGAATACATCTGTGCTTATACCTGCTTTATTTTTAATAATTCTCATAGCCGCTGCATGTTTAATCTTCATTCAAACTTGACATGGATGACATTATTCTTTGAGTCATATAAAATCTGTCATATATGAATAAATCTTCATTCAAACTTGACATGGATGACATTATTCTTTGAGTCATATAAAATCTGTCATATATGAATAAATCTTCATTCAAACTTGGATATTATATGCGTACAAGTATGTATTTATGAGTGGAAACTTAGATAATAAGCTCACCGATTTGTGTCTTTCAGTGGAAAAAATCCCCTGCAAAGGTTGAACAGAAGGAATCAGGTGATGTTCTGTTTGATGAGAGGTCAGTCACTTTATTCTATTTATCAGGTCATGTCTGTGGTCACATTATTTTAATTGGCCAATTTGTTTTTGCCACATTAAACTCTATTTGAATTATTGTGTGTTAGGAAGTCAATAAGGAGGTGAAAACAGAGACTAAAGGGGATACATGGTATTCCAAGACATCTTGTTCTCATTCGACCGGCTAACAAGGCATTATCGAAACTGGTTATAAAAAAGACACAGGTAAGGTATTATATGTATGGGTTAAACACTTGAACTTATTTGCCAAATAGTTCCCCCTCCCCCCAACACACACACACAAAATTTAGTAGAAAAACAATCAAGTACAGTTTTCTTATGCACCCTCGTTTCGGTTGCCAATTTCTTGACAATGCTATTATTAGTTAGAGATAGAGCTGGCAATATTCTTTGGTTGGATAACTTTTGAAAACAGTTGGTTTGTGTTACGGATCGAAACCATTCTGTGGTCACATTATTTTAATTGGCCAATTTGTTTTGCCACATTAAACTCTATTTGAATTATTGTGTGTTAGGAAGTCAATAAGGAGGTGAAAACAGAGACTAAAGGGGATACATGGTATTCCAAGACATCTTGTTCTCATTCGACCGGCTAACAAGGCATTATCGAAACTGGTTATAAAAAAGACACAGGTAAGGTATTATATGTATGGGTTAAACACTTGAACTTATTTGCCAAATAGTTCCCCCTCCCCCCAACACACACACACACAAAATTTAGTAGAAAAACAATCAAGTACAGTTTTCTTATGCACCCTCGTTTCGGTTGCCAATTTCTTGACAATGCTATTATTAGTTAGAGATAGAGCTGGCAATATTCTTTGGTTGGATAACTTTTGAAAACAGTTGGTTTGTGTTATGGATCGAAACCATTGCTAGGTATGGGACTTGTCCCACATCGGTTGTATGGGCAATTGATGTGGGGTTTATAAGTCAAATAGACTCTCTCACCCATCAGACTAGTCTTTTGGGTTGAGCTCTTCTGTTTGACTTGTAACAATGGTATCAGAGCCAACTCGGAGTGGTGGCCTGGAGGGAGCCAGCCGTGACCAACGAGGACGTTGGCCCTTAAGGAGGGTCGATTGTTACGGATCGAAACCATTGCAAGGTATGGGACTTGTCCCACATCAATTGATGTGGGATTTATAAGTCAAATAAACTCTCTCACCCATCAGACTAGTCTTTTGGGTTGAGCTCTCCTGTTTGACTTGTAACAATGGGTTGGACTGATCCACAAACTTTTGTTTTCGTATTTTTATTCATAATAATTATGTTAGTTATAATTTCAAAAGGAAAATTATTGCATTATAATTTCAGGTACTTCAATAAAAATGAATTAGGCTGTAATGTTGTATGCATTAACCTGTTTATCGAAGTGGATCTGGGGACACGATGATCTGGAATTTGATGCAATGTTGTTTGATGAGGGTTTAGCCGTCCTACTCCATTTATTAGGTGCTAATTTTAATTACTTGATTTTTATTAGTCAATTTGTTATTCCACTATAATCTTTGTTTTCAATTTGGTTATGGTTAAATGTTGAAATGTTAAACTTTTCATTAATGTCACTGGCTTTGCTGTCAAAAGGTATTAATAGAGATAATTATAAAAAAGACACAAGTATAGTTTTGTATGTGTCAACTTAACAAACAAAAATGTGAGGTTATACACTTCGACCAATTTTATAGGGTTTTTTATCCACTCAAAATTTACATGAAAGCTTGTGCAGGGTGGGTTTTTTTTTTTTATTTTTTATCTTGTAGCTTTCTAATTAATGTGGTGGGTGGGGTGGGTAAAAGTTGAAAACGAGATGTTCAGCCATAGTCAGGAGTGCGCAAACACTTTCGTTCTCATGATAATTTTTCGTAATTACGGGAAAAAAAATTATTGCACCATAACCTCATGTTTATGAATAAAAATGATTTTGGCTTTATGAATTAACGCATTTTTTGAAGTGGATATGGGAACTTGTGATTTAACCAAAAATCTTAATAAGTGGTGCAGTGTTGATTGATGAGAGTTTAGTCTTCCTACGCTATCAATTAGGTGCTGTTTTTAATCACAGTCAATTTATTTTGCAACATTAATCTCTATATGAATTATTGATGTTCTAGGAAGCCACGAAGAAGGTACATGCAAAAACTATAGGGGAGATGAGGCATTCTATGACATATTGTTCTCATTTGACCAGCCACATCAAGGTAGTATTATAGCTAGCTATAAAAAAGACAAATGTAATGTATTGTATGTGTGGGGCAAGCACTTGAAATTCTTTGGAAAATAGTTCCTTTTTGCCCTCAGTGTCGACTAGAAAAACAATCTGGTGCAGTTTTGTGATGCTCATTGTTTGGCTTGCCAATTTGAAGACATCGCTATTATTAGTTAGAGATAGAGTGGGCAATATTGTTGGGTTGGATAACCGGTGAAAACATGCTGTTTTAGGTTGGACTAACCCGCAAACTTTTTTTTTCATTTAATTTTTTTATACGGAATAATTATTAGTTAGGTGATGTTTTGAATTACATATTTACATGAGTATTCAGCCATCCTAAGACACTTTATTCTTCATTTGACATTTTGACCAGCCTGCCTCAAGGTATTAGTAGAGCAAATTATAAATAAGATGCACTGTATTATCATATTTGACAGCTTAACTGACAAAAATGTAAGGGTTATACGCTTCGACCAATTTGACGCATAGTTATTTTTTTTCTTTTTCTTAAAACTGACAAGAAAACTTGTGTAGGGCGGTTGTTTACTTATGTTGTAGCTTCTAATGTGTTGGAAGGGGTGGAGAATTGTTGAAAAAGAGATGTTCAGTCAAAGTCACGTTAAAGTGCCCTCACGCTTTCATTCTAATATTTTGTTTTCGTAATAATTACACAAATAGAATTATTGCAGCATAATCACCGGTCTTTGTATAAAAATGATTTTGGCTATATGAGGTAACATATTTTCTGAAGTGGATTCGGATTTGTGATTTGGCGTTAAAACTTAATCAATGGTGTCATGTTATTTGATGAGAGTTCTGCCGTCCTACTTTGTTTATGAGGTGCTGTATTTAATCACGTGATTTTAATTGGTCAATTTGTTTTGCCACTTCAATCTCTATTTGAATTATTGATGTTTCCTGAAGTGGATTCGGATGTGTGATTTGGCGTTAAAACCTAATCAATGGTGTCATGTTATCTGATGAGAGTTCAGTCATCCTACTTTGTTTATCAAGTACTGTTTTTAATCACATGATTTTAATTAGTCAATTTGTTTTGCCACTTCAATCTTTATTTGAGTTATTGATGTTTTAGGAAGGAGGAAGGAGGTGAAAGCGAAGACTAAAGGGTACACGGGGTATTCCAAGACATTGTTCTCATTTGACCATCCCCGTTAAGGTATCATTAGAGTTAATTATATAATAAACACTGCTAATGTATTATATGTGTGGGTTAAACGCTTGTACATATTTGTAATATAGTTCCCCCCCCCCTAAAATTGGCTAGAAAAACAAGCTGGTGCAATTTTCATACGCGCAATGTTTGACTTGCCAAATTCTTAACCATCTTATTATTTTTGTTCTCATAATAATATTCAGTGTAATAATTACGTAAAAAAAAGTTATTGCACCATAAGATTATAAATAAAAATGATTTTGGCTATATGAATTAACCTATTTTTTGAAGTGGATATGAGGACTTGTGATTTGGCCTAAAAACGTAGTCAGTGGTGCAATGTTGTTTGATGAGAGTTTTGTCTTCCTACTCTATTTATCAGGTGTTGTTTTTCAGTCACATGTTTTTAAATAGTCAAGTTATTTTGCAATATTATTCTCTATATGAAATATTGATGTTTTAGGATGTCAAGAAGCAGGTAAATGCAATGACTAAAGGGGAGCCGAGGTATTAAAGACATATTGTTCTATTTTGACCCGCCCCATCAAGGTATTATTATAGCTAATTATAAAAAAAAAGACTCAGGTAATGTATTATATATGTGGATCAAGCACTTGAACTTATCTGGCAAATAGTTCCTTTTTTGTCCTCAAAATTGACTAGAAAAACAACCTGCTGCATTTTTCTTATGTGCATCGATTGGCTTGCCAATTTATTGGCTACGTTATTATTAGTTAGAGATAGGGAGGGCAACACTGTTGGGATAGATAACCGGTGAAGACAAGTGGTTTGGGTTGGACTTACCCACAAACTTTTGTTATCGTTTCAAATTTTTATACGCAATTATTATTAGTTGGGTGTTGTTTTGAATTACATGAGTGTTCGGTCATCCTTAGACACTTTGTTCTTCATTTGACCAACCTGATTTGTGTGTTTCAGTAGAAAAAATCCCATGCAAAGGTTTCGTAGATGTAATGGGGTGTGTATGATCTAATTATCTGGTGATGTTTTTAGTTAGTGGAGCAGTATTGTTTGATGAGAGTTCAGTCGTCCTATTCTATTTATGAGGTGATGTTTTTAATCACTTGATTTTAATTCGTCTATTTGGATTGCCATATTAAACTCTATTTGAACTGTGTTTTAGGAAGTCAATAAGGCGGTGAAAACACACACCAAAGGGGAGACAAGGTATTCCAAGACATCTTCTTCTCATTTGACCAGCCCAACAAGGTATTATCGTTACCAATTATAAAAACGACAGGTTAAATACTTGAACTTATTTGCCAACCAGTCCCCCCTCCTAAATTATGTTGTAATTGATTTGAAACATGTATAAATTGAATTAAACCAATTTAAATATGCCTTCAGACCTGATCATTTATCCTCAATAACTTGTTCTTAACCCGAAGTAGTTCCAAAACTTCGATTTTAAAGCTAATAAACCAACTAAAGGAAAAAAAACAAAAAGAATAGATTTTTGCCACTCTAGAGCATAGAGCCTATTCTACTATTAAATCATATAGTTGAGCATAACCTACTTTAATATTGAGCTGCTAATTTGAGCATTTTTTTACTGGAGAATGAAAAATTTAAAGTTTACAAACTTACCAATGAACTAACCAATATATTATATGTGCATTTCTTGAAAATAGTTTTGCCTAAACCTCATTTTATTTGAAACTAGGTTAGCAACCCGTGAATTACTCGGGTTGACAAAAAAGTATAAAAATAATATTAATGAAAGTTTAGAAAATATAAAATATTTTTTTAATATAAAATATGATTAAAAACTTAATACATTAAGCATTAAAATAATAATATTTTTTAAAAACTAAGTTTTTAATGTTTTTTATTTAAAACTTTCGATTTAAATAATTGTTTTAAAATTTAATATCTATCTTATTTGTTTTTTAAGTGGGTTTTTTAGTATTAATATATATTTTAATGTTTAAAATATATTTAATTAAAAAATTTATAAAAAATATATATGATGTATTTAATAGGAGAAAGAGAAGGGAAATCAAATTTTAGGTGCTATAAAAACATGTCACGTGTCATTATAAATCTTTATTTATTAGAATAAATAGATATATTTTCTTATATAGAAACCCATAACTTTATTTACAATTGTTAACATTTTAATTCATTTAAATGTTTAATAAAATGAAGTAAAAATTGAATATTATATTAAATATTTATTTATTTTGAAGAAACATAATTTAATTATATAAATTTTGCGTTAAAAAAAGTAACATTACTCCAACGGCTAAATTGGCATTAAATTTAAAACTTTTGATATTTCTGTTTGGATTTCCAAATCTTCCAAGATTCTCGTTTTGGTGAACGCAAATGAAAATCCCCCAAACCATCCACTATACAAATCTCCTTTCAAATTGCGGGAAATTCCAAATGGCTCTTCATGTTCTTCCTCACGCACACACATGAAGTTCGATTTGATCGTATTTTGAATATACAATTATTCACAATTCTGTTCCAAAATTATACATCTTTGCCTTCTAGTGATTATATGTTTCGTTCATCGACCTGAACTAAAAATTTGAGGTTTGATTCTGATTCCTGTTCTTCTAGTAACGATTTATTTAGAAATTTCAGTGTCCTTGCTTCTCTTTTCATAAAATCTGCTTCGTCATGTTACGGATTTCTCAAGTAGTAATTGCTATGATTTTGAGACTTAGGTTTCACATAGAATTATGAAATTTAGGTCTCCAATTTCAAGCACGTTGAATTTTTTTAAGCTCTTCAAGTTCTTCCTCACACACACACACACACGAAATTTGGTTTGATCGTCTTTTGGATATGTGATTATTCACAGTTCTGCTCCAAATTGGCTCTTCTTTCCGTCGGCGAGTTATTATAGATGCGTATTTTGCGAATCGAAGTTTTGAGACCGAAGGATCATCGATTCCCTGATCAGATACATTGTGTCGTTCATAGACTTGAATGAAAAATTTGAGGTTAATTCTGATTCTTGCTCTCCTTGTATGTGAATAATCCATTCTAGTTAACGATTAGTTTAGAAATTTCAGTGTTCTTGGCTTCTTGTTTAGTTCCCTCTTCTTAAAATCTACGTCATCATGTATCTGATCAGGGATGTACTTAAGTATGTATCTTTTTAGAAAAATAATCATCATTGTACTCGGTATATCACACAATTAACAAAGCCAATGTATGATATGAGGAGAGTAAGATGCACACAACCTTACCTCTATCCTGAAGGAAAGAGAAGCTCCTTCTAATGTGGTCGTCGGCTCATGATGCCTGATTAACAAACTAACCCAAAGCTTTTACCTTTATTTTCACAAAAATTAAGTAAATTAACGTTAAAATTAGCGTAAATTTGTTTTTGTCTATCGAGGGCCGACACATATATACATTATATGTGCGTACCGCACACCAGGTTTTTTTAACATTAAAAGTTATGAACGTTTAAATAAGGTCATATGTAAAAATTATGAGTTAAATAAGGTGGAAGAACTTGATAAAAATTTAACAAAAGTTATCGTTATTAAAAATAATTTCCAACAACTTGATTTAATCATAGTAATTGAATAATGATTTAATGACTTAAGACCCGTCTTAATTTTTTTAGGATAAGGAGCATATTTAATTTAACCTAACAATAGGAATCAGATCACTTAAAAAGGTTTTGCCTGCAAAAAATAGAAAGAAATATTAATATATAACTTTAAATCAATAGTTTTAATTAAAATATTAAATAAAATTAATTGTAGAGTATAATAGAAAAATACATTTTTTTTATTTTTTTTTCAACTTCTCATAATTTTTTAAATGTTTATAATTTTTTGCACGACAATATTTTTTTAAAAAAATTATCAAAATGCTCATAATTTTTAGCACGACAATATTTTTTTAAAAAAATAATCAAACCATAAATTTGTGTGGTTTTCTTTTTTAATTTGATTATATTGTTGATATATTTCTTTTTTTTAAAAAAAAATCTACACGTTAATGTGTTGTACTGGATGATCTTTACAATTTACCATAAATTTTATAACAAAATAATAACCACAAGGAGAAAACAAAACTAACAATATTTGTAAATTTGATCACATTACTTTTGTTGAAACCTTTCTTCTATTGTTGTCAATTTTAATCACCTTACATTATAACACTTAATAATGCATTAACTACAAAATTACAACCAAAATTTGGTAAGTTGTCTTTTCATGATTAAAACTAACACTAGTTTCTTTTACGTTATTTAAAATTATTAACTATATCATCAACATTTTAATTTTTAAAATATTATTAATTCGTTACACAGCATTAGAACAATGCATTAAATGATATATGTTATGATTCATTTTAATCTTTACAGCTATTTTTTTATCAATTCTTTATCTGTCTTTTGATGTCTTTTTTTTTTTTTTTTTATGTTTAGATTGAAAGACACTTTGGAATTTAATGAGCTCTAAAATCATATTTATAAATATATATTTAAGAGTAAATTGCCCTTTTGGTACTTTATTTTTACACAAAATTTCAGAGATAGTTATTTATGTTTCAATATGTCAAAATCAGCCATTTAAGTTTTCAAATGTTGCAAACTCGGCCCTTTCTCTGTTAAATAGTAACAGAATAGAGACATAAATGTCAAAAAAAATCATATAAGTAATTGAGTAAATTTCACTTTTGTTCCTTTATGTTTACATCAATTTACAAATATGGTCCTTTATTATGTTAGTAGTTTACGGAGTTAACGGATAAGGGACCAAGTTTGCAACATTTAAGAACTTAAAGGACTGATTTTGACATTTTAACATAAAGGGCTACCTCTAAAATGTTGTGTAAAAAAAGGGCAAAAAGTGTAATTTACTCTATATTTAATTTAACACCTTAAAATTTAAAATGTGATATAATAAGAACCATGAAAAAGAATGAAAAGGTAACAGAGTTTTATAAAAGGACAAATAATATACTTTATAAAAACTCGAGTACTATAGGATTTAAAGACATTAAGGTGGTGTTTGTTTTTTAAAATGTAAAATGTCTGCAGTCTACATACAACATCTGCAGACATCTGTAGGAGAATATATGCACCAAACGTCTACAGTCTGCAAGAAGAAGAATGTTTATTTTTTAACGTCTGTTAACTCTTAAAAATAAATTTGGTGGTGTTGTACGATGTACAGTGGGGGTTGATGGGGGTGGCCTACGGGGGTGGGTGATGGACTGGTGGAGAGTAGTCTCTGTAGACTTTAGAATATCTTAGATGTGGTTGGTCCAAATCTACACCAGGAAGAACTTGCGCAGACGTTTTTTAATGAAACGTTTTCGATAAAACACAGTCTGCAGATGTCAACGTCTGCGTAGCGCAAACAAAAGAGGCTGCGCATACGTTTTATAAAAAAGCAAATCCAACCCAAATTATGTAGTCCAAAGGCCCATTATTCAGTCATTAATCCTATTAGCGGGAAAAGGCCCATATATGATTGGGCGAGTGATTTATCAGTTTAACTGGTTTGCGGCCGTTTGCCAGCTTTGCCTAGATAATTTTATATTTTTATTCAGTAATACAGTCCAATTTCTAAAGGATCGCTCAATTAAAAATAATACTGTGTTATAACTTATCACAGTCAAACTAATTATTTATCGACTTCGTATCTGCTTATCTAGTATATAAATATATAATATATATGCCAATTTTTATTTGTTTTACATTTTTTAATTTATTTTATTACTTTATTCACTTATATGGTAAATATTAGGTCCCTCTCAATACCAAATAAATATGAGTGACAGGTAAAACACGATCGCAAATAACTGAGTTGGTAACTATAATGAAAATTGGACTTGGTGTGATTTGATCTTGCAACCACCAAATTATCTCTCCACCACTTAAACCACTATAATATTTCTTTAGATGCTATCTAGGTTAGATGTTGGTAAAACAATAATAATAAATATGGTTGTAAATGAGCCGAATGAACACGGACACAAATGAACGAACATGACATCTCAAGTCAAATGGACATTTTGAGAGAAAAACATGATAAAAAAACATTTTGGTAATTTTTCCCTTGATCATAACCTATTTTAATATTGAGTTGCTAATTTAAGCATTTTTATAAGAGACTGGAAAAAATTTAAGCATTTAATACTGAGTTGCTAATTTAATATTTTATCTTATTTGTTTTTTAAGTGGGTTTTTTAGTATTAATATATATATATTTTAATGTTTAAAATATATTTAATTAAAAAATTTATATGAAATATACGTAATACTTAATATTATTATTATTTAATATATAATGTATTTAATAGGAGAAAGAGGAGGAAAATCAAATTTCAGGTGCTATAAAAACATGTCACGTGTCATTATAAACCTTTATTTATTAGAATATATAAATATATTTTCTTATATAGTTTAATAGCCTAGAAACCCATAACTTCATTTACAATTGTTAACATTTTAAATAATTTAAATGTTTAATAAAATGAAGTAAAAATTGAATATTATATTATATATTTATTTATTTTGAATAAACATAATTTAATTATATAAATTTTGCGTTAAAAAAACTAATATTAGTCCAACGGCTAAATTGGCATTAAATTTAAAAAACTTTTGATATTTCTGTTTGGATTTCCATATCTCCTTTCAAATTGCGGGAAATTCCAAATGGCTCTTCATGTTCTTCCTCACACACACACATGAAGTTCGATTTGATCGTATTTTGAATATACAATTATTCACAATTTTGTTCCAAAATTATCCATCCTTGCCGTCTAGTGATTGAAGATGCCGAGGCGTATTACGCAAATTGAAGTTTGACACCGGAAGATCATCGATTCCATGATTATATATCTTGTTTCGTTCATCGACTTGAACTAAAAATTTGAGGTTTGATTCTGATTCTTGTTCTTCTTCTGGTAACGATTTATTTAGAAATTTCAGTGTCCTTGCTTCTCTTTTCATAAAATCTGCTTCATCATGTTACGGATTTCTCAAGTAGTAATTGCTCTGATTTTGAGACTTAGGTTTCACATAGAATTAAGAAATTTAGGTCTCCAATTTCAAGCACGCTGAGTTTTTTAAGCTCTTCAAGTTCTTCCTCTCCAACACACACACACACACACGAAGTTTGGTTTGATCGTCTTTTGGATATGTAATTATTCACAGTTCTGCTCCAAATTGGCTCTTCTTTCCGTCGGCGAGTTATTATAGATGCCGAGGCGTATTCTGCGAATCGAAGTTTTGAGACCGAAGGATCATCGATTCGGGATCAGATACATTGTTTCGTTCACAGACTTGAATGAAAATTTTGAGGTTAATTCTGATTCTTGCTCTCCTTGTATGTGAATAATCCATTCTAGTTAACGATTAGTTTATAAATTTTAGTGTTCTTGGCTTCTTGTTTAGTTCCCTCTTCTTAAAATCTACATCATCATGTCATGGATTTTTCAAGCAGAAATTGCTAAGAACTTTAGATTTAGGTTCGCTTTGAATATATCTGTGCTTATACCTGCTTTATTTTTAATAATTCTCATAGCCGCTGCATGTTTAATCTTCATTCAAACTTGACATTGATGACATTATTCTTTGAGTCATATAAAATCTGTCATATATGAATAAATCTTCATTCAAACTTGGATATTATATGCGTACAAGTATGTATTTATGGGTGGAAACTTAGATAATAAACTCACCGATTTGTGTGTTTCAGTGGAAAAAATCCCCTGCAAAGGTTGAACAGAAGGAATCAGGTGATGTTTTGTTTGATGAGAGGTCAGTCACCTTATTCTATTTATCAGGTCATGTTTGTGGAAGGGGTGGAGAATTGTTGACATAGAGATGTTCAGTCAAAGTCAGGTTAAAGTGCCCTCACGCTTTCATTCTAATATTTTGTTTTCGTAATAATTACACAAATAGAATTATTGCAGCATAATCACCGGTCTTTGTATAAAAATGATTTGGCTATATGAGGTACCATATTTTCTGAAGTGGATTCGGATGTGTGATTTGGCTTTGCAATAAAAGAGGATGTTTGCATCATCAAGTTTAGATGGAGGTAAAATTATAGACAAAGGGGGGGAGACAGGGTTTCTAAGACACTTTGTGCTGTAATTGACCAGCTTGTCAAAAGGTACTAATAGAGATAATTATAAAAAAGATGCAAGTATAGTATTGTATGTGTCAACTTAACAAACAAAAATGTGAGGGTTATACACTTAGACCAATTTGATAGGGTTTTTTTTATCCCCTCACGCTTTCATTCTAATATTTTGTTTTCGTAAGAATTTCACAAGTAGAAAATTATTGCAGCATAATCACCGGTCTTTGAATAAAAATGATTTTGGCTATACGAGGTAACATATTTTCTGAAGTGGACTCGGATGTGTGATTTGGCGTTAAAACTTAATCAATGGAGACAATGTTATTTGATGAGAGTTCACTCAACTTACTTTGTTTATCAGGAATTGTTTTTAATCACATGATTTTAATTTGTAAATTTGTTTTGCCACTTCAATCTTTATTTGAGTTATTGATGTTTTAGGAAGTAGGAAGGAGGTGAAAGCGAAGACTAAAGGGTAGACGGGGTATTTCAAGACATTGTACTCATTTGACCATCCCCGTTAAGGTATCATTAGAGCTAATTATAGAATAAACATTGGTAATGTATTATATGTGTGGGTTTAACGCTTGTAAATATTTGGAAAATAGTCCCCTTCCCCCTAAAATTGGCTAGAAAAACAATCTGGTGCAATTTTCGTATGCGCAATGTTTGATTTGCCAAATTCTTAACCATCTTATTATTTTTGTTCTCATAATAATTTTCATTGTGATAATTACGTAAAAAAAAATTATTGCACCATAATCTCATGTTTATAAATAAAAATGATTTTGGCTATATGAATTAACCTATTTTTTGAAGTAGATCTAGGGATTTGTGATTTGGCCTAAAACAGTGGTGCAATGTTGTTTGGTGAGAGTTTAGTCTTCCCACTCTATTTATCAGGTTTAGTTTTTCAGTCACATGTTTTTAATTAGTCAAGTAATTTTGCAATATTAACCTCTATATGAAATATTGATGTTTTAGGAAGTCAAGAAGTAGGTAAATGCAAAGACTAAAGAGAAGCCGAGGTATTTTAAGACATATTGTTCTATTTTGACCAGCCCCATCAAGGTACTATTATAGCTACTTATAAAAAGACTCGGGTAATGTGTTATATGTGTGGATCAAGCACTTGAACTTAGCTGGCAAATAGTTCATTTTGTGTCCTCAAAATTGACTAGAAAAACAATCTGGTGCATTTTTCTTATGTGCTTCGATTGGCTTGCCAGTTTATTGGCTACGTTATTATTAGTTAGAGATAGAGAGGGCAATATTGTTGGGATAGATAACCGGTGAAGACAGGTGGTTTGGTTTGGACTGGACTTACCCACAAACTGTTGTTATCGTTTTAAATTTTTAATACGCGAATATTATTAGTTGGTGCTGTTTTGAATTACATGAGTGTTCGGTCATCCTTAGACACTTTGTTCTTCATTTGACCAGCCTGATTTGTGTGTTTCAGTGGACAAAAATCACATGCAAAGGTTTCGTAGATGTAAGGTGATGTTTTTAGTCAGGGGAGCAATGTTGTTTGATGAGAGTTCAGTCATCCTATTCTATTTATCAGGTGATGTTTTTAATCACTTAATTTTAATTGGTCTATTTGTATTGCCACATTAAACTTTATTTGAATTTTTGTGTTTTAGGAAGCCAATAAGGCGGTGAAAACACAGACCAAAGGGGACACATGGTATTCCAAGACATCTTCTTCTCATTTGACCAGCCCAACAAGGTATTATCGTTACCAATTATAAAAACGACAGGTTAAATACTTGAACTTATTTGCCAACTAGTCCCCCCTCCTAAATTATGTTGTAATTGATTTGAAACATGTATATGCCTTCAAACCTGATCATGTATCCTCAATAACTTGTTTTTAACCCGATGTAGTTCCAAAACTTTGATTTTAAACTTTTGTTGAGATAATAAACCAACTAAAGAAAAAAAAAACAAAAAGAAAAGATTTTTGCCACTCTAGAGCGTAGAGGCTATTCTACTATTAAATAATATAGTTGATGATTACCTACTCTAATATTGAGCTGCTAATTTGAGCATTTTTACAGGAGAATGAAAATTTTAAAGTTTACAAACTTACCAATGAACTAATCAATATATTATATGTGCAGTTCTTAAAAATAGTTTAACCTAAACCTCATTTTATTTGAAACTAGCTTAGCAACCCGTGTATTACACGGGTTGACAAAAAAGTATAGTAAATAATATTAATGAAAGTATAGAAAATATAAAATATGATTAAAAACTTAATACTTAAAGCACTAAAATAATAATATTTTTTAAAAACTAAATTTTTAATGTTTTTTATTTAAAACTTTCGATTTAAATAATTGTTTTTAAAATTTAATATTTTATCGTATTTGTTTTTAAAGTGCGTTTTTTAGTATTAATATATATTTTAATGTTTAAAATATATATAATTAAAAAATTTATATAAAATATACTTAATACTTAATTTTATTATTATTTAATATATGATGTATTTAATAGGAGAAAGAGGATGTAAATCAAATTTGAGATGCTCTTAAAACATGTCATGTGTCCTTATAAAACTTTATTTATTAGAATAAATAGATTTTATTATATAATTTACTAGCCTAGAAATCCATAACTTTATTAACAATTCTTAACATTTTAAATAATTTAAATGTTTTATAAAATGAAGTAAAAATTGAACATTATATTAAATATTTATTAATTTTGAAGAAACCTAATTTAATTAATTATATAAATTTTGCGTTAAAAAAATTAATATTACTCCAACGGCTAAATTGGCATTAAATTTAAAAAACTTTAGATATTTCGGTTTGGATTTCCAAATCTCCTTTCAAATTGCGGGAAATTCCAAATGGCTCTTCATGTTCTTCCTCACGCACACACATGAAGTTCGATTTGATCGTATTTTTGAATATACAATTATTCACAATTCTGTTCCAAAATTATCCATCCTTGCCGTCTAGTGATTGAAGATGCCGAGGCGTATTACGCAAATTGAAGTTTGACACCGAAAGATCATTGATTCCATGATTATATATTTTGTTTCGTTCATCGACTTGAACTAAAAATTTGAGGTTTGATTCTGATTCTTGTTCTTCTTCTGGTAACGATTTATTTAGAAATTTCAGTGTCCTTGCTTCTCTTTTCATAAAATCTGCTTCATCATGTTACGGATTTCTCAAGTAGTAATTGCTCTGATTTTGAGACTTAGGTTTCACATAGAATTAAGAAATTTAGGTCTCCAATTTCAAGCACGCTGAGTTTTTTTAAGCTCTTCAAGTTCTTCCTCTCCAACACACACACACACACACGAAGTTTGGTTTGATCGTCTTTTGGATATGTAATTATTCACAGTTCTGCTCCAAATTGGCTCTTCTTTCCGTCGGCGAGTTATTATAGATGCCGAGGCGTATTCTGCGAATCGAAGTTTTGAGACCGAAGGATCATCGATTCGGGATCAGATACATTGTTTCGTTCACAGACTTGAATGAAAATTTTGAGGTTAATTCTGATTCTTGCTCTCCTTGTATGTGAATAATCCATTCTAGTTAACGATTAGTTTAGAAATTTCAGTGTTCTTGGCTTCTTGTTTAGTTCCCTCTTCTTAAAATCTACATCATCATGTCATGAATTTTTCAAGCAGAAATTGCTACGATCTTTAGATTTAGGTTCGCTTTGAATACATCTGTGCTTATGCCTGCTTTACTTTTAATAATTCTCATAGCCGCTGCATGTTTAATCTTCATTCAAACTTGACATTGATGACATTATTCTTTGAGTCATATAAAATCTGTCATATATGAATAAATCTTCATTCAAACTTGGATATTATATGCGTACAAGTATGTATTTATGGGTGGAAACTTAGATAATAAAGTCACCGATTTGTGTGTTTCAGTGGAAAAAATCCCCTGCAAAGGTTGAACAGAAGGAATCAGGTGATGTTTTGTTTGATGAGAGGTCAGTCACCTTATTCTATTTATCAGGTCATGTTTGTGGTCACATTATTTTAATTGGCCAATTTGTTTTGCCACATTAAACTCTATTTGAATTATTGTGTGTTAGGAAGTCAATAAGGAGGTGAAAACAGAGACTAAAGGGGATACATGGTATTCCAAGACATCTTGTTCTCATTTGACCGGCTAACAAGGATTATCGAAACTGGTTATAAAAAAGACACAGGTAAGGTATTATATGTATGGGTTAAACACTTGAACTTATTTGCCAAATAGTTCCCCCTCCCCCCAACACACACAAACACACACAAAATTTAGTAGAAAAACAATCTAGTACAGGTTTCTTAAGCACCCTCGTTTCGGTTGCCAGTTTCTTGACAATGCTATTATTAGTTAGAGATAGAGCTGGCAATATTCTTTGGTTGGATAAATTTTGAAAACAGTTGGTTTGGGTTGGACTGATCCACAAACTTTTGTTTTCGTTTTTTTATTCATAATGATTATGTTAGTTATAATTTCAAAAGGGAAATTATTGCATTATAATTTCAGGTACTTCAATAAAAATGAATTAGGCTGTAATGTTGTAGGCATTAACCTCTGTTTATCGAAGTGGATCTGGGGACACGATGATCTGGCCTTTGATGTAATGTTGTATTTTTCAAACACTTTCGTTCTCATAATAATTTTCTGTAATTACGGGAAAAAAAGTTATTGCACCATAATCTCATGTTTATGAATAAAAATGATTTTGGCTTCATGAATTAACGCATTTTTTGAAGCGGATATGGGAACTCGTGATTCAGCCAAGAATCTTAATAAGTGGTGATGTTTAGTCTTCCTACACTATCTATCAGGTGATGTTTTTAATCACATGATTTTAATTAGTCAATTTATTTTGCAACATTAATCTCTATATGAATTATTGATGTTTTAGGAAGCCACGAAGAAGGTGCATGATAAAACTAAAGGGGAGATGAGGCATTCCATGACATATTGTTCTCATTTGACCAGCCACATCAAGGTAGTGTTATAGCTAACTATAAAAAAGACAAAGGTAATGTATTATATGTGCGGGGCAAGCACTTGAACTTCTTTGGAAAATAGTTCCTTTTTTGCCCTCAGTATCGACTAGAAAAACAATCTGGTGCAGTTTTATTTTGCTCATTGTTTGGCTTGCCAATTTAAAGACGACGTTATTGTTAGTTAGAGATAGAGTGGGCAATATTGTTGGGTTGGATAACCGGCGAAAACACGTTGTTTTAGGTTGGACTAACCCGCAAACATTTTTTTTTCATTTAATTTTTTTATACGGAATAATTATTAGTTAGGTGATGATTTGAATTACATGAGTGTTCAGCCATCCTAAGACACTTTATTCTTCATTTGACCAGCCTGACTCAAGGTATTAGTAGAGCAAATAATAAATAAGACGCACTGTAGTATCATATGTGACGGCTTAACCGACAAAAATGTAAGGGTTATACGCTCAGACTAATTTGACAAATAGTTTTTTTTTTCTTTTTCTTAAAACTGACAAGAAAACTTGTGTAGGGCGGTTGTTTACTTATGTTGTAGATTCTAATGTGCTGGAAGGGGTGGAGAACTGTTGAAAAAGAGATGTTCAGTCAAAGTCAGGTTAATTCGTTCTAATATTTTGTTTTCGTAATAATTACACAAATATAAAATTATTGCAGCATTATCACCGGTCTTTGAATAAAAATGATTTTGGCTATATGAGGTAACATATTTTCTGAAGTGGATTCGGATGTGTGTTTGGCGTTAAAACTTAATCAATGGTGTCATGTTATTTGATGAGAGTTAAGTCATCCTACTTTGTTTATCAGGTACTGTTTTTAATGTTTGACTTGCACCATAATCTCATGTTTATAAATAAAAATGATTTTGGCTATACGAATTAACCTATTTTTTGAAGTGGATCTCGGGACTTGTGATTTGGCCTAAAAACTTAAACAGTGGTGTAATGTTGTTTGATGAGAGTTTAGTCTTCCTACTCTATTTACCAGGTGTTGTTTTTCAGTCACATGATTTTTACTAGTCAAGTTATTTTGCAATATTAATCTCCATATGAAATATTGATGTTTTAAGGAAGTCAAGAAGTAGGTAAATGCAAAGACTAAAGGGGAGCCGAGGTATTTCAAGACATATTGTTCTATTTTGACTAGCCCTATCAAGGTATTATTATAGCTAATTATAAAAAAACACTCAGGTAATGTATTATATGTGTGGATTAAGCACTTGAACTTATCCGGCAAATAGTTCATTTTTTGTCCTCAAAATTGACTAGAAAAACAATCTGGTGCATTTTTCTTATGTGCATAGATTGGCTAGCCAATTTATTGGCTACGTTATTATTAGTAGAGATAGAGAGGGCAATATTGTTGGGATAGATAACCGGTGAAGTCAAGTGGTGTGGGCTGGACTTACCCACAAACTTTTGTAATCGTTTTAAATTTTTTATACTCAATTATTATTAGTTGGGTGCTGTTTTGAATTACATGAGTGTTCGGTCATCCTTAGACACTTTGTTCTTCATTTGACCAGCCTGATTTGTGTGTTTCAGTGGAAAAAATCCCATGCAAAGGTTTCGTAGATGTAATAAGGTGGGTATGTAGTTATCAGGTGATGTTTTTAGTCAGTGGAGCAATATTGTTTGATGAGAGTTCAGTCATCCTATTCTATTTATCAGGCGATGTTTTTAATCACTTGATTTTAATTGGTCTATTTGTATTGCCACATTAAACTCTATTTGAATTACTGTGTTTTAGGAAGTCAATAAGGTGGTGAAAACACAAACTAAAGGGGAGACAAGGCATTCCAAGACATCTTCTTCTCATTTGACCAGCGCAACAAGGTATTATCGTTACCAATTATAAAAACGACAGGTTAAACACTTGAACTTATTTGCCAAATAGTCCCCCCCTCCTAAATTATGTTGTAGTTGATTTGAAACATGTATAATTTTGAATTGAACCAATTTAAATATGCCTTCAAACCTGATCATTTATCCTCAATAACTTGTTCTTAACCCGAAGTAGTTTCAAAACTTTGATTTTAAACTTTTGTTGAGCTAATAAACCAACTAAAGGGAAAAAAAGGGAAATTTTTGCCACTCTAGAGCGTAGAGCCTATTCTACTATTAAATCAGATAGTTGATCATAACCTATTTAATATTGAGCTGCTAATTTGAACATTTTTACCGGAGAATGAAAATTTTAAAGTTTACAAACTTACCAATGAACTAACCAATATGTTTAGCCTAAACCTCATTTTATTTGAAACTAGGATAGCAACCCGTGTATTACACGGGTTGACAAAAAAATACAATAAATAATATTAATGAAAGTCTGTCTAGACAATATAAAATATATTTAAAATATGATTAAAAAGTTAATACTTTAAGCATTAAAATAGTAATATTTTTTTAAAAACTAAATTTTTAATGTTTTTTATTTAAGACTTTCGATTTAAATAATTGTTTTTAAAATTTAATATTTTATCTTATTTGTTTTGTAAGTGTGTTTTTTAGCATTAATATATTTAATTAAAAAATTTATATTAAATATACTTAATACTTAATATAATAATTTAATATATGATGTATTTAATAGAAGAGAAAATAGGGAAATCAAACTTGAGGTGTTATAAAAACATGTAAAAACATGTAAGGTGTCCTTATAACCATTTATTTATTAGAATATATATATTTTGTTTTATAGTTTACAAGCTTAAAAACCCATAACTTTATGTACAATTGTTAACATTTTAAATAATTTAAATGTTAAATAAAATGAAGTAAAAATTGAATTTTATATTAAATATTTATTTATTTTGAAGAAACCTAATTAATTATATAAATTTTGCGTTAAAAAATTAATATGACTCCAACGGCTAAATTGGCATTAAATTTAAAAAACTTTTGATATTTCTGTTTGGATTTCCAAATCTTCCAAGATTCTCGTTTTCGTGAACGCAAATGAAAATCCCCCAAATTACCCACTTTAAAAATCTCCTTTCAAATTGCGGGAAATTCCAAATGGCTCTTCATGTTCTTCCTCACGCACACACATGAAGTTCGATTTGATCGTATTTTGAATATACAATTATTCACAATTCTGTTCCAAAATTATCCATCCTTGCCGTCTAGTGATTGAAGATGCCGAGGCGTATTACGCAAATTGAAGCTTGACACCGAAAGATCATCGATTCCATGATTATATATTTTGTTTCGTTCATCGACTTGAACTAAAAATTTGAGGTTTGATTCTGATTCTTGTTCTTCTTCTAGGTAACGATTCATTTAGAAATTTCAGTGTCCTTGCTTCTCTTTTCATAAAATCTGCTTCATCATGTTACGGATTTCTCAAGTAGTAATTGCTATGATTTTGAGACTTAGGTTTCACATAGAATTATGAAATTTAGGTCTCCAATTTCAAGCACGTTGAATTTTTTTAAGCTCTTCAAGTTCTTCCTCACACACACACACACACGAAATTTGGTTTGATCGTCTTTTGGATATGTGATTATTCACAGTTCTGCTCCAAATTGGCTCTTCTTTCCGTCGGCGAGTTATTATAGATGCCGAGGCGTATTTTGCGAATCGAAGTTTTGAGACCGAAGGATCATCGATTCCCTGATCAGATACATTGTGTCGTTCATAGACTTGAATGAAAAATTTGAGGTTAATTCTGATTCTTGCTCTCCTTGTATGTGAATAATCCATTCTAGTTAACGATTAGTTTAGAAATTTCAGTGTTCTTGGCTTCTTGTTTAGTTCCCTCTTCTTAAAATCTACGTCATCATGTCATGGATTTTTCAAGCAGAAATTGCTACGATCTTTAGATTTAGGTTCACTTTGAATATATCTGTGCTTATGCCTGCTTTATTTTTAATAATTCTCATAGCCGCTGCATGTTTAATCTTCATTCAAACTTGACATTGATGACATTATTCTTTGAGTCATATAAAATCTGTCATATATGAATAAATCTTCATTTAAACTTGGTTATTAATTTATTATATGCGTACAAGTATGTATTTATGGGTGGAAACTTAGATAATAAACCCACCGATTTGTGTGTTTCAGTGGAAAAAATCCCCTGCAAAGGTTGAACAGACGTAATCAGGTGATGTTTTGTTTTGTTTGATGAGAGGTCAGTCACCTTATTCTATTTATCAGGTCATGTTTGGGTTCACATTATTTTAATTGGTTATTAAAATCTGTCATATATGAATAAATCTTCATTTAAACTTGGTTATTAATTTATTATATGCGTACAAGTATGTATTTATGGGTGGAAACTTAGATAATAAACCCACCGATTTGTGTGTTTCAGTGGAAAAAATCCCCTGCAAAGGTTGAACAGATGGAATCAGGTGATGTTTTGTTTTGTTTGATGAGAGGTCAGTCACCTTATTCTATTTATCAGGTCATGTTTGTGGTCACGTTATTTTAATTGGTCAATTTGTTTTGCCACATTAAACTCTATTTGAATTATTGTGTGTTAGGAAGTCAATAAGGAGGTGAAAACAGAGACTAAAGGGGATACATGGTATTCCAAGACATCTTGTTCTCATTTGACCGGCTAACAAGGTATTATCGAAACTGGTTATAAAAAAGACACAGGTAAGGTATTATATGTATGGGTTAAACACTTGAACTTATTTGCCAAATAGTTCCCCCTCCCCCCCAACACACACACACAAAATTTAGTAGAAAAACAATCAAGTACAGTTTTCTTATGCACCCTCGTTTCGGTTGTCAATTTCTTGACAATGCTATTATTAGTTAGAGATAGAGCTGGCAATATTCTTTGGTTGGATAACTTTTGAAAATAGTTGGTTTGGGTTGGACTGATCCACAAACTTTTGTTTTCGTTTTTTTATTCATAATAATTATTTTAGTATTAATTTCAAAAGGAAAATTATTGCATTATAATTTCAGGTACTTCAATAAAAATGAATTAGGCTGTAATGTTGTATGCATTAACCTGTTTATCGAAGTGGATCTGGGGACACGATGATCTGGCATTTGATGCAATGTTGTTTGATGAGTGTTTAGCCGTCCTACTCCATTTATTAGGTGCTAATTTTAATTACATGATTTTAATTAGTCAATTTGTTATTCCACTATAATCTCTGTTTTCAATTTGGTTATGGTCAAATGTTGAAATGTTAAACTTTTCATTAATGTCACTGGCTTTGCAATAAAAGAGGATGTTTGCATCATCAAGTTTAGAAGGAGGCAAAATTAAAGACAAAAGGGGAGACAGGACACTTTGTGCTGTCAAAAGGTATTGATAGAGATAATTATAAAAAAGACCAAGTATAGTATTGTATGTGTCAACTTAACAAACAAAAATGTGAGGTTATACACTTTGACCAATTTTATAGGGTTTTTTATCCACTCAAAATTTACATGAAAACTTGTGCAGGGTGGGTTTTTTTTTTTATTATATCTTGTAGCTTCTAATTAATGTGGTGGGTGGGGTGGGTAAAAGTTGAAAACGAGATGTTCAGCCATAGTCAGGAGTGAGCAAACACTTTCGTTCTCATGATAATTTTTCGAAATTACGGGAAAAAAAGTTATTGCACCATAACCTCATGTTTATGAATAAAAACGATTTTGGCTTTATGAATTAACGCATTTTTTGAAGGGGATATGGGAACTTGTGATTCAACCAAAAATCTTAATAAGTGGTGCAGTGTTGATTGATGAGAGTTTAGTCTTCCTACGCTATCAACTAGGTGCTGTTTTTAATCACAGTCAATTTATTTTGCAACATTAATCTCTATATGAATTATTGATGTTCTAGGAAGCCACGAAGAAGGTACATGAAAAAACTATAGGGGAGATGAGGCATTCTACGACATAATGTTCTCATTTGACCAGCCACATAAAGGTAGTATTATAGCTAACTATAAAAAGGACACAGGTTAGACAATTGAACTTATTTTCCTAAAACTAGTTAGGTGCTATTTTGAAGTACATGAGCGTTTAGTCATCCTAAGACACTTTGCTCTTCATTTGACCATCGTGCTCTGAGTGTTTCAGTTGAAAAAATCCCTGGAAAAAGTTTTACAAATTGAATCTGGTGTGCATCATCTAATGATAAGGTGATGTTTTTAATCATATTATTTTAATTGGTCAATTAGTTTTGCCGTATTAAACTCTATTTGAATTATTGTGTTTTTGGAAGTCAATAAGGAGGTGAAAACAAAGACTAATGGGGAGACAAGGTATTCAAGACATTTTGTTCTTATTTGACCAGCCCAACAAGGTATTATCGAAACTATTTATAAAAAGTCACAGGCTAGACAATTGAACTTATTTGCGAAGTATGAGTTAGGTGCTATTTTAAATTACATGAGTATTGAGTCATCTTAGGACACTTTGTTCTTCATTTGACCAGCGTGATCTAAGTGTTTCAGTTGAAAAAATCCCAGTGAAAAGTTTTACACATGGAATCCGGTGTGTATCATCTAATGATCAGATGATGTTTTTAATCACATTATTTTAATTGGTCAATAACGAGGTGAAAACAAAGTCTAAGGTATTCGAAAACATTTTGTTCTTCTTTGACAAGCCCAACAAGGTACTATCGAAACTAATTATAAAAAAGTCAATTGTTATACACTTGAACTTATTTACCAAGTATTTGTTAGGTGCTATTTCAGCCCACCAAGATATTATCGAAATTAATTATAAAAAAGACACAGGTTAGACAATTGAACTTATTTTCCTAAAACTAATGATCAGGTGATGTTTTTAATCACATTATTTTAATGGTCAATTTGTTTTGCCACATTAAACTCTATTTGAATTTTTGTGTTTTAGGAAGTCAATAAGGAGGTGAAAACAAAGACTAAAGCGGAGACAAGATATTCCAAGACATTTTGTTCTCATTCTATCAGCCCAACAAGGTATTATCGAAATTAATTATAAAAAAGACACAGGTTAGACAATTGAACTTATTTTCCTAAAACTAGTTAGGTGCTATTTTGAAGTACATGAGTGTTTAGTTATCCTAAGACACCTTGGTCTTTATCTGACCATCCTGCTCCGAGTGTTTCAGTTGAATAACTCGCTGGAAAAAGTTTTACTAATTGAATCTAGTGTGCATCATCAAACGATAAGGTGATGTTTTTAATCACATTATTTTAATTAGTCAATTTGTTTTGCCGTTTTGAACTCTATTTGAATTATTGTGTTTTTGTGAGTCAATAAGGAGATGATAACAAAGACTAAAGGGGAGACAAGGTATTCAAGACATTTTGTGCTTATTTGACCAGCCTAACATGGTAATATCGAAACTAATTATAAAAAGTCACAGGGTAGACAATTGAACTTATCTGCCAAGTATGAGTTGGGTGCTATTTTGAATTACATGAGTGTTGAGTCATCCTAAGACACTTTGATCTTCATTTGACCAGCGTGATGTGAATGTTTCAGTTGAAAAAATCCCAGTGAAAAGTTTTACACATGGAATCCGGTGTGTACCATCTAATGATCAGGTGATGTTTTTAATCACATTATTTTAATTGTTCAATCTGTTTTGCCACATTAAACGCCATTTGAATTGTTGTGTGTTAGGAAGTCAATAAGGAGGTGAAAACAAAGACTAGAGAGGAGACAAGGTATTCAAGACATATTGTTCTCATTTTATCAGCGCAACAAGGTATTATCGAAACTAATTATAAAAAATTCACAGGTTAAACACTAGAACTTATTTGTCAAGTATGAGTTAGGTGATATTTTAAATTACATGAGTATTGAGTCATCTTATGACACTTTGTTCTTCATTTGACCAGCGTGATCTGAGTGTTTCAGTTGAAAAAATACCTGTCAAAAGTTTTACAGCTGGAATACTGTGTGTATCATCTAATGATCAGGTGATGTTTTTAATCATATAATTTTAATTGTTCAATTTGTTTTGCCACATTAAACTCCATTTTAATTGTTGTTTTTAGGAAGTCAATAAGGAGGTGCAAACAAAGACTAGAGGGGAGACAAGGTATTCCAAGACATATTGTTCTCAATTTACAAGCGCAACAAGGTATTATCGAAACTAATTATAAAAAAGACACAGGTTAAGCACTTGAACTTATTTGCCTCCTACTAGTTAGGTGCTATTTTGAATTACATGAGGATTTAGTCATCATAAGATGATAGAATAGAAACGATTCATTCTGCTGCTCTCCTTCTCATTTTCGTATTCAAACATATCGGGTATATTATTTACATATGACATCCCTATACTATACAGTAAAGACATGACCATACAAAGTTATAAACAAATGACTATCTAGTCTAATATACCCCCTCAGTCTAAGGAGGAGGATGACGAATACTTAGACTGAATCTAAAGTCGTCGAATAACACCCGGGGCAATCCTTTCGTGAAGATATCTGCCTGTTAATGTCGCGAAGGAACATGTAGAACACGAATGTGACCAGCCTGAACTTTGTCTCGAACAAAATGGATGTCGATTTCAATATGTTTAGTGCGTTGGTGCTGTATGGGGTTCCTGTCACACCCCGGGACGGCGGGAACGGATCGGGTTTTCCCGTCGGGCGGAAGGTTCCCGGGGCGCGATATCTTGGAGTGATAATCAATTGATCAGATTGTATACATTGCACATGAGATGTAATTGAGAAATGCTAAACATGACATGAAATAGAATTACAAAGTTAAATTACATTGTACATCATAATTTAACTAAGTAAATCTAATCAAAAAGAATCAGTGAGTTTATATCTTGAACTGTACAAGATATACAAAAATGATTCACTGTGTTGTCATTCAAAAGTATGCAATCAAAAGAAAGCTAGGTCTTCTATGAGTCCACTAGCTATGTACTTGCATGTAATGTCTACACCTGTCCGTCACCTGAGAAAACATGCATTTAAAACAAGTCAACACTAGGTTGGTGAGTTCATAATATTTGTAATTGAAAATCATTGAAATTGTCATGCAAACATTCACATTGTCATAATTGTAACTTGAAATACTTGTTTCACCCAATGGTCTCTCCTTAGTTGTATGTACAAGTAGGATATCATCTGATTAAGTATGCTTATATATAGGGAATCACGAAAGGGTCACCCCAGACGCTATCCCACCACATACTTAGTCAAATTCCACACCACTTGCGATACAACTAAAGATATCCATTCCCAAATCCGTGTGATTGTCACTCCTGAATCCCATGTGTTCACCTGTATAGAATAATTTGATGTTGTATTTGTAGTTATCAATTGTAGTTTAGATAACTTTCATATATTAAGGATGTTAGATTCATTAAATCTGATCCTTTTATTATTCTATTGTGATGGTGAGTTAACTGATGATACACTTTTAAATATAAAGTGTGTGAGTTAATCTCTTGCAACTTGTTTTTGGATATCAGTGCATAGAGCCTAAACTGAACCCATTGAAATCCTCACGTAATCAGATTTCAATGCATTCAGTTTATCCCTACCACTCTGTATACGTATTGTCCTCAACATAGACTGTTATTAGTAGTGTGACATGAGAGTAGATCACTTTCTCAAACTACCAATCAACTGTATCTAAGTTGGATTAATTACTTATCACTGCATATTAATATCACCATGCGTCGCTTTCCAGAACCTGACTTGAAGTCGCCCTGTCACCGATCATACGTTACCGGCCAAATGAATCGTTACGATCAACATACTAGCCCTACAAGCTAGAGGTTTGTCAAACCTATGGTACCATTATGCTATCGTCGGTTTAATCACATCAAACTAACTGGTCAGCGAATTAAAGGGTCTTACATGATCTCAACATTTGGCACATGATTGAAATGATATAATACTACAGATCAACAGTAATTAATTGTAATTGTGTTCTCTTGTATTGTCGTGTTCCTTGTACTGTGTTTATCCATGGCATTAACAAAGTTGAATAAGAACTTGTCTTATTATATTATGTTAATCATTTGAGAGAATGATGCTGTTTCATGAAGTTACGTTATCATGATTATCATTCTTTGTTCCTTGTTTTCCTTGTAACATGTATTGAATTGAGAAGCTAAGTGTTATAAGAACGAGTCTTATTACACTTACTTGATTCTTGTAACGAATGATGTGATGAAGATGTATTATCATCATATCATTCATATGTGTATTCTTGTAATTATGTCATCTTGTTTCCTTGTAATTGATTCTATATCATTTATCGTAAGAATAACTAAATATTGTAGAATTTAATCCTACAACTAAGTTATTCTATTGTATTGATAAGTCATAATATAATGAAATCATTATTTACTTATCTTCAATTGTCATCTTGTAATCATTCAAGCATGCATACAATGATTTATGATAATAAACATTTTTATATCAAATAATCAAAGTATAAGTCATATGTAAGCAAAACTTTTAAATACATAAAAGTAAAGCATGTTTCTGAGCCCCGATAGTTGAAAATCAATTAAGATTAGAGAAAAGGGGCATATGAACTCACCTTGTAGTTGTTGAGGGTTGACTTAGCTTATATGTGAATGCACGCGCTCTCGTTTGAATTCGTTGTGTTCACAATCCTGTATTGATTTGTTGTAACTTGTAAGTATAACCTAATAGACTTTTGGGTGTGTATGTGTGGGTGTTAGCCCTAAGTTGGCTTTCACGCGTAAGACTTGGTCATGATCACCGTTCGGTCTCTTATGCAGGTTTTAAGTTAAAAAAACCTTATGAGTTATTATCTTGTAATCTTTGACTTGACTCATTCTTGTAATTGTACACTTTGATCTTATGAAATATGTTAAACCCGAAGGTTTGAAGTGATGTGTAGACCGAACTATGTGACCAAGTCCTATGTTGGGCCTCTAGGTCATTTGTTGGGCCCTAGGCCCAAACCTATGGGCCTTGGTCTGTTCTTGAACCACCAAGAGTGTTAGACCATTTTGGAACATGTGAATCAGTGATATACAGTGTGGAAATACGAAAACTTGGTCAAGTGTTAAGAAACCTAATGAATAGGTGGCCTTGTGACCTCCATTGGGTCACGATGAGAAACTGTTGGGCCCGAAGTGGGCCCAGGCAAGATTTGTCGGGCCAAAGGTTAGAATGAACTGTAGGAACCATGGTTGGGCCAAAAATAGGTGGTTGTCCAAGATAATGACAAAGTGGCTCCAAAAAGGGAGGACAAAGGCCTCAAAGTGGGCCTTAAATCGATTTCTGTGGGCCTCGGGTAGATTTTGATGGGCCCCATGGATTTTGTCTCAGGCCTTTGCCAAAAGAACTCATGGGCCAAGTTGGGCCTGGATTAGAATGGCTGAAACAATAATGGGCCTTGAATTTGGGCTTTTGGCCAAAATGGTGGCCTTGAATCACATTTTGTGAGCCATGGGCCAAACTAGATGGGCCCCAAGGGATTTCTATCAGGCCCTGAGCACAATAAGTGTTGGGCCAACATGGGCCTGGATCAATTGGGCCAAAACTGTTATGGGCCCAATTCAAGGAAAATGTGGGCCATTTGGGCTTGTGTGAATTAATTCCAAGAGCCAACTTCATTCCAAATGAGTTAAATGATTATACTAGCTTATTCTGGGTCATGTTGGACTAAAATAGAGCTTGGGCCTGTAATGGGCCAAGGATTTTAGAGTTGGCTAGCTAGTGATGGGGTGTCCAACGTGTGAAGATGTAGCCGACTGTCAAAGGGTTGGCCGAATGATGGTAGTGCGGCGAATGAATACAACCTAGGTCGAATGAAGGGTCTTGGCCGAATGTTGTAGCTCGAATGAGGAGTGGTCGAATGAAATGCTGCATGGAGGTCGAATGGGTATATGGCCGAATGTGGTGTTGCATGGCGAATGAGGGCTCACGAATGAGGGTCCCTGGTCGAATGAAAGCGGCGAATAACATGGAGTATGTGGCCAGCGAATGGTGCTCTTTCGGCGATTGTGAGGGCTGGTCGAATGAGCATGTCGAATGAGGTGAAGACCGACTGAGGCCTGTCGAAGGAGGAGCTGCGAATGTGGGTCATACGGCCACCAGGTCATTCGACCCCAAGGCCATTCGGCCGAGCTGGATGTCGGGGTCGACCTGGGTGGTTGTATGGTGGTTCTAGCTCAGCTCTAGGCTGGTCCATAGTGGATTAGAGATGCGTTCAAAATGGTGAGGTCGAGAAACCCATGTATAAGCCGGTTAGGGTTTGGTGAAGAAGAAGGGTTTGAAAACCCTAAAAACCGTGACTTTGACCACGATTTTACCTGGTTTCCAGTGGTGTAAAGCTTAGATCTGTTGTCCTTTCTTGTAGAGGATGTCGAGGGCTACGCGTGGGCGAAAGAATCACTCAATTTGGTTGAGAAACGAGAGAGATATGGAAGAGAGAAGGTCTTCAATGGTGGTATGTGTGTGTAGCCGGAAATGTAAGGTGAGAGAGGTTGGGGAAGATGGAAAATGAAAGAAAACTTTCATTTAAGAGTTTTTATACCCGCGTGGTGTTCGGGTTCGTTTCGGTTGCTCGGTTCGCGTTTTCGTTACGTTTCCGGAACGTAACGCGCGTATTTTTGGACTTTAATTTAAACGATTTTAATTACACAACTCTGATGAGTTTCAAAATTGTAAAACATTATTTATTTAGTTTTAATAATTTAAAATCGTTCGTGTCGAGTTTTTTGTTATCGTTTCGTCAGAACACGTCGCCTTCGCGCGTATTCGTTCGAATCGTCACCCGAACAATTACGACGATGGTTTTGCTTTCTGACTTTTGTTTTCTACTTATCAGTCATTATTTCAGAACTCTAAACTCCCAGATATGTTTTGTGACACCCCGTAATTTCCAGGTCAGCATCTTATTTATTTAAATGTTTATTTAAATGCATTATGTACATGTGGCACTAGAATTAGATTAATTTAGTGTGACACGTGGCACGACAGTACAAACACAGACACCTGACAAGATAATTCGTGGAATTATCGGCAAACAGCACACACGTGTCAAAACACACGAACGTTGGTGAACGTCTAGCACATTGTGTAGCACAACACTCGAAACCTCACAAAACACTCGCACATTGAACTTGGAAGTTCAAACAAGGCCAAACGATAGTTCGTAGACGTGAAAACGGCGACGAACGGATCAAACCAACGAAAATGGGCCTATTGGGCTCATCAGGGGATCTGTCGCGCTACGCGACGGCCCATAAGGACACTGTCGCGATACGCGACAAGTGGCGGGGGAAATTTGAACGCGGAACTTCATCGCGTTACGCGAGGGTGATCCTTGAACTCGTCGCGCTACGCGAGGAGACCCAGTTCGCAGAATCTTTATAAAACCAAGACAATCATGCCTATGCTATCCCATTTCATCATTTCTCCGGCTTCACACTCAACACCTCGACCATCTTCTTCCTCTAAACACCTGCAACACCTCTGTAAGCCATTGAAGACCTTATTTGGAGCTTGGGAAGCTTAGAGAACTCAAAGGAGAAGACCTTCCAAGCTTGAGCTTCATCTTTTCTTGCTCAAGCTTGACGAAACCAGCAATCCAGGAGTCTTGGAAGCTGCTCAAGCACCATCTTAGCAATCAAAGAAGTGTTGGAAGGTAGTCTCTTAGTCCAAACACTCTCTAGACACTCACACACTCACATGCAAGTGAAAAATCACACATGCAAACACTTTGAATGCACATGCATGAATCTATTTTCTGGGTTTGATGATTTGGATGTATTCCTTGATGATCCATGATGGTTATATGATGTTTTAGGACGATCCAAGAGGTTGGGTGTAAGTCTTGTTGCTTAAAATGATAATAGATGATGTTATATGTCCATGCATGCATGATCCATGATGGTAGGAATGATCTTGAGTATGTTAGTATGTTTATTGATGATATTAGAAGGATTACTCATGATTAGATTTGATTTAGATGATTAAAATGGTGGGATTTGATGAACTTTCTATAAATAGGAACTTTATTTTGACAAAATGGTGCTATGGATGAAATGGTACACATGCATGTATATGAAATGGTAACTTAGATGATATTATGATGAATAGGATATGTGGAATGTGGTTTCGATAATGAGTATGGTCATTTCTAGCAATATTACTAAATATAGAAACTTTTGTGAATGAAATATTGATAAATGATGATTTGGACCATATTGGTATAATTAAGTGATGCTAGATGATGTATTAAGATGATTCATGATATGAAAATAGGTTTAGAAATGTTAAATGGTCATTTTTATGCAAAAACCACAAAGTTACTATTTTTAGTAACTTTATTTTTACAAAAACCGATTTGTCAACATGTTGTATTATTTGAGCATGCTAAATGACTTAATATGTTATAACATGATGATTAGATGCTAAGTTAGATGGTTTCCGATGTCACGTATGCTAAAAATGGAAACTTTCCATTTTAGGAAACTTTTGTGCACTAACATGTTGTAAACGACTTATGTGAATCCGTATGATGATGTGCTATGTGTTAACATGACCCCGTAGGACTATTGAACATGCTAGAACTATAAAACCGTCATGCTTTGTGAACTTTCTAAAAATGGAAACTTACTATAAATAGTAAGTTGTCCATAAACGCAACCTACGCGTTTTGCACACGACAAACACTTACACGATTGCTACACGAGTCACAAACCGTCACACGGTTCACCAACGGGTCGTTGACTTGACACGGTCAACTTTGGTCAAACACGGTCAACTTTGGTCAAACACGGTCAAACATGGTCAAACATGGTCAAACACGGTCAATATGGACCAATACGAGCAAACACGGTCATTGTGGACCGACACGGACAAACATGAACAACCAAGGGTTGTTGGACACAAACACGAGCACTAACATTAGCACGGTCACTTACACGAACTCACGTACGATCTACGATATAGGTTGCCGGTGACCGACGTGCTACACGACAACTCGGGAGCTTACGCTTACATACATTCGTTTCACTAAGGTGAGTTTACGGCCCCTCTTTACTCTTTTCAAACGCTTTTAAATAGGGGGAGAATACTAGTTGCATCGAGTCAAACATTATTGCTATTACAAACATTTTTGTGTATGCTGGTTTATTGGACAAACATTAAGTGTTGAACTCGTTACAAGCCCTCACAAAGTCTTACCGTTAATGTACGAACAACGTGGTAGGTTTGGATGGATCCATTAGGGAATGACTAACCCCACGGGGCACCATGTTGACTGAGTGTCATAACCCGTGCAAATTCTGACCTAACTTGCTATGTATACGAGGCATAGCGGAGGCAAGAGCAAACAAGTCTAGTTCGGTAGTGACGCACTGACACTTTGGGCCTAGGGCTCGGTACTAACATTTGATAAACAGCATGACACACTTTTCATTACTATATGTATATCAAAACCTGTGAACTCACCAACCATTGTGTTGACACTTGTTTTTAAACTTGTATTCTCAGGTAACTAGCATGACAGGCTCGTGGAGCAGGAAAGCACATAGGGGACATGAGCATAGGGTCCCACATGCATTTGTTTTCGTGTCTTTTGAAAACAATTTGACTTTATCTTATTTAAAACGTTGTTGTATTAAACTACTTACAATTTCCGCTGTGTAAACAATCATTTTCCGCTGCATGTTATGACTTATTTATTCCGCTGCAATACTACATTATTTCCGCTGCAAACTATTTTATCAAGTGTATGTGTCAAACTTGGATTTGTAAACGCATATAGAGGTGTTCTATATGACCTTGAGCTGTGATTCTGGACACGTCACATCCACGTGGACATACGCCACGAGTGGGAAATTGGGGGTGTGACAGACTGGTATCAGAGCCTTGGTTATAGAGAACTAGGTTTGCATATAGTAAGCTTAGACTATAGCCATTGCTCAACTTTAGACACTACACGTAGAACTTGCACATTGATGATGTTTTTGCTTATATTGAACTATTGCTTACTAACTTAAAACTTACAGGATGGCCAACAATGACAGTACCGGCAGGAACGCAGACCGACACCCGACCACTGATGACATGGCCGCAGAGAGCCGACGCCGGGTCCACGATATAGTATCACAGGTTGACGCCGAGATGGACCGGCGGGCGAGAGACGCAGCACGGGCCAGATATTGGGGATGGCTTCCCACCATACTCCAGAGTTGGATCGTCGAGGAGAGAGTACCTCCATATCGATATCCCGGCGACACCACTCCAGGACACCGACTACCACCGTTCGGAGTGCCGATGGAGCAGGCCTTCGCGGCACATGTTGCTTGCACACGACGGGAAGTCTGGAGGGGTAGGGAGCTAACAGACGAGGTCCGAGTTCTTCGCGAGAAGAGCGATCGATTGGAGAGGCAGAACGAGAGACTGGAGGAGCGCAACAACAGACTGGAAGCCCAGATGGAGGCCCTACGACTCCAAATGTCCCAACTACTGACCGAGCATGGACAGGTCGTCGATGTCGTGCAGGAACACGACGTGCGTATAACCGAGAATCGGACGGACATCACCGAGACTCAGGCCATGGTGCAGGCCAGTGATGCCATGCTTAATGCATGGGCTGCACAGTTTATTGAGGAACCACCTCAGGAGGATGGTCCCGAGTTCGAGGCCGAGGACCTCGAAGATGAGGACCTTGATGAGGATCCTAATGAGGATCCGGAGGAGGATGAAGAAGACGGGGACGCTGCTAGCGATATTTCGCATGTTTCCATGGATTCTGACTAGTGGACTGTTGTATTTTGTACTTTCTTTATTTTAGCCTAGACGAGCGGGATGTGCTCGAAGAACTTATTATGTATTTCCTTTTGAAATTATTGTACTTCCAACTTATTATTAATGAGAATTATGTTTTGTCTTACTTATTACATATTGACCATGATTGCTTTGACTTGACAACTAACATGACATATGATCTGACTTCCGACACAACATCTGACTAACATTCTGACTTACTAACATTCTATCCCTTCCGTATAGAAAATATCTATGGCGGGAAGAGGACCACATGCACGCCCTCCTAGACGAACACTGGACGCAGCCGTCATTAAGATGATGGTTGACAGACGGGTTAACAAGATACTGGCAGAGCACGAGGCACACCGCCTTGCTAGTGAAACCAGTGGCTCGAACAACGGATCACAAGGCAACAACAACAAAGGATGTTCTTTTAAAACCTTCCTGAACTGCCACCCACACAAATTCAAGGGGACTGAGGGAGCCGTGGGAATGCTCCGCTGGGTGGAGAAAGTGGAGTCTGTATTCGCCATGTGCGAATGTACTGAAGAGAACCGGGTGAAGTTCGCAACTGGTACACTGGAAGAACCAGCACTCACATGGTGGAATACCCATGTACAAACCCTGGGGTTGGACGGTGCCAACTCCATGCCATGGGCTGATTTCACCCGACTACTGCAAGAGGAATACTGTCCTCGTGATGAGATCAGAAAGCTAGAGGCTGAGTTCTGGGTACTGAAGATGGTGGGCTCTGAGATCGAGCAATACTGTACCCGATTCCATGAGCTGTGTAAGCTATGTCCGGCTATGGTGACGCCGGAGTACAAGAAAATCGAGCAGTTCATCAGTGGGCTGCCCGAACAAATTCAGAGCATGGTGACTGCGTCTGACCTCACCACTATCCAACCTCTGATCAGGCTGGCTCATAAACTGACTGACCAAGCTGTAGCTCAGGGCAAGCTACCAAAACGAGGCGAGCATGTGAAGCCTCAAGAAAGCCAGAAGAGGAAGTGGGAACCCAGCCACCACCAATCTCATCAACCTCAACAACAACAAAGATCTGCACCAGCCAGAGCCTTTACTGCCACCCAACCCGACGACAAGGGGAAGGGTGTGTACCAAGGGAAATACCCCTTGTGTAACCGATGCTCTTATCACCACTTCGGGCAATGCGAACGATATCGTTGCTTGAAGTGTGGACGACATGGCCACATGGCCAAAGACTGCAGATCCAAATTTCCCAGTAACAACAACCCTAACCACAACCAGAACAACAACCAGAACACCTCCAGAGGGTGTTATGAATGTGGAAGACCAGGCCACATGAGGAGGGATTGCCCTCAATTGAAGAAGGCCGGAGGAGGAGCGGCCAAAGGAAGAGCATTTGTGATTGGCTCGGGAGAAGCCAAGGATGACCCAAACATCGTAACCGGTACGTTTCTTTTAAATAATGTCTATGCTAGCATATTATTTGATACCGGTGCCGATAGGAGCTTTATATCTAGTGAGTTTAGCAAATTACTAGATATTACCCCAACGCCACTAGACTACAAGTATACTGTAGAGTTAGCTGACGGCAAACTGATTGAAACACAACACATCTTCCGAGGATGCGTCATGGTTTTGGCGAATCACGAACTCGAAATCGATTTGATGCCGGTGACTCTCGGAAGCTTTGATGTAGTCGTAGGAATGGATTGGTTATCCACTAACCAGGCCGAGATCGTATGCAACGAGAAGATCGTACGAGTGACGTTGTAGAACGGAGAACAGATCTCGATTCAGGGGGAAAGACGGGGAGTACCTCTGAACATCATGTCATGCATGAAGGCGAACAAGTACCTGCAAAAGGGATACACTGCCATACTAGCCCTCATCGCAGAACAACCGAAGAAGGAGAGGAAGATTGAGGACATCGCCGTAGTCTGCGATTTTCCCGAAGTGTTTCCCGAGGATCTACCTGGACTACCTCCGAAACGACAAGTCGAGTTCCAGATAGACCTTACACCTGGAGCAGCACCGATTGCCAAAGCTCCATACCGACTAGCACCAACGGAGATGCAGGAACTGTCTAACCAGTTACAAGAGCTGTTAGACAAGGGATTCATCAGACCGAGCTTCTCACCTTGGGGAGCACCGGTCTTGTTCGTAAAGAAGAAAGACGGATCATTCCGTATGTGTATCGACTACAGAGAGCTGAACAAGGTGACGATCAAGAATCGATATCCCTTACCGCGAATAGACGATCTGTTTGACCAGTTGCAAGGGTCAAGCTACTATTCGAAGATCGATTTAAGATCGGGTTACCACCAACTAAGGATACAGGAAAACGATATCCCTAAGACTGCCTTTAGAACCCGATACGGACACTACGAATTCTTGGTTATGCCCTTTGGACTGACCAACGCACCAGCCGTATTCATGGATCTCATGAATAGAGTGTGTAAACCTTACCTGGACAAATTCGTGATAGTGTTCATCGACGACATCCTGATTTATTCAAAGGATCGGGAGGAGCATGCCGAACATCTAAGGTTAGTCTTGGAACTACTGAAGAAAGAGCAACTGTACGCGAAATTTTCAAAATGCGACTTTTGGATTCGCGAAGTCCAATTCCTTGGACACGTGGTTAATGAGCAGGGAATTCACGTAGACCCAGCTAAGATCGAAGCCATTAAGAACTGGGAAGCACCCAAGACTCCAACTGAGGTGCGGCAATTCCTAGGTCTGGCCGGGTACTACCGGAGATTTATCGAAGGATTCTCAAAGATTGCCCAATCGTTGACGTCCTTGACGCATAAAGATAAGAAATTCGATTGGGGAGACAAACAGGAGGCTGCATTTAACTTGTTAAAACAGAAACTATGTACTGCACCTATCCTATCCTTACCGGAAGGATGCGAAGACTTCGTGGTGTATTGTGACGCTTCGAAACAAGGACTCGGTTGCGTGCTGATGCAACGCGAGAAAGTGATAGCATACGCTTCACGTCAACTGAAGGTGCATGAGAAGAACTACACGACTCATGACCTTGAGTTGGGAGCCGTGGTGTTTGCCTTGAAGATCTGGCGACACTACTTATACGGCACAAAGTGCACTATCTTTACCGATCATAAGAGCCTACAACACATCTTCGACCAGAAAGAGTTGAACATGAGACAACGAAGATGGGTTGAACTCATAGGTGATTATGATTGCGCCATCAAGTATCATCCAGGCAAAGCCAACGTAGTGGCCGACGCGTTGAGCAGGAAGGAAACAACAAAACGCGTGCGTGCCCTACAACTCACGATTCATTCTGAATTACCAAAGCAGATACGGATCGCACAACAGGAAGCCTTAAAAGCTGAAAATCTCACTCTTGAAGCCATGCGCGGCATGGATAAACAATTGAAGGCAAAGGGTGACGGGGCTTACTATCTGATGGAACGGATTTGGATTCCACGCTACGGAGGATTGAGAGAAGTAGTGATGGACGAAGCTCACAAGAGCCGGTATTCCGTACATCCGGGCTCTGACAAGATGTATCACGATTTGAAGACAACCTATTGGTGGCCAAACATGAAAGCTGAGATAGCAACTTACGTAAGTAAGTGTTTAACGTGCTCAAAAGTCAAAGTTGAGTACCAGAAGCCATCAGGGTTACTTCAACAACCGGAATTACCAATGTGGAAATGGGAACAGATTTCCATGGACTTCATCACTAAACTGCCTAAGACGGCAAGTGGTTGCGATACCATCTGGGTTATCGTAGACCGACTGACAAAGTCTGCACATTTTCTACCGATCAAGGAGACTGACAAGCTAGACAAACTCACTCGGGTTTATTTAAAGGAAGTGGTCACTCGACATGGAGTGCCAATCTCAATCATATCTGACCGCGACAGTCGATTCACGTCGCATTTCTGGAAATCCTTGCATAAGGCTTTGGGCACGAGATTGGACATGAGTACCGCTTACCACCCGCAGACGGACGGGCAAAGTGAGCGAACGATACAGACACTGGAAGACATGCTCCGGGCATGTGTCATTGACTTTGGTAGTAGCTGGGAATCTCATCTACCGTTAGTGGAGTTCTCATATAACAATAGCTACCACACTAGCATTCAAGCTGCACCCTTCGAGGCACTTTACGGACGTAAGTGTCGATCACCCATCTGCTGGGCGGAAGTTGGAGACAGCCAACTGACTGGTCCAGAACTGGTGCACGAGACAACTGAGAAGATCGTGCAAATACGCAAACGAATGGCAGCAGCTCGGGACAGACAGAAAAGCTACGCCGACAAGCGACGCAAACCGTTAGAATTCCAGGTGGGAGACAGAGTGTTACTCAAGGTCTCGCCCTGGAAAGGTGTCATTCGGTTTGGCAAACGAGGAAAGTTGAACCCTCGTTACATTGGACCGTTCGAGATTACAAAACGAATAGGCCCTGTAGCCTACGAACTGAACCTGCCAGTTGAACTGAGCAGTGTACACAACGTATTCCACATCTCGAACCTCAAGAAGTGCCTATCTGATGAGACACTTGTTATTCCTCTCGAGGAAATACAAATCGACGAACAATTGAATTTCGTTGAGGAACCAGTAGAGATTATGGACCGGGAAACTAAGAAACTCAAACTCAGCAAGATCCCAATAGTGAAAGTGCGATGGAATTCGCGACGAGGACCGGAATTCACGTGGGAACGTGAAGATCAGATGAAACAAAAGTACCCACACCTGTTCGCGGAACAGACAAACACTAGCAACACAAGTTGAATTTCGGGACGAAATTCTTTCTAACATGGGGAGGATGTGACACCCCGTAATTTCCAGGTCAGCATCTTATTTATTTAAATGTTTATTTAAATGCATTATGTACATGTGGCACTAGAATTAGATTAATTTAGTGTGACACGTGGCACGACAGTACAAACACAGACACCTGACAAGATAATTCGTGGAATTATCGGCAAACAGCACACACGTGTCAAAACACACGAACGTTGGTGAACGTCTAGCACATTGTGTAGCACAACACTCGAAACCTCACAAAACACTCGCACATTGAACTTGGAAGTTCAAACAAGGCCAAACGATAGTTCGTAGACGTGAAAACGGCGACGAACGGATCAAACCAACGAAAATGGGCCTATTGGGCTCATCAGGGGATCTGTCGCGCTACGCGACGGCCCATAAGGACACTGTCGCGATACGCGACAAGTGGCGGGGGAAATTTGAACGCGGAACTTCATCGCGTTACGCGAGGGTGATCCTTGAACTCGTCGCGCTACGCGAGGAGACCCAGTTCGCAGAATCTTTATAAAACCAAGACAATCATGCCTATGCTATCCCATTTCATCATTTCTCCGGCTTCACACTCAACACCTCGACCATCTTCTTCCTCTAAACACCTGCAACACCTCTGTAAGCCATTGAAGACCTTATTTGGAGCTTGGGAAGCTTAGAGAACTCAAAGGAGAAGACCTTCCAAGCTTGAGCTTCATCTTTTCTTGCTCAAGCTTGACGAAACCAGCAATCCAGGAGTCTTGGAAGCTGCTCAAGCACCATCTTAGCAATCAAAGAAGTGTTGGAAGGTAGTCTCTTAGTCCAAACACTCTCTAGACACTCACACACTCACATGCAAGTGAAAAATCACACATGCAAACACTTTGAATGCACATGCATGAATCTATTTTCTGGGTTTGATGATTTGGATGTATTCCTTGATGATCCATGATGGTTATATGATGTTTTAGGACGATCCAAGAGGTTGGGTGTAAGTCTTGTTGCTTAAAATGATAATAGATGATGTTATATGTCCATGCATGCATGATCCATGATGGTAGGAATGATCTTGAGTATGTTAGTATGTTTATTGATGATATTAGAAGGATTACTCATGATTAGATTTGATTTAGATGATTAAAATGGTGGGATTTGATGAACTTTCTATAAATAGGAACTTTATTTTGACAAAATGGTGCTATGGATGAAATGGTACACATGCATGTATATGAAATGGTAACTTAGATGATATTATGATGAATAGGATATGTGGAATGTGGTTTCGATAATGAGTATGGTCATTTCTAGCAATATTACTAAATATAGAAACTTTTGTGAATGAAATATTGATAAATGATGATTTGGACCATATTGGTATAATTAAGTGATGCTAGATGATGTATTAAGATGATTCATGATATGAAAATAGGTTTAGAAATGTTAAATGGTCATTTTTATGCAAAAACCACAAAGTTACTATTTTTAGTAACTTTATTTTTACAAAAACCGATTTGTCAACATGTTGTATTATTTGAGCATGCTAAATGACTTAATATGTTATAACATGATGATTAGATGCTAAGTTAGATGGTTTCCGATGTCACGTATGCTAAAAATGGAAACTTTCCATTTTAGGAAACTTTTGTGCACTAACATGTTGTAAACGACTTATGTGAATCCGTATGATGATGTGCTATGTGTTAACATGACCCCGTAGGACTATTGAACATGCTAGAACTATAAAACCGTCATGCTTTGTGAACTTTCTAAAAATGGAAACTTACTATAAATAGTAAGTTGTCCATAAACGCAACCTACGCGTTTTGCACACGACAAACACTTACACGATTGCTACACGAGTCACAAACCGTCACACGGTTCACCAACGGGTCGTTGACTTGACACGGTCAACTTTGGTCAAACACGGTCAACTTTGGTCAAACACGGTCAAACATGGTCAAACATGGTCAAACACGGTCAATATGGACCAATACGAGCAAACACGGTCATTGTGGACCGACACGGACAAACATGAACAACCAAGGGTTGTTGGACACAAACACGAGCACTAACATTAGCACGGTCACTTACACGAACTCACGTACGATCTACGATATAGGTTGCCGGTGACCGACGTGCTACACGACAACTCGGGAGCTTACGCTTACATACATTCGTTTCACTAAGGTGAGTTTACGGCCCCTCTTTACTCTTTTCAAACGCTTTTAAATAGGGGGAGAATACTAGTTGCATCGAGTCAAACATTATTGCTATTACAAACATTTTTGTGTATGCTGGTTTATTGGACAAACATTAAGTGTTGAACTCGTTACAAGCCCTCACAAAGTCTTACCGTTAATGTACGAACAACGTGGTAGGTTTGGATGGATCCATTAGGGAATGACTAACCCCACGGGGCACCATGTTGACTGAGTGTCATAACCCGTGCAAATTCTGACCTAACTTGCTATGTATACGAGGCATAGCGGAGGCAAGAGCAAACAAGTCTAGTTCGGTAGTGACGCACTGACACTTTGGGCCTAGGGCTCGGTACTAACATTTGATAAACAGCATGACACACTTTTCATTACTATATGTATATCAAAACCTGTGAACTCACCAACCATTGTGTTGACACTTGTTTTTAAACTTGTATTCTCAGGTAACTAGCATGACAGGCTCGTGGAGCAGGAAAGCACATAGGGGACATGAGCATAGGGTCCCACATGCATTTGTTTTCGTGTCTTTTGAAAACAATTTGACTTTATCTTATTTAAAACGTTGTTGTATTAAACTACTTACAATTTCCGCTGTGTAAACAATCATTTTCCGCTGCATGTTATGACTTATTTATTCCGCTGCAATACTACATTATTTCCGCTGCAAACTATTTTATCAAGTGTATGTGTCAAACTTGGATTTGTAAACGCATATAGAGGTGTTCTATATGACCTTGAGCTGTGATTCTGGACACGTCACATCCACGTGGACATACGCCACGAGTGGGAAATTGGGGGTGTGACATGTTTGTGTGAATCGTCACTCACGCAAACACGCTGCCAGTTTATTATTCCGAAATAACACTGCAATTGTGCTTGTTTTGTGTTTCCTCACTGTCGGACTCAACTAAACTCCATGTTTCACATTGTTTTTGAACTGTCTTGTCGGCCATCTGATTCCTGTCATCTGTGGACATCAGATCGCAACCGATATGTTTTCGCTGTTACTTGAACACTTGTTGTTTCTTGTGAATAGTTGTGTCAACTGTACTTAAGTTTTCACTCAAATACACACAACTAATGTTCAAATGTACGTTGTACTTATTGTATTTCAGTTTTCACAGAAATACGTACAACTTGTGTATTGTATATTGAATTCACATAATACATTTACTGTTCATAATCTTGTATATACACGTAGTATAAAGTGAAAGTACGCATACCGTACGGACTTGCCGGACGATCTGGCACTTGCTGTTACAGTTCCCAGACATGTAAATAGTGCTGACGTTGTCACAGTAAACGAGAGAAGCCCGTTTGGGAGGATGGGCGAGCTCTAATAAAAGATTACAAATCCAACACAACTCAGCAACCACATTTGCGACCCCTCTGTATTCAGCTTCTGCGCTAGACCGGGAGATGGTGGTGTGCCTTTTTGATGACCAGGAGATAAGATTATCGCCTAGGAAGACACAATAACCCGAAGTAGAGCGACGGGTATCGGGGCTGTGACAGTTGCGTACGAAGAATTCGGCATTAATGACGTGAGCACATTTGGTCGTGCTTGAAATCCACGAGGATTTAGTAACTTTTGTTATTAGGGATTGATAGTATGTGAAAAATGATGAACGTGGGCGAAAACCGCGCGCAAAACGGAGTTCGTATGCTCCCGGAATCGCGAAAAGAAGGTTTAAAATCAAATGGTGACGGAAGGTGACGTGGGGCGCTACGCCTAACCCAGCCCTCCAACCCAGGCGTTACGCCTGGCGGGCTATGTCGGCTAAAAATGTTCTTAAACTATCTGATCGCGTTGGAAGCCTAAAAACTCACCATTTTCGACCTGTTCTTCATCCTAGACGAAAATTCTTCTATCTAACATCATAAATCTTCATATTAAAGCCATTTGAAGCTATAGATCGTGCCACGGATCGTATTTTCAAGTCCTGATCGTTGTTATACGCGCAGAAATTCGTCAGAACAGGTAACGGTTCGTTTTAACCTTCTAGTTTGATTTTGATTGATTAGATCTTGATTTTGAACGTAATGAGATAGTTAGGATTGTTGATTATTGCCTAGATGATGGCTAGGATTGATTATAAACGAAGAACACGAAGTTCTAACGGTTAAATCCTTGTTTTGATCCGTTGTGATGCCCGGTTTGCATGAAATCATATCTATGATTATAATGGTTTAAACCATTTGATTATAACAATGTAGGTGATTAGTTTAATTAATCTTTGAAATACAAAGGTTAAATTCAAGTGTTTCAAACTAATCATAATCATTAACATACTCATTGGAATAATTATCTGATGTTTGTGATAACAGTCAGATTAGTATGTTAAATCTGGTTATTTTACCTATTCTGATGCTACATTGTGATATTTCATGATATTTGGGTAATCAATAATAAGGATTAATCACTCCTAAGACATTAAATCATCTAGAAACTGTTTTAGCATTATAATCAACAACATTAACTATTTGGTTAATCTGAGATTATTCTGATTAATCTAGAGTGTCATCAACTTTGTGTTAGGAATTTAATGCAATGTAGGTTCCTACATTATCATACATTGTATGATATAACCTTAAATTAATTAATTATATAATTAATCTCGAGTTGATGATTTACTAAGCAATGTCTTTGACATTGAACGTTCAGAAGGATCTAATCAGTAAACTAGAACATAAATAACTTATTAAAGATAACTAAATGCAGAATCATCTCTGTACTATCAGTTTGGTGATACACTGCTACCCTATTATCATCAGGTGAGTTTAGTACAACCCCTTTTATTTTTAATCTTTTATAAACATCGGGGAACATTGTTGAACTTTTAATGAACATATGATATGTATCACTGATATCTGTGTGATTTCATGTGATTTTGTGGGATTTCATGGGATTTTGGCCTGTAGACTGAACTCTATCATGACACTGAAAGTCCTCATTTTTGAACTGTATCTAGTGAACCCATGTGTGGCCGAGCAGAAAACATTGATAGTACTATTGGTTGACACCCCATTCGCTGGGAGGATTGCATCTCCCCTTGTGTGAATGTTTGTTATCTGTTTCCTGAACTTCTTAATGGTGTGATAGACATTAAGATAATGAGGCACTAAGATATGTACCGATGGGTAATATCTTGAGACAGACTAGACGTCCGAAAGGAACTAGATACCGGTCCCATGGTTATCCAGAACTGAACTTTTGATAACGTGCTTATCATATCATATTGTTTTAAATTGAACTGTCGATCTCACCAGCTTTGTGCTGACGTTTCAAACTCAAACCTTTTTGCAGGTAAGCAGTAATAGCCGGTGAGGATGCACTTTTGAGATATTTGCACTTTAATAATTAGTATTGTAATTAAATAAGTCAGTTGTGTAATAAACTTAGTTTTAAACTATGATACTGATTGTAATGACGGAACCCTGTATTGTACTTATTTTAAGTTAATCTGTGTGCTTATGATATCGGTTCAAGTAAGTCACCCTCACCTCGGAGACATCACCACTATGCTTCCGCAACCGGTTCAGTGACGTCAGACCAGACACGAGGTGACGAGGGGTGGGGGTGTGACAGGGGCAGCCTGCCCAATCAGCATCGGTATAGGCAATAAGAGAGGAGATGGGATTGCGACGGAGGTAAAGATCCGTTGCCATTGTACCCTTGACATACCGTAAGATTCTCTTAAGAGCATTTAAATGAGACGTGCGACGAGCATGCATATGCAAGCACACTTGTTGAACGGCATAAGAAATATCCGGGCGAGTAAACGAGATATTGAAGAGCTCCGGCTAGACTGCGGTAAGAAGCCGGGTCAGTTAGTACATCCCCGTCTGGAGCACCAAGTTTGCCTGGAGTATCAACTGGTGTATGCACCGGTTTGCAATCGGTCATTTTGGCTCTAGATAATATGTCTAAGACATATTCAGTTGAATTACATGAGTGTTTGTCATCCATAGACACTTTGTTCTTCATTTGACCAGCTGGATCTGTGTTTCAGTTGAAAAAAAATCCCTGGCAAAAGTTTTACAGATGGAATCTGGGGTGTATCATCTAATGATCACGTGATGTTTTTAATCACATTATTTTAATGGTCAATTTGTTTTGCCACATTAAACTCTATTTGAATTTTTGTGTTTTAGGAAGTCAATGAGGAGGTGAAAACAAAGACTCAAGTGGAGACAAGGTATTCCAAGACATTTTGTTCTCATTTTATCAGCCCACCAAGATATTATCGAAATTAATTATAAAAATGACACAGGTTAGACAATTGAACTTATTTTCCTAAAACTAATGATCAGGTGATGTTTTTAATCACATTATTTTGATGGTCAATTTGTTTTGCCACATTAAACTCTATTTGAATTTTTGTGTTTTAGGAAGTCAATAAGGAGGTGAAAACAAAGACTAAAGGGGGGACAAGGTATTCCAAGACATTTTGTTCTCATTCTATCAGCCCACCAAGGTATTATCGAAATTAATTACAAAAAAGACACATGTTAGACAATTGAACTTATTTTCCTAAAACTAGTTAGGTGCTATTTTGAAGTACATGAGTGTTTAGTTATCCTAAGACACCTTGCTCTTTATTTGACCATCGTGCTCTGAGTGTTTCAATCCCTAGAAAAAGTTTTTCAAATTGAATCTGGTGTGCATCATCAAACGATAAGGTGATGTTTTTAATCACATTATTTTAATTGGTCAATTTGTTTTGCCGTTTTAAACTCTATTTGAATTATTGTGTTTTAGGAAGTCAATAAGGAGGTGAAAACAAAGACTAAAGGGGAGACAAGGTATTCAAGACTTTTTGTGCTTATTTGACCAGCCCAACATGGTAATATCGAAACTAATTATAAAAAGTCACAGGTTAGACGATTGAACTTATTTGCCAAGTATGAGTTGGGTGCTATTTTGAATTACATGAGTGTTGAGTCATCCTAAGACACTTTGATCTTCATTTGACCAGCGTGATCTGAATGTTTCAGTTGGAAAAATACCAGTGAAAAGTTTTACACATGGAATTCGGTGTGTACCATCTAATGATCAGGTGATGTTTTTAATCACATTATTTTAATTGTTCAATCTGTTTTGCCACATTAAACGCTATTTGAATTGTTGTGTTTTAGGAAGTCAATAAGGAGGTGAAAACAAACACTAGAGAGGAGACAAGGTATTCCAAGACATATTGTTTTCATTTTACCAGCGCAACAAGGTATTATCGAAACTAATTATAAAAAATTCACAGGTTAAACACTTGAACTTATTTGTCAAGTATGAGTTCGGTGCTATTTTAAATTACATGAGTATTGAGTCATCTTATGACAGTTGTTCATTTGACCAGCGTGATGTGAGTGTTTCAGTTGAAAAAATTCCTGTCAAAAGTTTTACAGCTGGAATACTGTGTGTATCATCTAATGATCAGGTGATGTTTTTAATCATATAATTTTAATTGTTCAATTTGTTTTGCGACATTAAACTCCATTTTAATTGTTGTTTTTAGGAAGTCAATAAGGAGGTGCAAACAAAGCTAGAGGGGAGAGAAGGTATTCCAAGACATATTGTTCTCAATTTACAAGCGCAACAAGGTATTATCGAAACTAATTATAAAAAAGACACAGGTTAAACACTTGAACTTATTTGCCTCCTACTAGTTAGGTGCTATTTTGAATTACATGAGGGTTTAGTCATCATAAGTTGATAGAATAGAAACGATTCATTCTGCTGCTCTCCTTCTCATTTTCGTATTCAAACATATAGGATATATTATTTACATATGACATCCCTATACTACACAGTAAAGCATGACCATACTATCTAGTCTAATATACCCCCTCAGTCTAAGGAGGTGGATGACGAATACTTAGACTGGATCTGAAGTCGTCGTATAACACCCGGGGCAATCCTTTCGTGAAGATATCTGCCGGTTAATGTTGCGAAGGAACATGTAGAACACGAATGTGACCAGCCTGAACTTTGTCTCGAACAAAATGGATGTCGATTTCAATATGTTTAGTGCGTTGGTGCTGTATGGGGTTCCCAGACATGTAAATAGTGCTGACGTTGTCACAGTAAACGAGAGAAGCCCGTTTGGGAGGATGGGCGAGCTCTAATAAAAGATTACAAATCCAACACAACTCAGCAACCACATTTGCGACCCCTCTGTATTCAGCTTCTGCGCTAGACCGGGAGATGGTGGTGTGCCTTTTTGACGACCAGGAGATAAGATTATCGCCTAGGAAGACACAATAACCCGAAGTAGAGCGACGGGTGTCGGGGCAGCCTGCCCAATCAGCATCGGTATAGGCAATAAGAGAGGAGATGGGATTGCGACGGAGGTAAAGATCCGTTGCCATTGTACCCTTGACATACCGTAAGATTCTCTTAAGAGCATTGAAATGAGATGTGCGACGAGCATGCATATGCATGCACACTTGTTGAACGGCATAAGAAATATCCGGGCGAGTAAACGAGATATTGAAGGGCTCCGGCTAGACTGCGGTAAGAAGTCGGGTCAGTTAGGACATCCCCGTCTAGAGCACCAAGTTTGCCTGCAGTATCAACTGGTGTATGCACCGGTTTGCAATCGGTCATTTTGGCTCTAGATAATATGTCTAAGACATATTCAGTTGAATTACATGAGTGTTAGTCATCCATAGACACTTTGTTCTTCATTTGACCAGCCGGATCTGTGTTTCAATTGAAAAAAAATCCCTGGCAAAAGTTTTACAGATGGAATCTGGGGTGTATCATCTAATGATCACGTGATGTTTTTAATCACATTATTTTAATGGTTAATTTGTTTTGCCACATTAAACTCTATTTGAATTTTTGTGTTTTAGGAAGTCAATAAGGAGGTGAAAACAAAGACTCAAGTGGAGACAAGGTATTCCAAGACATTTTGTTCTCATTTTCTCAGCCCACCAAGATATTATCGAAATTAATTATAAAAAAGATCCAGGTTAGACAATTGAATTTATTTTCCTAAAACTAATGATCAGGTGATGTTTTTGATCACATTATTTTAATGGTCAATTTGTTTTGCCACATTAAACTCTATTTGATTTTTTGTGTTTTAGGAAGTCAATAAGGAGGTGAAAACAAAGACACATGTTTGACAATTGAACTTATTTTCCTAAAACTAGTTAGGTGCTATTTTGAAGTACATGAGTGTTTAGCTATCCTAAGACACATTGCTCTTTATTTGACCATCGTGCTCTGAGTGTTTCAGTTGAAAAAATCCCTAGAAAAAGTTTTACAAATTGAATCTGGTGTGCATCATCAAACGATAAGGTGATGTTTTTAATCACATTATTTTAATTGGTCAATTTGTTTTGCCGTTTTAAACTCTATTTGAATTATTGTGTTTTAGGAAGTCAATAAGGAGGTGAAAACTAAGACTAAAGGGGAGACAAGGTATTCAAGACATTTTGTGCTTATTTGACCAGCCCAACATGGTAATATCGAAACTAATTATAAAAAGTCACAGGTTAGACAATTGAACTTATTTGCCAAGTCTGAGTTGGGTGCTATTTTGAATTACATGAGTGTTGAGTCATCCTAAGACACTTTGATCTTCATTTGACCAGCGTGATCTCAATGTTTCAGTTGGAAAAATACCAGTGAAAAGTTTTACACATGGAATTCGGTGTGTACCATCAAGTGATCACGTGATGTTTTTAATTACATTATTTTAATTGTTCAATGTGTTTTACCACCTTAAACGCCATTTGAATTGTTGTGTTTTAGAAAGTCAATAAGGAGGTGAAAACAAAGACTAGAGAGGAGACAAGGTATTCCAAGGCATATTGTTCTCATTTTACCAGCGCAACAAGGTATTATCGAAACTAATTATAAAAAATTCACAGGTTAAACACTTGAACTTATTTGTCAAGTATGAGTTGGGTGCTATTTTGAATTACATGAGTGTTGAGTCATCCTAAGACACTTTGATCTTCATTTGACCAGCGTGATCTGAATGTTTCAGTTGAAAAAATACCAGTGAAAAGTTTTACACATGGAATTCGGTGTGTACCATCTAATGATCAGGTGATGTTTTTAATCACATTATTTTAATTGTTCAATCTGTTTTGCCACATTAAACGCCATTTGAATTGTTGTGTTTTAGAAAGTCAATAAGGAGGTGAAAACAAAGACTAGAGAGGAGACAAGGTATTCCAAGGCATATTGTTCTCATTTTACCAGCGCAACAAGGTATTATCGAAACTAATTATAAAAAATTCACAGGTTAAACACTTGAACTTATTTGTCAAGTATGAGTTTGGTGCTATTTTGAATTACATGAGTGTTGAGTCATCCTAAGACACTTTGATCTTCATTTGACCAGCGTGATCTGAATGTTTCAGTTGAAAAAATACCAGTGAAAAGTTTTACACATGGAATTCGGTGTGTACCATCTAATGATCAGGTGATGTTTTTAATCACATTATTTTAATTGTTCAATCTGTTTTGCCACATTAAACGCCATTTGAATTGTTGTGTGTTAGGAAGTTAATAAGGAGGTGAAAACAAAGACTAGAGAGGAGACAAGGTATTCCAAGACATACTGTTCTCATTTTACCAGCGCAACAAGGTATTGTCTAAACTAATTATAAAAAATTCACAGGTTAAACAATTGAACTTATTTGTCAAGTATGCGTTAGGTGCTATTTTAAATTACATGAGTATTGAGTCATCATATGACACTTTGTTCTTCATTTGACCAGCGTGATCTGAGTGTTTCAGTTGAAAAAATCCCTGTCAAAAGTTTTACAGCTGGAATACTGTGTGTATCATCTAATGATCAGGTGATGTTTTTAATCATATAATTTTAATTGTTCAATTTGTTTTGCCAAGTATGAGTTAGGTGCTATTTTAAATTACATGAGTATTGAGGCATCTTATGACACTTTGTTCTTCATTTGACCAGCGTGATCTGAGTGTTTCAGTTGAAAAAATTCCTGTCAAAAGTTTTACAGCTGGAATACTGTGGGTATCATCTAATGATCACGTGATGTTTTTAATCATATAATTTTAATTGTTCAATTTGTTTTGCCACATTAAACTCCATGTGAATTGTTGTGTTTTAGGAAGTTAATAAGGAGGTGCAAACAAAGACTAGAGGGGAGACAAGGTATTCCAAGACATATTGTTCTCATTTTACAAGCACAACAAGGTATTATCGAAACTAATTATAAGAAAGACACAGGTTAAACACTTGAACTTATTTGCCTCCTACTAGTTAGGTGCTATTTTGAATTACATGAGGGTTTAGTCATCATAAGATGATAGAATAGAAACGATTCATTCTGCTGCTCTCCTTCTCATTTTCGTATTCAAACATATAGGGTATATTATTTACATATGACATCCCTATACTATACAGTAAAGACATGACCATACAAAGTTATAAACAAATGACTATCTAATCTAATATACCCCCTCAGTCTAAGGAGGAGGATGACGAATACTTAGACTGGATCTGAAGTCGTCGAATAACACCCGGGGCAATCCTTTCGTGAAGATATCTGCCGGTTAATGTCGCGAAGGAACATGTAGAACACGAATGTGACCAGCCTGAACTTTGTCTCGAACAAAATGGATGTCGATTTCAATATGTTTGGTGCGTTGGTGCTGTATGGGGTCCCCAGACATGTAAATAGCGCTGACGTTGTCACAGTAAACGAGAGAAGCCCGTTTGGGAGGATGGGCGAGCTCTAATAAAAGATTACAAATCCAACACAACTCAGCAACCACATTTGCGACCCCTCTGTATTCAGCTTCTGCGCTAGACCGGGAGATGGTGGTCTGCCTTTTTGACGACCAGGAGATAAGATTCTCGCCTAGTAGAGCGACGAGTGTCGGGGCAGCCTGCCCAATCAACATCGGTATAGGCAATAAGAGAGGAGATGGGATTGCGACGGAGGTAAAGATCCGTTGCCATTGTACCCTTGACATACCGTAAGATTCTCTTAAGAGCATTGAAATGAGACGTGCGACGAGCATGCATATGCATGCACACTTGTTGAACGGCATAAGAAATATCCTGGCGAGTAAACGAGATATTGAAGGGCTCCGGCTAGACTGCGGTAAGAAGTCGGGTCAGTTAGTACATCCCCGTCTAGAGCACCAAGTTTGCCTGCAGTATCAACTGGTGTATGCACCGGTTTGTAATCGGTCATTTTGGCTCTAGATAATATGTCTAAGACATATTCAGTTGAATTACATGAGTGTTAGTCATCCATAGACACTTTGTTCTTCATTTGACCAGCCGGATCTGTGTTTCACTTGAAATAAATCCCTGGCAAAAGTTTTACAGATGGAATCTGGGGTGTATCATCTAATGATCACGTGATGTTTTTAATCACATTATTTTAATGGTCAATTTGTTTTGCCACATTAAACTCTATTTGAATTTTTGTGTTTTAGGAAGTCAATAAGGAGGTGAAAACAAAGACTCAAGTGGAGACAAGGTATTCCAAGACATTTTGTTCTCATTTTCTCAGCCCACCAAGATATTATCGAAATTAATTATAAAAAAGACACATGTTAGACAATTGAATTTATTTTCCTAAAACTAATGATCAGGTGATGTTTTTAATCACATTATTTTAATGGTCAATTTGTTTTGCCACATTAAACTCTATTTGAATTTTTGTGTTTTAGGAAGTCAATAAGGAGGTGAAAACAAAGACTAAAGGGGGGACAAGGTTTTACAAGACATTTTGTTCTCATTCTATCAGCCCACCAAGGTATTATCGAAATTAATTAAAAAAAAGACACAGGTTAGACAATTGAACTTATTTTCCTAAAACTAGTTAGGTGCTATTTTGAAGTACATGAGTGTTTAGTTATCCTAAGACACCTTGCTCTTTATTTGACCATCGTGCTCTGAGTGTTTCAGTTGAAAAAATCTTTGGAAAAAGTTTTACAAATTGAATCTGGTGTGCATCATCAAACGATAAGGTGATGTTTTTAATCACATTATTTTAATTGGTCAATTTGTTTTGCCGTTTTAAACTCTATTTGAATTGTTGTGTTTTAGGAAGTCAATAAGGAGGTGAAAACAAAGACTAAAGGGGAGACAAGGTATTCAAGACATTTTGTGCTTATTTGACCAGCCCAACATGGTAATATCGAAACTAATTATAAAAAGTCACAGGTTAGACAATTGAACTTATTTGTCAAGTATGAGTTGGGTGCTATTTTGAATTACATGAGTGTTGAGTCATCCTAAGACACTTTGATCTTCATTTGACCAGCGTGATCTGAATGTTTCAGTTGGAAAAATACCAGTGAAAAGTTTTACACATGGAATTCGGTGTGTACCATCTAATGATTAGGTGATGTTTTTAATCACATTATTTTAATTGTTCAATCTGTTTTGCCACATTAAACGCCATTTGAATTGTTGTGTTTAGGAAGTCAATATGGAGGAGAAAACAAACACTAGAGAGGAGACAAGGTATTCCAAGACATATTGTTCTCATTTTACCAGCGCAACAAGGTCTTATCGAAACTAATTATAAAAAATTCACAGGTTAAACACTTGAACTTATTTGTCAAGTATGAGTTAGGTGCTATTTTAAATTACATGAGTATTGAGTCATCTTATGACACTTTGTTCTTCATTTGACCAGCGTGATGTGAGTGTTTCAGTTGAAAAAATTCCTGTCAAAAGTTTTACAGCTGGAATACTGTCTGTATCATCTAATGATCAGGTGATGTTTTTAATCATATAATTTTAATTGTTCAATTTGTTTTGCGACATTAAACTCCATTTTAATTGTTGTTTTTAGGAAGTCAATAAGGAGGTGCAAACAAAGACTAGAGGGGAGAGAAGGTATTCCAAGACATATTGTTCTCAATTTACAAGCGCAACAAGGTATTATCGAAACTAATTATAAAAAAGACACAGGTTAAACACTTGAACTTATGTGCCTCCTACTAGTTAGGTGCTATTTTGAATTACATGAGGGTTTAGTCATCATAATATGATAGAATAGAAACGATTCATTCTGCTGCTCTCCTTCTCATTTTCGTATTCAAACATATAGGGTATATTATTTACATATGACATCCCTATAGTATACAGTAAAGCATGACCATACAAAGTTATAAACAAATGACTATCTAGTCAAATATACCCCCTCAGTTTAAGAAGGTGGATGACGAATACTTAGACTGGATCTGAAGTCGTCGTATAACACCCGGGGCAATCCTTTCGTGAAGATATCTGCCGGTTAATGTCGCGAAGGAACATGTAGAACACGAATGTGACCAGCCTGAACCATGTATCGAACAAAATGGATGTCGATTTCAATATGTTTGGTGCGTTGGTGCTCTATGGGGTTCCCAGACATGTAAATAGCGCTGACGTTGTCACAGTAAACGAGAGAAGCCCGTTTGGGAGGATGGGCGAGCTCTAATAAAAGATTACAAATCCAACACAACTCAGCAACCACATTTGCGACCCCTCTGTATTCAGCTTCTGCGCTAGACCGGGAGATGGTGGTCTGCCTTTTTGACGACCAGGAGATAAGATTATCGCCTAGTAGAGCGATGAGTGTCGGGGCAGCCTGCCCAATCAACATCGGTATAGGCAATAAGAGAGGAGATGGGATTGCGACGGAGGTAAAGATCCGTTGCCATTGTACCCTTGACATACCGTAAGATTCTCTTAAGAGCATTGAAATGAGACGTGCGACGAGCATGCATATGCATGCACACTAGTTGAACGGCATAAGAAATATCCGGGCGAGTAAACGAGATATTGAAGGGCTCCGGCTAGACTGCGGTAAGAAGTCGGGTCAGTTAGTACATCCCCGTCTAGAGCACCAAGTTTGCCTGCAGTATCAACTGGTGTATGCACCGGTTTGCAATCGGTCATTTTGGCTCTAGATAATATGTCTAAGACATATTCAGTTGAATTACATGAGTGTTAGTCATCCATAGACACTTTGTTCTTCATTTGACCAGCCGGATCTGTGTTTCACTTGAAATAAATCCCTGGCAAAAGTTTTACAGATGGAATCTGGGGTGTATCATCTAATGATCACGTGATGGTTTTAATCACATTATTTTAATGGTCAATTTGTTTTGCCACATTAAACTCTATTTGAATTTTTGTGTTTTAGGAAGTCAATAAGGAGGTGAAAACAAAGACTCAAGTGGAGACAAGGTATTCCAAGACATTTTGTTCTCATTTTCTCAGCCCACCAAGATATTATCGAAATTAATTATAAAAAAGATCCAGGTTAGACAATTGAATTTATTTTCCTAAAACTAATGATCAGGTGATGTTTTTGATCACATTATTTTAATGGTCAATTTGTTTTGCCACATTAAACTCTATTTGATTTTTTGTGTTTTAGGAAGTCAATAAGGAGGTGAAAACAAAGACACATGTTTGACAATTGAACTTATTTTCCTAAAACTAGTTAGGTGCTATTTTGAAGTACATGAGTGTTTAGCTATCCTAAGACACATTGCTCTTTATTTGACCATCGTGCTCTGAGTGTTTCAGTTGAAAAAATCCCTAGAAAAAGTTTTACAAATTGAATCTGGTGTGCATCATCAAACGATAAGGTGATGTTTTTAATCACATTATTTTAATTGGTCAATTTGTTTTGCCGTTTTAAACTCTATTTGAATTATTGTGTTTTAGGAAGTCAATAAGGAGGTGAAAACTAAGACTAAAGGGGAGACAAGGTATTCAAGACATTTTGTGCTTATTTGACCAGCCCAACATGGTAATATCGAAACTAATTATAAAAAGTCACAGGTTAGACAATTGAACTTATTTGCCAAGTCTGAGTTGGGTGCTATTTTGAATTACATGAGTGTTGAGTCATCCTAAGACACTTTGATCTTCATTTGACCAGCGTGATCTCAATGTTTCAGTTGGAAAAATACCAGTGAAAAGTTTTACACATGGAATTCGGTGTGTACCATCAAGTGATCACGTGATGTTTTTAATCACATTATTTTAATTGTTCAATGTGTTTTGCCACATTGAACGCCATTTGAATTGTTGTGTTTTAGAAAGTCAATAAGGAGGTGAAAACAAAGACTAGAGAGGAGACAAGGTATTCCAAGGCATATTGTTCTCATTTTACCAGCACAACAAGGTATTATCGAAACTAATTATAAAAAATTCACAGGTTAAACACTTGAACTTATTTGTCAAGTATGAGTTGGGTGCTATTTTGAATTACATGAGTGTTGAGTCATCCTAAGACACTTTGATCTTCATTTGACCAGCGTGATCTGAATGTTTCAGTTGAAAAAATACCAGTGAAAAGTTTTACACATGGAATTCGGTGTGTACCATCTAATGATCAGGTGATGTTTTTAATCACATTATTTTAATTGTTCAATCTGTTTTGCCACATTAAACGCCATTTGAATTGTTGTGTTTTAGAAAGTCAATAAGGAGGTGAAAACAAAGACTAGAGAGGAGACAAGGTATTCCAAGGCATATTGTTCTCATTTTACCAGCGCAACAAGGTATTATCGAAACTAATTATAAAAAATTCACAGGTTAAACACTTGAACTTATTTGTCAAGTATGAGTTTGGTGCTATTTTGAATTACATGAGTGTTGAGTCATCCTAAGACACTTTGATCTTCATTTGACCAGCGTGATCTGAATGTTTCAGTTGAAAAAATACCAGTGAAAAGTTTTACACATGGAATTCGGTGTGTACCATCTAATGATCAGGTGATGTTTTTAATCACATTATTTTAATTGTTCAATCTGTTTTGCCACATTAAACGCCATTTGAATTGTTGTGTGTTAGGAAGTTAATAAGGAGGTGAAAACAAAGACTAGAGAGGAGACAAGGTATTCCAAGACATACTGTTCTCATTTTACCAGCGCAACAAGGTATTGTCTAAACTAATTATAAAAAATTCACAGGTTAAACAATTGAACTTATTTGTCAAGTATGCGTTAGGTGCTATTTTAAATTACATGAGTATTGAGTCATCATATGACACTTTGTTCTTCATTTGACCAGCGTGATCTGAGTGTTTCAGTTGAAAAAATCCCTGTCAAAAGTTTTACAGCTGGAATACTGTGTGTATCATCTAATGATCAGGTGATGTTTTTAATCATATAATTTTAATTGTTCAATTTGTTTTGCCAAGTATGAGTTAGGTGCTATTTTAAATTACATGAGTATTGAGGCATCTTATGACACTTTGTTCTTCATTTGACCAGCGTGATCTGAGTGTTTCAGTTGAAAAAATTCCTGTCAAAAGTTTTACAGCTGGAATACTGTGGGTATCATCTAATGATCACGTGATGTTTTTAATCATATAATTTTAATTGTTCAATTTGTTTTGCCACATTAAACTCCATGTGAATTGTTGTGTTTTAGGAAGTTAATAAGGAGGTGCAAACAAAGACTAGAGGGGAGACAAGGTATTCCAAGACATATTGTTCTCATTTTACAAGCACAACAAGGTATTATCGAAACTAATTATAAGAAAGACACAGGTTAAACACTTGAACTTATTTGCCTCCTACTAGTTAGGTGCTATTTTGAATTACATGAGGGTTTAGTCATCATAAGATGATAGAATAGAAACGATTCATTCTGCTGCTCTCCTTCTCATTTTCGTATTCAAACATATAGGGTATATTATTTACATATGACATCCCTATACTATACAGTAAAGACATGACCATACAAAGTTATAAACAAATGACTATCTAATCTAATATACCCCCTCAGTCTAAGGAGGAGGATGACGAATACTTAGACTGGATCTGAAGTCGTCGAATAACACCCGGGGCAATCCTTTCGTGAAGATATCTGCCGGTTAATGTCGCGAAGGAACATGTAGAACACGAATGTGACCAGCCTGAACCATGTATCGAACAAAATGGATGTCGATTTCAATATGTTTGGTGCGTTGGTGCTCTATGGGGTTCCCAGACATGTAAATAGCGCTGACGTTGTCACAGTAAACGAGAGAAGCCCGTTTGGGAGGATGGGCGAGCTCTAATAAAAGATTACAAATCCAACACAACTCAGCAACCACATTTGCGACCCCTCTGTATTCAGCTTCTGCGCTAGACCGGGAGATGGTGGTCTGCCTTTTTGACGACCAGGAGATAAGATTCTCGCCTAGTAGAGCGACGAGTGTCGGGGCAGCCTGCCCAATCAACATCGGTATAGGCAATAAGAGAGGAGATGGGATTGCGACGGAGGTAAAGATCCGTTGCCATTGTACCCTTGACATACCGTAAGATTCTCTTAAGAGCATTGAAATGAGACGTGCGACGAGCATGCATATGCATGCACACTTGTTGAACGGCATAAGAAATATCCTGGCGAGTAAACGAGATATTGAAGGGCTCCGGCTAGACTGCGGTAAGAAGTCGGGTCAGTTAGTACATCCCCGTCTAGAGCACCAAGTTTGCCTGCAGTATCAACTGGTGTATGCACCGGTTTGTAATCGGTCATTTTGGCTCTAGATAATATGTCTAAGACATATTCAGTTGAATTACATGAGTGTTAGTCATCCATAGACACTTTGTTCTTCATTTGACCAGCCGGATCTGTGTTTCACTTGAAATAAATCCCTGGCAAAAGTTTTACAGATGGAATCTGGGGTGTATCATCTAATGATCACGTGATGTTTTTAATCACATTATTTTAATGGTCAATTTGTTTTGCCACATTAAACTCTATTTGAATTTTTGTGTTTTAGGAAGTCAATAAGGAGGTGAAAACAAAGACTCAAGTGGAGACAAGGTATTCCAAGACATTTTGTTCTCATTTTCTCAGCCCACCAAGATATTATCGAAATTAATTATAAAAAAGACACATGTTAGACAATTGAATTTATTTTCCTAAAACTAATGATCAGGTGATGTTTTTAATCACATTATTTTAATGGTCAATTTGTTTTGCCACATTAAACTCTATTTGAATTTTTGTGTTTTAGGAAGTCAATAAGGAGGTGAAAACAAAGACTAAAGGGGGGACAAGGTATTCCAAGACATTTTGTTCTCATTCTATCAGCCCACCAAGGTATTATCGAAATTAATTAAAAAAAAGACACAGGTTAGACAATTGAACTTATTTTCCTAAAACTAGTTAGGTGCTATTTTGAAGTACATGAGTGTTTAGTTATCCTAAGACACCTTGCTCTTTATTTGACCATCGTGCTCTGAGTGTTTCAGTTGAAAAAATCTTTGGAAAAAGTTTTACAAATTGAATCTGGTGTGCATCATCAAACGATAAGGTGATGTTTTTAATCACATTATTTTAATTGGTCAATTTGTTTTGCCGTTTTAAACTCTATTTGAATTGTTGTGTTTTAGGAAGTCAATAAGGAGGTGAAAACAAAGACTAAAGGGGAGACAAGGTATTCAAGACATTTTGTGCTTATTTGACCAGCCCAACATGGTAATATCGAAACTAATTATAAAAAGTCACAGGTTAGACAATTGAACTTATTTGCCAAGTATGAGTTGGGTGCTATTTTGAATTACATGAGTGTTGAGTCATCCTAAGACACTTTGATCTTCATTTGACCAGCGTGATCTGAATGTTTCAGTTGGAAAAATACCAGTGAAAAGTTTTACACATGGAATTCGGTGTGTACCATCTAATGATTAGGTGATGTTTTTAATCACATTATTTTAATTGTTCAATATGTTTTGCCACATTAAACGCCATTTGAATTGTTGTGTTTAGGAAGTCAATATGGAGGAGAAAACAAACACTAGAGAGGAGACAAGGTATTCCAAGACATATTGTTCTCATTTTACCAGCGCAACAAGGTCTTATCGAAACTAATTATAAAAAATTCACAGGTTAAACACTTGAACTTATTTGTCAAGTATGAGTTAGGTGCTATTTTAAATTACATGAGTATTGAGTCATCTTATGACACTTTGTTCTTCATTTGACCAGCGTGATGTGAGTGTTTCAGTTGAAAAAATTCCTGTCAAAAGTTTTACAGCTGGAATACTGTCTGTATCATCTAATGATCAGGTGATGTTTTTAATCATATAATTTTAATTGTTCAATTTGTTTTGCGACATTAAACTCCATTTTAATTGTTGTTTTTAGGAAGTCAATAAGGAGGTGCAAACAAAGACTAGAGGGGAGAGAAGGTATTCCAAGACATATTGTTCTCAATTTACAAGCGCAACAAGGTATTATCGAAACTAATTATAAAAAAGACACAGGTTAAACACTTGAACTTATGTGCCTCCTACTAGTTAGGTGCTATTTTGAATTACATGAGGGTTTAGTCATCATAATATGATAGAATAGAAACGATTCATTCTGCTGCTCTCCTTCTCATTTTCGTATTCAAACATATAGGGTATATTATTTACATATGACATCCCTATAGTATACAGTAAAGCATGACCATACAAAGTTATAAACAAATGACTATCTAGTCAAATATACCCCCTCAGTTTAAGGAGGTGGATGACGAATACTTAGACTGGATCTGAAGTCGTCGTATAACACCCGGGGCAATCCTTTCGTGAAGATATCTGCCGGTTAATGTTGCGAAGGAACATGTAGAACACGAATGTGACCAGCCTGAACCATGTATCGAACAAAATGGATGTCGATTTCAATATGTTTGGTGCATTGGTGCTCTATGGGGTTCCCAGACATGTAAATAGCGCTGACGTTGTCACAGTAAACGAGAGAAGCCCGTTTGGGAGGATGGGCGAGCTCTAATAAAAGATTACAAATCCAACACAACTCAGCAACCACATTTGCGACCCCTCTGTATTCAGCTTCTGCGCTAGACCGGGAGATGGTGGTCTGCCTTTTTGACGACCAGGAGATAAGATTATCGCCTAGTAGAGCGACGAGTGTCGGGGCAGCCTGCCCAATCAACATCGGTATAGGCAATAAGAGAGGAGATGGGATTGCGACGGAGGTAAAGATCCGTTGCCATTGTACCCTTGACATACCGTAAGATTCTCTTAAGAGCATTTAAATGAGACGTGCGACGAGCATGCATATGCAAGCACACTTGTTGAACGGCATAAGAAATATCCGGGCGAGTAAACGAGATATTGAAGGGCTCCGGCTAGACTGCGGTAAGAAGTCGGGTCAGTTAGTACATCCCCGTCTAGAGCACCAAGTTTGCCTGCAGTATCAACTGGTGTATGCACCGGTTTGCAATCGGTCATTTTGGCTCTAGATAATATGTCTAAGACATATTCAGTTGAATTACATGAGTGTTAGTCATCCATAGACACTTTGTTCTTCATTTGACCAGCCGGATCTGTGTTTCACTTGAAATAAATCCCTGGCAAAAGTTTTACAGATGGAATCTGGGGTGTATCATCTAATGATCACGTGATGTTTTTAATCACATTATTTTAATGGTCAATTTGTTTTGCCACATTAAACTCTATTTGAATTTTTGTGTTTTAGGAAGTCAATAAGGAGGTGAAAACAAAGACTCAAGTGGAGACAAGGTATTCCAAGACATTTTGTTCTCATTTTCTCAGCCCACCAAGATATTATCGAAATTAATTATAAAAAAGACACATGTTAGACAATTGAATTTATTTTCCTAAAACTAATGATCAGGTGATGTTTTTAATCACATTATTTTAATGGTCAATTTGTTTTGCCACATTAAACTCTATTTGAATTTTTGTGTTTTAGGAAGTCAATAAGGAGGTGAAAACAAAGACTAAAGGGGGGACAAGGTATTCCAAGACATTTTGTTCTCATTCTATCAGCCCACCAAGGTATTATCGAAATTAATTAAAAAAAAGACACAGGTTAGACAATTGAACTTATTTTCCTAAAACTAGTTAGGTGCTATTTTGAAGTACATGAGTGTTTAGTTATCCTAAGACACCTTGCTCTTTTTTTGACCATCGTGCTCTGAGTGTTTCAGTTGAAAAAATCTTTGGAAAAAGTTTTACAAATTGAATCTGGTGTGCATCATCAAACGATAAGGTGATGTTTTTAATCACATTATTTTAATTGGTCAATTTGTTTTGCCGTTTTAAACTCTATTTGAATTATTGTGTTTTAGGAAGTCAATAAGGAGGTGAAAACTAAGACTAAAGGGGAGACAAGGTATTCAAGACATTTTGTGCTTATTTGACCAGCCCAACATGGTAATATCGAAACTAATTATAAAAAGTCACAGGTTAGACAATTGAACTTATTTGCCAAGTCTGAGTTGGGTGCTATTTTGAATTACATGAGTGTTGAGTCATCCTAAGACACTTTGATCTTCATTTGACCAGCGTGATCTCAATGTTTCAGTTGGAAAAATACCAGTGAAAAGTTTTACACATGGAATTCGGTGTGTACCATCAAATGATCAGGTGATGTTTTTAATCACATTATTTTAATTGTTCAATGTGTTTTGCCACATTAAACGCCATTTGAATTGTTGTGTTTTAGAAAGTCAATAAGGAGGTGAAAACAAAGACTAGAGAGGAGACAAGGTATTCCAAGGCATATTGTTCTCATTTTACCAGCGCAACAAGATATTATCGAAACTAATTATAAAAAATTCACAGGTTAAACACTTGAACTTATTTGTCAAGTATGAGTTGGGTGCTATTTTGAATTACATGAGTGTTGAGTCATCCTAAGACACTTTGATCTTCATTTGACCAGCGTGATCTGAATGTTTCAGTTGAAAAAATACCAGTGAAAACTTTTACACGTGGAATTCGGTGTGTACCATCTAATGATCAGGTGATGTTTTTAATCACATTATTTTAATTGTTCAATCTGTTTTGCCACATTAAACGCCATTTGAATTGTTGTGTGTTAGGAAGTTAATAAGGAGGTGAAAACAAAGACTAGAGAGGAGACAAGGTATTCCAAGACATACTGTTCTCATTTTACCAGCGCAACAAGGTATTATCGAAACTAATTATAAAAAATTCACAGGTTAAACACTTGAACTTATTTGTCAAGTATGAGTTAGGTGCTATTTGAAATTACATGAGTATTGAGTCATCATATGACACTTTGTTCTTCATTTGACCAGCGTGATCTGAGTGTTTCAGTTGAAAAAATCCCTGTCAAAAGTTTTACAGCTGGAATACTGTGTGTATCATCTAATGATCAGGTGATGTTTTTAATCATATAATTTTAATTGTTCAATTTGTTTTGCCAAGTATGAGTTAGGTGCTATTTTAAATTACATGAGTATTGAGTCATCTTATGACACTTTGTTCTTCATTTGACCAGCGTGATCTGAGTGTTTCAGTTGAAAAAATTCCTGTCAAAAGTTTTACAGCTGGAATATACTGTGTATCATCTAATGATCACGTGATGTTTTTAATCATATAATTTTAATTGTTCAATTTGTTTTGCCACATTAAACTCCATGTGAATTGTTGTGTTTTAGGAAGTCAATAAGGAGGTGCAAACAAAGACTAGAGGGGAGACAAGGTATTCCAAGACATATTGTTCTCATTTTACAAGCACAACAAGGTATTATCGAAACTAATTATAAGAAAGACACAGGTTAAACACTTGAACTTATTTGCCTCCTACTAGTTAGGTGCTATTTTGAATTACATGAGGGTTTAGTCATCATAAGATGATAGAATAGAAACGATTCATTCTGCTGCTCTCCTTCTCATTTTCGTATTCAAACATATAGGGTATATTATTTACATATGACATCCCTATACTATACAGTAAAGACATGACCATACAAAGTTATAAACAAATGACTATCTAGTCTAATATACCCCCTCAGTCTAAGGAGGAGGATGACGAATACTTAGACTGGATCTGAAGTCGTCGAATAACACCCGGGGCAATCCTTTCGTGAAGATATCTGCCGGTTAATGTCGCGAAGGAACATGTAGAACACGAATGTGACCAGCCTGAACTTTGTCTCGAACAAAATGGATGTCGATTTCAATATGTTTGGTGCGTTGGTGCTGTATGGGGTTCCCAGACATGTAAATAGCGCTGACGTTGTCACAGTAAACGAGAGAAGCCCGTTTGGGAGGATGGGCGAGCTCTAATAAAAGATTACAAATCCAACACAACTCAGCAACCACATTTGCGACCCCTCTGTATTCAGCTTCTGCGCTAGACCGGGAGATGGTGGTCTGCCTTTTTGACGACCAGGAGATAAGATTATCGCCTAGGAAGACACAATAACCTGAAGTAGAGCGACGGGTGTCGGGGCAGCCTGCCCAATCAGCATCGGTATAGGCAATAAGAGAGGAGATGGGATTGCGACGGAGGTAAAGATCCGTTGCCATTGTACCCTTGACATACCGTAAGATTCTCTTAAGAGCATTGAAATGAGACGTGCGACGAGCATGCATATGCATGCACACTTGTTGAACGGCATAAGAAATATCCGGGCGAGTAAACGAGATATTGAAGGGCTCCGGCTAGACTGCGGTAAGAAGTCGGGTCAGTTAATACATCCCCGTCTAGAGCACCAAGTTTGCCTGCAGTATCAACTGGTGTATGCACCGGTTTGCAATCGGTCATTTTGGCTCTAGATAATATGTCTAAGACATATTCAGTTGAATTACACGAGTGTTAGTCATCCATGGACACTTTGTTCTTCATTTGACCAGCCGTACTGTGTTTCAGTTGAAAAAAAATCCCTGGCAAAAGTTTTACAGATGGAATCTGGGGTGTATCATCTAATGATCACGTGATGTTTTTAATCACATTATTTAATGGTCAATTTGTTTTGCCACATTAAACTCTATTTGAATTTTTGTGTTTTAGGTAGTCATAAGGAGTTGAAAACAAAGACTCAAGTGGAGACTAGGTATTCCAAGACATTTTGTTCTCATTTTATCAGCCCATCAAGATCTTATCGAAATTAATTATAAAAAAGACACAGGTTAGACAATTGAACTTATTTTCCTAAAACTAATGATCAGGTGATGTTTTTAATCACATTATTTTAATGGTCAATTTGTTTTGCCACATTAAACTCTATTTGAATTTTTGTGGTTTAGGAAGTCAATAAGGAGGTGAAAACAAAGACTAAAGGGGGGACAAGGTATTCCAAGACGTTTTGTTCTCATTCTATCAGCCCACCAAGGTATTATCGAAATTAATTAAAAAAAAGACACAGGTTAGACAATTGAACTTATTTTCCTAAAACTAGTTAGGTGCTATTTTGAAGTACATGAGCGTTTAGTCATCCTAAGACACTTTGCTCGTCATTTGACCATCGTGCTCTGAGTGTTTCAGTTGAAAAAATCCCTGGAAAAAGTTTTACAAATTGAATCTGGTGTGCATCATCAAACGTTAAGGTGATGTTTTTAATCACATTATTTTAATTGGTCAATTTGTTTTGCCGTTTTAAACTCTATTTGAATTATTGTGTTTTAGGAAGTCAATAAGGAGGTGAAAACTAAGACTAAAGGGGAGACAAGGTATTCAAGACATTTTGTGCTTATTTGACCAGCCCAACATGGTAATATCGAAACTAATTATAAAAAGTCACAGGTTAGACAATTGAACTTATTTGCCAAGTATGAGTTGGGACCTATTTTGAATTACACGAGTGTTGAGTCATCCTAAGACACTTTGATCTGCATTTGACCAGCGTGATCTAAAGGGGAGACAAGGTATTCAAGACATTTTGTGCTTATTTGACCAGCCCATCTTGGTTATATCGAACTAATTATAAAAAGTCACCGGTTAGACAATTGAACTTATTTGCCAATGTATGAGTTGGGTGTTATTTTGAATTACACGAGTGTTGAGTCATCCTGAGACACTTTGATCTTCATTTGACCAGCGTGATCTGAGTGTTTCAGTTGAAAAAATCCCAGTGAAAAGTTTTACACATGGAATCCGGTGTGTACCATCTAATGATCAGGTGATGTTTTTAATCACATTATTTTAATTGTTCAATCTGTTTTGCCACATTAAACTCTATTTAAATTATTTTGTTTTAGGAAGTCAATAAGGAGGTGAAAACAAAGACTAGAGAGAAGACAAGGTATTCCAAGACATATTGTTCTCATTTTACCAGCGCAACAGGGTATTATCGAAACTTATTATAAAAAATTCACAGGTTAAACACTTGAACTTATTTGCCAAGTATGAGTTAGGTGCTATTTTAAATTACATGAGTATTGAGTCATATTATGACACTTTGTTCTTCATTTGACCAGCGTGATCTGAGTGTTTCAGTTGAAAAAATCCCTGTCAAAAGTTTTACATTTGGAATACTGTGTGTATCATCTAATGATCTGGTGATGTTTTTAATCATATAATTTTAATTGTTCAATTTGTTTTGCCACATTAAACTCCATTTGAATTGTTGTGTTTTAGGAAGTCAATAAGGAGGTGCAAACAAAGACTAGAGGGGAGACAAGGTATTCTAAGACATATTGTTCTCATTTTACAAGCGCAACAAGGTATTATCGAAACTAATTATAAGAAAGACTCAGGTTAAACATTTGAACTTATTTGCCTCTTACTAGTTTGGTGCTATTTTGAATTACATGAGGGTTAAGTCATCATAAGATGATAGAATAGAAACGATTCATTCTGCTGCTCTCCTTCTCATTTTCGTATTCAAACATATAGGGTATATTATTTATATATGACATCCCTATACTATACAGTAAAGACATGACCATACTAAGTTATATACAAATGACTATCTTGTCTAATATACCCCCTCTGTCTAAGGAGGAGGATGACGAATACTTAGACCGGATCTGAAGTCGTCGAATAACACCCGGGGCAATTCTTTCGTGAAGATATCTGCCGGTTGATGTCGCGAAGGAACATGTAGAACACGAATGTGACCAGCCTGAACTTTGTCTCGAACAAAATGGATGTCGATTTCAATATGTTTGGTGCGTTGGTGCTGTATGGGGTTCCAGACATGTAAATAGCGCTGACGTTGTCACAGTAAACGAGAGAAGCCCGTTTGGGAGGATGGGCGAGCTCTAATAAAAGATTACAAATCCAACACAACTCAGCAACCACATTTGCGACCCCTCTGTGTTCAGCTTCTGCGCTAGACCGGGAGATGGTGGTCTGCTTTTTGACGACCAGGAGATAAGATTATCCCCTAGGAAGACACAATAACCTGAATTAGTGCGACGGGTGTCGGGGCAGCCTGCCCAATCAGCATCGGTATAGGCAATAAGAGAGGAGATGGGATTGCGACGGAGGTAAAGATCCGTTGCCATTGTACCCTTAACATACCGTAAGATTCTCTTAAGAGCATTGAAATGAGACGTGCGAGGAGCATGCATATACATGCACACTTGTTGAACGACATAAGGAATATCCGGGCGAGTAAACGAGATATTGAAGGGCTCCGGCTAGAACGCGACATATTCAGTTGAATTACGTGAGTGTTAGTCATCCATAGACACTTTGTTCTTCATTTGACCAGCCGGATCTCAGTGTTTAGTTGAAAAAAAATCCCTGGGAAAAGTTTTACAGATGGAATCTGGTGTGTATCATCTAATGATCAGGTGATGTTTTTAATCACATTATTTTAATGGTCAATTTGTTTTGCCACATTAAACTCTATTTGAATTTTTGTGTTTTAGGAAGTCAATAAGGAGGTGAAAACAAAGACTCAAGGGGAGACAAGGTATTCCAAGACATTTTGTTCTCATTTTATCAGCCCACCAAGATATTATCGAAATTAATTATAAAAAAGACAATTGAACTTATTTTCCTAAAACTAATAATCAGGTGATGTTTTTAATCACATTATTTTAATGGTCAATTTGTTTTGCCACATTAAACTCTATTTGAATTTTTGTGTTTTAGGAAGTCAATAAGGAGTTGCCCATCCCAACATGGTAATATCGAAACTAATTATAAAAAGTCACAGGTTAGACGATTGAACTTATTTGCCAAGTATGAGTTGGGTGCTATTTTGAATTACATGAGTGTTGAGTCATCCTAAGACACTTTATGCTTCATTTGACAAGCATGATCTGAGTGTTTTAGTTGAAAAAATCCCTAGCAAAAGTTTTACAGATGGAATCTGGTGTGTGTCAATTTGTTTTAGGAAGTCAATAAGGAGGTGCCCACCCCAACATGGAAATATCGAAACTAATTATAAAAAGTCACAGGTTAGACAATTGAACTTATTTGCCAAGTATGAGTTGGGTGCTATTTTGAATTACATGAGTGTTGAGTCACCCTTAGACACTTTATTCTTCATTTGACAAGCATGATATGAGTGTTTCAGTTGAAAAAATCCCTAGCAAAAGTTTTACAGATGGAATCTGGTGTGTGTCATCTAATGATCAGGTGATGTTTTTAATCACATGATTTTAATTGGTCAATTTGTTTTGCCATATTAAACTCTATTTGAATTATTTTGCTTTTGGAAGTCAATAACAAGGTGAAAACAAAGACTAAGGGGAGACAAGGTATTCGAAAACATTTTGTTCTTCTTTGACGAGCCCATCAAGGTACTATCGAAACTAATTATAAAAAAGTCACAGGTTAAACACTTGAACTTATTTACCAAGTATTTGTTAGGTGCTATTTTGATTTACATGAGTGTTAGTCATCCTAAGACACTTTGTTATATATTTTACCATCCTGATTTCAGTGTTTCACTTGAAAAAATCCCTGGCAAAAGTTTTACACATGGAATCTGGTGTGTATCATCTAATGATAAGGTGGTGTTTTTAATCACATTATTTTAATGGTCAATTTGTTTTGCCATATTAAACTCTATTTGAATTTTTGTGTTTTAGGAAGTCAATAAGGAGGTGAAAACAAAGACTAAATGGGATACAAGGTATTCCAAGACATTTTGTTTTCATTTTACCATCCCAACAAGGTATTATCTAAATTAATTATAAAAAAGACACAGGTTAGACAATTGAACTTATTTTCCTAAAACTAGTTAGGTGCTATTTTGATGTACATGAGCGTTTAGTCATCCTAAGACACTTTGCTCTTCATTTGACCATCGTGCTCTGAGTGTTTCAGTTGAAAAAATTCCTGGAAAAAGTTTTACAAATTGAATCTGGTGTGCATCATCTAATGATAAGGTGATGTTTTTAATCACATTATTTTAATTGGTCAATTTGTTTTGCCGTATTAAACTCTATTTGAATTATTGTGTTTTTGGAAGTCAATAAGGAGGTGAAAACAAAGACTAATGGGGAGACAAGGTATTCAAGACATTTTGTTCTTATTTGACCAGCCCAACAAGGTATTATCGAAACTATTTATATAAAGTCACAGGCTAGACAATTGAACTTATTTGCCAAGTATGAGTTAGGTGCTATTTTAAATTACATGAGTCTTGAGTCATCTTAGGACACTTTGTTCTTCATTTGACGAGCGTGATCTAAGTGTTTCAGTTGAAAAAATCCCAGTGAAAAGTTTTACACATGGAATCCGGTGTGTATCATCTAATGATCAGATGATGTTTTTAATCAAATTATTTTAATTGGTCAATTTGTATTGCCACATTAAACTCTTTTTGAATTGTTGTGTTTTAGGAAGTCAATAAGGAGGTGAAAACAAAGACTAGAGAGGAGACAAGGTATTCCAAGACATATTGTTCTCATTTTGCCAGCGCAACAAGGTATTATCGAAACTAATTATAAAAAATTCACAGGTTAAACACTTGAACTTATTTGACAAGTATGAGTTAGGTGCTATTTTAAATTACATGAGTATTGAGTCATCTTATGACACTTTGTTCTTCATTTGACCAGCGTGATCTGAGTGTTTCAGTTGAAAAAATCCCAGTCAAAGGTTTTACAGCTGGAATACTGTGCGTATCATCTAATGATCACGTGATGTTTTTAATCATATAATATTAATTGTTCAGTTTGTTTTGCCACATTAAACTCCATTTGAATTGTTGTGTTTTAGGAAGTCAATAAGGAGGTGCAAACAAAGACTAGAGGGGAGACAAGGTATTCCAAGACATATTGTTCTCATTTTACAAGCGCAACAAGGTATTATCGAAACTAATTATAAGAAAGACACAGGTTAAACACTTGAACTTATTTGCCTCTTACTAGTTAGGTGCTATTTTGAATTACATGAGGGTTTAGTCATCATAAGATGATAGAATAGAAACGATTCATTCTGCTGCTCTCCTTCTCATTTTCGTATTCAAACATATAGGGTATATTATTTACATATGACATCCCTATACTATACAGTAAAGACATGACCATACTAAGTTATAAACAAATGACTATCTTGTATAATATACCCCCTCAGTCTAAGGAGGAGGATTAAGAATACTAAGACTGGATCTGAAGTCGTTGAATAACACCCGGGGCAATCCTTTCGTAAAGATATCTGCCGGTTGATGTCGCGAAGGTATTATCGAAACTAATTATAAGAAAGACACAGGTTAAACACTTGAACTTATTTGCCTCTTACTAGTTACGTGCTATTTTGAATTACATGAGGGTTTAGTCATCATAAGATGATAGAATAGAAACGATTCATTCTGCTGCTCTCCTTCTCATTTTCGTATTCAAACATATAGGGTATATTATTTACATATGACATCCCTATACTATACAGTAAAGACATGACCATACTAAGTTATAAACAAATGACTATCTTGTCTAATATACCCCCTCAGTCTAAGGAGGAGGATTAAGAATACTTAGACTGGATCTGAAGTCGTTGAATAACACCCGAGGCAATCCTTTCGTGAAGATATCTGCCGGTTGATGTCGCGAAGGAACATGTAGAACACGAATGTGACCAGCCTGACTTTGTCTCGAAAAAAATGGATGTCGATTTCAATATGTTTGGTGCATTGGTGCTGTATGGGGTTCCAGACATGTAAATAGCGCTGACGTTGTCACAGTAAACGAGAGAAGCCCGTTTGGGAGGACGGGCGAGCTCTAATAAAAGATTACGAATCCAACACAACTCAGCAACCACATTTGCGACCCCTCTTTATTCAGCTTCTGCGCTAGACCGGGAGATGGTGGTATGCCTTTTTGACGACCAGGAGATAAGATTATCGCCTCGGAAGACACAGTAACCTTGAAGTAGAGCGACGGGTGTCGGGGCAGCCTGCCCAATCAGCATCGGTATAGGCAATAAGAGAGGAGATGGCATTGCGACGGAGGTAAAGATCCGTTGCCATTGTACCCTTGACATACCGTAAGATGCTCTTAAGAGCATTGAAATGAGACGTGCGAGGAGCATGCATATGCATGCACACTTGTTGAACGGCATAAGAAATATCCGGGCGAGTAAACGTGAGATATTGAAGGGCTCCGGCTAGACTGCGGTAAGAAGTCGGGTAAGTTAGTAGATCCCCGTCTAGAGCACCAAGTTTGCCTGCAGTATCAACTGATGTATGCACCAGTATGCAATCGGTCATTTTGGCTCTAGATAATATGTCTAAGAAATATTCAGTTGATTTACATGAGTGTTAGTCATCCATAGACACTTTGTTCTTCATTTGACCAGCCGGATCTCAGTGTTTCAGTTGAAAAAAAATCCCTGGCAAAAGTTTTACAGATGGAATCTGGTGTGTATCATCTAATGATCACGTGATGTTTTTAATCACATTATTTTAATGGTCAATTTGTTTTGCCACATAAAACTCTATTTGAATTTTTGTGTTTTAGGAAGTCAATAAGGAGGTGAAAACAAAGACTCACGGGGAGACAAGGTATTCCAAGACATTTTGTTCTCATTTTATCAGCCCACCAAGATATTATCGAAATTAATTATAAAAAAGACACATGTTAGACAATTGAACTTATTTTCCTAAAACTAATGATCAGGTGATGTTTTTAATCACATTATTTTAATGGTCGATTTGTTTTGCCATATTAAACTCTATTTGAATTTTTGTGTTTTAGGAAGTCAATAAGGAGGTGAAAACAAAGACTAAATGGGAGACAAGGTATTCCAAGACATTTTGTTTTCATTTTACCATCCCAACAAGGTATTATCTAAATTAATTTTAAAAAGGACACAGGTTAGACAATTGAACCTATTTTCCTAAAACTAGTTAGGTGCTATTTTGAAGTACATGAGCGTTTAGTCATCCTAAGACACTTTGCTCTTCATTTGACCATCGTGCTCTGAGTGTTTCAGTTGAAAAAATCCCTGGAAAATGTTTTACAAATTGAATCTGGTGTGCATCATCAAACGATAAGGTGATGTTTTTAATCACATTATTTTAATTGGTCAATTTGTTTTGCCATTTTAAACTCTATTTGAATTATTGTGTTTTAGGAAGTCAATAAGGAGGTGAAAACAAAGACTAAAGGCGAGACAAGGTATTCAAGACATTTTGTGCTTATTTGACCAGCCCAACATGGTAATATCGAAACTAATTATAAAAAGTCATAGGTTAGTCAATCACATTATTTTACTTGGTCAATTTGTTTTGCCGTTTTAAACTCTATTTGAATTATTGTGTTTTAGGAAGTCAATAAGGAGGTGAAAACAAAGACTAAAGGGGAGACAAGGTATTCAAGACATTTTGTGCTTGTTTGACCAGCCCAACATGGTAATATCGAAACTAATTATAAAAAGTCACAGGTTAGTCAATTGAACTTATTTGCCAAGTATGAGTTGGTGCTATTTTGAATTACATGAGCGTTGAGTCATCCTAAGACACTTTGATCTTCATTTGACCAGCGTGATCTGAATGTTTCAGTTGAAAAAATCCCAGTGGAAAGTTTTACACATGGAATCCGGTGTGTACCATCTAATGATCAGGTGATGTTTTTAATCACATTATTATAATTGTTCAATATGTTTTGCCACATTAAACGCCATTTGAATTGTTGTGTGTTAGGAAGTCAATAAGGAGGTGAAAACAAAGACTAGAGAGGAGACAAGGTATTCAAGACATATTGTTCTCATACCGTAAGATTCTCTTAAGAGCATTGAAATGAGACGTGCGAGGAGCTGCATATGCATGCACACTTGTTGAACGGCATAAGAAATATCGGGCGAGTAAACGTGAGATATTGAAGGGCTCCGGCTTGATTGCGGTAAGAAGTCGGGTGAGTTAGTAGATCCCCGTCTAGAGCACCAAGTTTGCCTGGAGTATCAACTGGTGTATGCATCGGTTTGCAATCGGTCATTTTGGCTCTAGATAATATTCTAAGACATATTCAGTTAAATTACATGAGTGTTAGTCATCCATAGACACTTTGTTCTTCATTTGACCAGCCGGATCTTAGTGTTTCAGTTGAAAAAAAATCCCTGGCAAAAGTTTTACAGATGGAATCGATCTGGTGTGTATCATCTAATGATCACGTGATGTTTTTAATCACATTATTTTAATGGTCAATTTGTTTTGCCACATTAAACTCTATTTGAATTTTTGTGTTTTAGGAAGTCAATAAAGAGGTGAAAACAAAGACACAAGGGGAGACAAGGTATTCCAAGATATTTTGTTCTCATTTTATCAGCCCACCAAGATATTATCGAAATTAATTATGAAAAAGACACAGGTTAGACAATTGAACTTATTTTCCTAAAACTAATGATCAGGTGATGTTTTTAATCACATTATTTTAATGGTCAATTTGTTTTGCCACATTAAACTCTATTTGAATTTTTGTGTTTTAGGAAGTCAATAAGGAGGTGAAAACAAAGACTAAAGCGGAGACAAGGTATTCCAAGACATTTTGTTCTCATTCTATCAGCCCACCAAGGTATTATCGAAATTAATTATAAAAAAGACACAGGTTAGACAATTGAACTTATTTTCCTAAAACTAGTTAGGTGCTATTTTGAAGTACATGAGTGTTTAGTTATCCAAAGACACCTTGGTCTTTATTTGACCATCCTGCTCTGAGTGTTTCAGTTGAAAAACTCGCTGGAAAAAGTTTTACTAATTGAATCTGGTGTGCATCATCAAACGATAAGGTGATGTTTTTAATCACATTATTTTAATTAGTCAATTTGTTTTGCCGTTTTAAACTCTATTTGAATTATCGTGTTTTAGGAAGTCAATAAGGAGGTGAAAACAAAGACTAAAGGGGAGACAAGGTATTCAAGACATTTTGTGCTTATTTGTCCAGCCCAACATGGTAATATCGAAACTAATTATAAAAAGTCACAAGTTAGACAATTGAACTTATTTGCCAAGTATGAGTTGGGTGCTATTTTGAATTACATGAGTGTTGAGTCATCCTAAGACACTTTATTTTTCATTTGACAAGCGTGATATGAGTGTTTCGGTTGAAAAAATCCCTGTCAAAAGTTTTACAGATGGAATCCGGTGTTTACCATCTAATGATCAGGTGATGTTTTTAATCATATAATTTTAATTGTTCAATTTGTTTTGCCACATTAAACGCCATTTGAAGCGTTGTGTTTTAGGAAGTCAATAAGGAGGTGAAAACAAAGACTAGAGAGGAGACAAGGTATTCCAAGACATTTTGTTCTCATTTTACCTGCCCAACAAGATATTATCGAAACTAATTATATAAAAGACACAGGTTACACAATTGAACTTATTTTCCTAAAATTATTTAGGTGCTATTTTGAAGTACATGAGCGTTCAGTCATCCTAAGACACTTTGCCCTTTATTTGACCTGCCTGCTCTCAGTGTTTCAGTTGCAAAAAATCCCTAGCAAAAGTTTTACAGATGGAATCTGGTGTGTATCATCAAATGATCAAGTGATGTTTTTAATCACATGATTTTAACTGGTCAATTTGTTTTGCCACATTAAACTCTATTTGAATTATTGTGTTTTAGGAAGTCAATAAGGAGGTGAAAACAAAGACTAAAGGGAGACAAGGTATTCGAAAACAATTTATTCTTAGTTTAGGAGCCCAACAAGGTACTATTGAAACTACTTATAAAAAAGTTACAGGTTAAACACTTGAACTTATTTACCAAGTATTAGTTAGCTGCTATTTTGAATTACACGACTGTTAGTCATCCTAAGACACTTTGTTCTTCATTTGACCAGCCTGATCTCAGTGTTTCAGTTGAAAAAATCCCTGGCAAAAGTTTTTCATATGGAATCTGGTGTGAATCGTCTAATGATCGGGTGATGTTTTTAATCACATTATCTTAATGGTCTATTTGTTTTGCCACATTAAACTCTATTTGATATTTTGTGTTTTAGGAAGTCAATAAGGAGGTGAAAGCAAAGACTAAAGGGGGGACAAGGTATTCCAAGACATTTTTGTTCTCATTTTATCAGCCCACCAAGGTATTATCGAAATTAATTATAAAAAAGACACATGTTAGACAATTGAACTTATTTTCCTAAAACTAGATAGGTGCTATTTTGAGGTACATGAGTGTTTAGTTATCCGAAGACACCTTGCTCTTTATTTGACCATCCTGCTCTGAGTGTTTCAGTTGAAAAACTCGCTGGAAAAAGTTTTACAGATGGAATCTGGTGTGTATCATCTAATGATCTGGTGATGTTTTTAATCACATTATTTTTAATTGGTCATATTGTTTTGCCACATTAAACTCTAATTGAATTATTGTGTTTTAGAATGTCAATAAGGAGGTAAAAACAAAGACTAAAGGGAGACAAGGTATTCGTAAACATTTTGTTCTTCTTTGACGAGCCCAACAAGGTACTATCGAAACTAATTATAAAAAAGTAACAGGTTAAACACTTGAACTTATTTACCAAATATTAATTAGGTGCTATTTTGAATTACATGAGTGTTAGTCATCCTAAGACACTTTGTTCTATTTTTGACCAGCTTGATCTCAGTGTTTTAGTTGAAAAAATCCCTGGCAAAAGTTTTACAGATGGAATCTGGTGTGTATCATTTCATGATTAGGTGATGTTTTTAATCACATTATTTTAATGGTCAATTTGTTTTGCCACATTAAACTCTATTTGAATTTTTGTGTTTTAGGAAGTCAATAAGTTGGTGAAAACAAAGACTAAAGGGGAGACAAGGTATTCCAAGACATTTTGTTCTCATCTAACAGCCCAACAAGGTATTATCGAAATTAATTATAAAAAAGACACATGTTAGACAATTGAACTTATTTTCCTAAAACTAGTTAGGTGCTATTTTGAAGTACATGAGTGTTTAGTCATCCTAAGACACTTTGCTCTTTATTTGACCATCCTGCTCTGAGTGTTTCAGTTGAAAAAATCGCTGGAAAAAGTTTTACAAATTGAATCTGGTATGCATCATCAAATGATAAGGTGATGTTTTTTAATGGCATTATTTTAATTTGTCAATTTGTTTTGCCTTATTAAACTCTATTTGAAATATTGTGTTTTTGGAAGTCAATAAGGAGGTGAAAACAAAGACCAATGGGGAGTATTAAGCGTATATCTTGGGCCGGCTATGATTAATGTTATTGTATTGCTTATGTGAGCCGGCCCTAGTCTTGAGTCTATATATAGCATGTATTATTTACACAATTTTCAATCAATTAATGACACAATTCTTTACCAAGTTTAACTTGGTATCATAGCCTGTTCTCTGACAACCCTAGGCTGCCGTCAGACATTCCCCAGCCGGAAAACATCCCTGCTGCGATCATCAACAACCGGTGATCAATGGCTGCTCCTTTTCTCTAACAAAGTGAATGTCCATCTCGATGTTTTTGGTGCGTTGATGTTGAACCGAATTTCCGGTTAAATAAATGGCACTTACATTGTCACAGTAGACCAGAGAAGCTTTTGAAGGCGGGTGAGGTTATCGCCGTAATAGACACAGTAATCAGATGTGGATCTGCGAGTATCCGGACAACCGGCCCAATCGGCGTCTGTATAGGCTACAAGTGAGGTAGCTGAAGATGGTGCCATGTGTATGCCAAAATGAGATGTCCCATGTATGTATGCGTGTGTGTGTGTGTATCTGAGGATGCATTTTAACGCATTGAAATGAAATGAGAGGAGCAGGGAGAATGCATGTACATGTAGATTTGTTGACGACATATGTGATGTCTGGACAGGTGAAAGTTAGGTATTGCAGGGCGCCCGCAAGACTTCTGTAATGTGTAGGGTCGGAGATAAGCTCACCGTCGAGTGCGCTTAATTTTCCATTGGTGTGAACCGGGGTATTAGCAGGTTTACAGGGGCACATGCCTACGCGATCCAGGTAGACGGCTCGGGTGTTGCTGTTGTCTTGGAATATGTTGGCGAGTGATTTCCATGCGACAGCAGCATTGGTGTCCGGGGTGAGGATGGTATGCAACAAGTCATTAGAGATTGTCCCATAAATCCATTGCAGGAAAATGGAGTCTATGCGTTTCCAGAGATCAGGTGGTCTTTTAGGTTTTGCGGCGGTTGTATCTTTATCGGTTGTTGGTGGTGATGGTGGGGTGGGAGGAGGGAAGATGTGATCGATAACATCAAAGGCATGACAATGGATTATGAACAATTCGGACCATGAGGTGTATTGACTTTGTTCCATCTCTAGTTTGACAGGAATGAAATTGTGAATATTGGTGACGGTAATGGCATGGTGAATTTTATCCATGTTGAGAAGAACTAGAGAATGGTGGGAGGGGATCTGGATTGCCCGAAAAAAAAAATAGGCTGCAGGGGCGACTGAGGGAGACGTCAATTTTGGCTCTTGATACCATAATAGGTTTTCTCAAAGCTTGACATCCTCCTTTCATTCATTCAATATAAATAGGGCTGTAATCAAGCCCAGCGAGGCCTAGCTCCAGCTCGCCTCGTGGATTTTCGAGCCGAGCCGAAATTTCTTTCGAGCCAAAAATCCTCTCTCCAGCTCGGCTCGTAAAAGACCTCGAGCCACGAGCCTGCTCGTTTTTTTCCTCCACTTTACATAATATATATAAAATCTAATATATATAATATGTATGTATGTATACGGGATGATTCCTTTGTTAATGATGTCGACGGAGCTTAGCTATCAAACTAACTAAAAACCGACTCTAAAATAGACACAAAGTAATAAATCTAGACTCTCTAAAACCTAAGCTACCGACAGGCAAGTGTACCTATCGTGTGTAGCAGAGCAAAGTAAGTCCGGATATCGAACCCACAGACTTCTACAGATTACGCTAACTAGACTCTATGACTTATCTATACAAAATTTGTACTTAAATAACATAATAATAAGGAAGGGGGTTTTTCTAACAAAACTAAGAATAACTAAAAGAAAACTAAAGAGAAAACACCAGACTGAAACGAAAATCAGACGAAGAAGGAACACTACCTAGGCATGAATCCTACACATGGTCAACAAAGGATCTATCGGTAATGGAACCAATGTGATACCGGTATCATAAATTACTAAACTCAAAGGAAACTGTGATAACTCAAAATTCTCAGGTTAGAATCATAAAACCGAAAATGAAGATAATGAGTGTAAGCGAAATCGCGAAACGAGACTCCGATTTCAAAATACACTGAATCGAATATAGCAATAGATAAGAGGTCAATTATTTTGAGTTCTTTAGGTCTTGAGATTATAACCATTGGAAAGAGCTCGAAAAATCGTGAACGTAGGCGAAAACCGTGCGCAAAACGGAGTTCGTATGCTCCCGGAATCACAAAAAGAAAATAAGATCAAATATCTGGATTTCCCCATCCGCGCGATACGCCCCAGACCACGCGTCCAGATGGGGCGATGCGCCTGGTGGCTCCAGAGTCGGAAAACCGCTTAAAAAGTCAAATTTCACCTAGAAACTCATATCTTTTACTTCCTTTCGACGTTTCTCACTTCCAGACGCACCAAAAACGTATTTTTAGCATCAAATCTTTATTTTGAAGGCATCTAACCTCAAGGATCGCACCAGGGAACGTTTCTGCAAGTCCTGATCGTCTTTTTACACGCATAACTTCATCTGACTAGGTAACGGTTCATTTTAACCTTCTGATTTGATTATGAATGATTAAATCTTGATTTTGAACGTAATGATATAGTTAGGGTTGTTGATTATTGCCTAGATGATGGCTAGGATTGATTATAAATGACAAACTCGAACTTTTAACAGGTAAATCCTTGTTTTGAGCCGTTGTAATGCCCAGCTTGCATGAAATCATAACAATGGTTATAATCGTTTAAACCATTTGGTTGTGACAACGTATGTGATTAGTTTGATTAATCTTTGACATGAAAGATTAAATCCAAGTATTTTAAACTGATCACAATCATTAACATACTCACTGGAACGAGTATCTGATGTTTAAGATAACAGTCAGATTGGTATGTTAATCATGGTTATTAAACCTATTCCAATGTCACATTGTGATATGTCATGATATTGGGATAATCAATAACAAGGATTAATCATTCCTAAGCCATTAATCTATCTAGGAACTGTTTCATCATCATAATTAACAATATTAACTATTTGGTTAATCTGAGATTATTCTGATTAATCAAGTGTGTCATCAGCCTAGTATTAGGAACCTGAATCAGTATAGGTTCCTACATTACCATACATCGTATGATATTACATTAAAATAAATAATTAAATATTAAACATCGGTTTGATGACTGTTAAGGCAATGTCTTGGACATTGGACGTTCAGAACGATTTAATCAGTAAGTTAAACTATAAATAACTAATTTAACATAAATAAATGCAGAATCATCATATTATTACCAGTTTGTGTGATATTCTGCTAACAGTGAGTTATCAGGTGAGTTTCGTACAACCCCTTTTCTTTTTATTGTTTTATAAACATCGGGGTAACTATGTAAATCCTTTTCGGAACATATGATATGATTCACTGTTATCTGTGTGATTTCATGTGATTGTTGAGAACTTGTGGATTTCATGGGATTTTGCCTGTAGAACAAGAACACTATCACAGTATCAAAAGTCCTCATTCCTGAACTGTATCTAGTGAACCCATGTGGGGCCGAACAGAAAACAATGATAGTACTATCGGCTGACAACCCATTTGCCGGGAGCTTGCAACTCCCCTTGGTGTAAATGTTTGTTATCCGTTTCCAGAACTTCTTAATGTAGTGATAGACATTAAGACAATGAGGCACTAAGATATGTACCGACGGGTAGTATCTTTATAGAGTAAGAACAAGAACGTCTGAAAGGAACTAGATACGGGTCCCATGGTTATCTTGAACTGAACATTTTGAGAACTTGTATTACATATCATATCATATTGTTAAACTTGAACTGTATGATCTCACCAGCTTTGTGCTGACGTTTTTAAACCTAAAACTTTTGCAGGAAGACAGTGACCATCGAGTGAGGATGCACTTCATACACTGTAATTAAATAAGATAGTTGTGTAATAAACTGAGTTTGAACCATGTAATGTTGAATGTAATTACGAAACCCTTTGTAATGTATTTATTCTAAGTTAATCTGTGTGCTGTGATATCGGTTCAAGTAAGTCAAACCTCGTCTCTGAGACATCACCACTATGCTTCCGCAACCTTCTCACGGTAACGTATGACATCATCTCAGGTGACGAGAGGTGGGGGTGTGACAGAAACCTAGAGCACCCTCGACCCTTCTCAAGGATTGTCAACTAAGAGTCTTAAAAGCCGTTAAACCACCGGTTGAATGGATTTCCCTCACAGGTCATCCAACTACACTCAAAATGTATCCGCTAGACAATCTAACTTACAGCGCGAAAGTCTCAAACACCTAAGTGTAAGGGATAACTAGGTTTTTCCTATTGGATTCGGTAAACACGGATGTAAAACACACTAGATAGATCTTCTCACAAAGCCTCTAAACTAGCAATTCCAACAAACCGACAATCTCTCACCTCACGGCTATCAAGATTGGTTGCACATCTAATACATCTATATCAAGAAAATAACTCCTATGGTAAACTCGTACGCAGTAAACCACCCAATAATCAAAAACACACAGTAATTGATCTAGCATGCAGCTATTATATGAAAGACATTCACCAAGGCACACGAGGAATAAATATTCAATCCATAAACAATCATAGACACACAAACATCCAATAATCCAACCAAAGTTTGTTACATCATGAGTTCGTCACATAAACATAATCCAAAACCGATAAAAACTATTGTCAAACATGTGCAATCATCAAAACCTAGGTTGTTCTAGAAGATTAGCCAAGAAACATCATACGAATACAAGTCATAATCTGCTTAAGGTGAATGACAAACATAGAAAACAAAGAAACAAGGTAAACCGAATGAAGAACACCCGATATCGTTGATCCTAAGCCTTCATTCTTCAATCCAATGCTTTCCCGACCTTTGATTCCCCTTAGAATGGCCCTTTTTCGTCCTCCAAGTCGCCTCCAGCCGTTCAAAAACGTATATCCTCTTTTCTTTTTCGACTTTTTGGCTTAAAACTGAAAAACTGCGATTTTAGACCTGTGGCGTAGCGCGACAGTTGCCTCCTAATCTGTCACGTAGCTCGAGAGATATCAGAGGGTATTTTGGTCTTTCCCACCTCTAGCGTAGCGCGACAGGGTTTGTTGTGGTTGTCGCGTAGCGTGACAGGTTTCAGATTTCAGTTTTCTTCTTTTCTTGTTTCCGGGTCCGTCCTTACCCAACCGTGAGCTCGTTTCTTTGTACTTTAGCACCAAATATACGTGTTTATTACCTGCAAGCATCAAATTACAGAAATGTGAAGCACCAGCTTAAATCGACTCTAAAACTGAATAAAATGGTACTGAAACTTAACAAAAACAAATGGCAAAATAGATGTGTTTTACAACACATCAGTTAACCCTTCCTTATTGCGATAACCGCATAACCCTGGCATTTTTTGCATTTTTTGCCCGAATCTTTGTTTTTTTTCATGGTCTTTATTATACATAAATTGGAGGGGTTTCTTTTTTGTGTTTTTGCTAATTCATCATCGTTTAGAAATTATTTACAAGTGTAAGGAAGTGTAAGTACTTACACTTGCTTACATCACACTTACATCAGATATGTGATGTAAGTAAGTTTAAGTACTTACACTTACTTACACTTGTAAATAATTTCTAAACGGTGATGAATTAACAAAAACATAAAAAAGAAACCCCTGTTTATGTATAATAAAGACCATGAAACAAAACAAAGATTCGAGCAAAAAACGCAAAAAAGTGCTAGGGTTATGCGGTTATCGCAATAATGAAGGGTTAACATTTGATCATTCCCCTGTATGTATATATTTACATGTATAATCATACATACATACATACTTACATATTATACATAATATGTATATTTATATAAATATGTGTATAAGATATTGTATATATATAATATATATGTGTGTAATATATATATATATGTGTGTGTGTGTGTGTATAATTTAATATATATATATTATAAATCGGGCCGAGCCAAGCCGACAAGTCGAGCCATGAGCCGAGCCAACCTTGGCTCCGGCTCGGCTTGTTTTTAATGAGCCCTTTTCGAGCGGAGCCTTTTTCGAGTGAGCTTCGACCAAGCCGCGAGCTTTTTGAATAGCCCTAAATATAAATAGGCATAATACAATCCCATAATATCAGGATATACAAATCAAATACAAATATAAAAACTATCTATTCCTAAAATATCTCAATGGATACATATCATTTTAATGTTCAATTTGTTTTGCCACATTAAACTCTATTTGAATTTTTGTGTTTTACGAAGTCAATAAGGAGGTGAAAACAAAGACTATAGGGGCCGGTTATTGTACAAAGGAAATTAACGTGAAAAGCGTAGGGAACCACCGGAGTATGTCACGTGTAATCTGGGTAAGGGGTATAATGGTCCGTGTAAAATCACGGACCACATTATATAAAATCACGGACCATTGTTTAACAAGCATAATCAAGGACCAACTAATAATCACGGACCATATGTAACAATACACGGACCACGTATAAAAATCAAAATAATTAAGGGCAAACTGAATATTCACGGACCAATTATCACGTAACTAATGTAAAAATCACGGACCAACTAATAATAACGGACCAATAATCACGGACCACATAACAAAACAAAAGAAATATTTTATGGTGTAATTTTTTTTAAAAAAAGGTTAACCATATAAAACTTATTCGATTTATAAAAAAAATGGTGGAACTTGATTTACCCACAAAAAAATTCAACAAATGTAGGCTATTACATTTTTGCCCTTCAAGGTTTCATTCACGCAAGTTTTAAATGAAAAGTGAAGACCATTAGATCTTAACCGTTGATTAATTTGATCAAGGGCTAGAAATACTTCCTATCCTTCTCACGTTAAAACCCCTTTGTATTAGATCTGTCTCCTATATATATATATTTATATATAGAATTGGGAACAAATAATAACCCACTCTTAAAGCAATAACCCAGATAACTTTGCCAAGATGAAGCCAAATCTTGAATTTTTTTTTTTTACATCATTGTAACACAATTAGAACACTATGTTCTTTTATGAGTTTGTGAAAATTCATCACCGTTTGAGAGTTTACATCGTTGTAAGTTTTGGGCCTAAAACAGTTACAATGTTGTAAATTCAAAAACTTACAACGATGATATCTCTTAAACGGTGACGAATTTTCACAAACTCATTAAAGAACATAGTGTTCTAATTGTGTTACAATGATGTTCAAAAAAAATTCAAGATTCGGCTTCATCTCGGCAAAGTTATCTGGGTTATTGCTTTAAGAGTGGGTTATTATTTGAACACTTTCCTATATAGATAGATATAGGGGGTGGTTCGAATGTTAACTGCGACACCCCTACCTGGTTTAGGGCTGACGTGTCACGTATACGGAATCAGAAGTAAATGCAACAATCCCAAATGTATTTAAAACATAAATACATAAGTCTTAAGTTAATAATTAAATATAACAAAACAAATATTTAAGTTTTAAGTATTGATTATTACATTTACTATAGTAACAGAAATTTTCAGATTTAGCTCCGATTTTACTCTCAAAAGTTCCCCGCCTGGTTTTCTTGATTACCTACACAATACAGATAAACACCACAAAAACAAATACGGCTGAGCCAAAGAATGCTCAGTAACGGATGAACAATAGTAATAAAGATATTCAGAAGGTGGTGAAAAAAATATGAAAAATTCAAAGGGAAAATATAACCGGATAGTGGTCAGGAACAAGATCGGAACAGTAATCAGTTGTCTGACTTTTATATTACAGATTCATTAACACATTTTATATTTTAAATCATAATTAGAACGTTACAGAATATACCACGAGCCGACTGTACATACAAAAGTGTAAGGTTCACGGGTAGCTACTCCCGCTTACCAAACACATGAGATAGTGCGTGTTGGCATACACGTCACTATCCCCCAGAATCAGAAAGTACAGTTTAAAATTATCCTAGGACCAGTCCATACGCCTCCCCAGAATTCAGTAGGTGCACAAATGTACTATCAGAGTACTAATGGAGACGTCGTGAACTCAACTAACCGTCACGGATGGTTCCACATCATGGTTGCCACCATGAAGGGCCTGTAGCCATCGTTACAGGTAGGGGCATGCTCGGGTAACAGATTACAGTTTCAGAAAGTTCAGTAGGTTCAGTAGGGTAGATAAACTACCAAGTTCAGTCATATTCGGATCATGCAATAATGAGTACAATATAATATAGATCTATTGCATGATAAACGAAACAGAGAAACACGATATCGTATCGTATTAATCAGAAATCAGAAAAATACATAAACGAAATTTAATGATTACAGAAACGGTTTACAAAACAGATTACAGAACAGAAAATACTATGATTTAAAGAAACGGAATCCGTACCTTGGCCTTACTAATTTAACCAGCAGTAATCAGAAAAATAAGCGAGTAATACAAATCCCCGACGATTCAAAAATCTGTGTTTTTGTTGAAATTTCACGTTACCGTCAATTTCCTAATAACATCAGTACCCTAGTGAAATTACTTAACGTATCTTTATATTTTTAGGTATTGATTCGAGCTTTTAATTGGACAGCATAACGGCTTACGCTTTTTGATTTTCTTAAAAATACATGGGCAGAATTTCGGCTTATAAAACTTTATTTTAGAGTTTTAAATTGAACAGAGCCTCGTCCTATAACTATATATTTTTATAAAATATTTGGGCAGCATCTCTGCATACTCCGTGTTTTTCAAAAATATTGAAAATAACCTCCACGCATAATATTAGTGAGATTTTAAACAAACAATATCTCGATCATACTAATTAAATAATTATTTTAATATAAGAGTATAATAGGTGGTTACCTCAAAGTAGCTCGTACCAAGGCTCGCTTATATTTGAACGAAATTCTAGTAACTACCGTACACGCTCACGGGTTTTAGGATAGTATTTTGACAGGGTTTTGTTACTTAAGAAAAATGAAAATTTGATCGTCGAACTACATCTATTTATAGATGTAAATTTCCTTCGTCATTAAAAAAGAATATATATATATATATATGGTTCAAGTTCAACGTATTTAGTTTCGAATTTTGACATATGTTTAATTGATTATTTTATTATTATTATTATATTATTATAATTAATTTAGCTTAAATCTTGTTTTTCTCTTATAACTTTTTGCATATGATGTTTTAAAAATTTTCGAATATGCCGTTGAAATCTACTAATTATTTCTCTACATTTCTACCCAAGTTTCGTTGAAAACGGAGCAGGGTCAAAAATAATATATTTTAATATTCACGAGCTTATATCTTGTTCATACATTATCGTATAACGGTCTGGCTTATATCAATGTGATCGTAATTACTTCAGGATTGTTCATAAAAATTTCGAACCTAAACGGTCACCGAAATTCTGCACGTTATTTATAGGCTTTATAACGTGTCCATACATTATCAGATATCTTTATCGTTTATATCATTTTGATCATAATTACTTTACGAACGTTTTTATAAATTTTGAACATAAATGGTTCCCGAAATTTTGCACGTTTATTATTAGGTTGCTATAATATATATATATATATATATATATATATATATATATATATATATATTTAACTTGTTTTACGTATTTATTTATTTATTATGTTGCATTTTTACGCTCATCATAATTTTACCCCTTTAAAAAAAATTTCATCCTCGAAATTTCAGAGTTTACAGACCAGTTTATTTCCTATTTTACAGACTTGTTCATTTAATTTAAATTTTTACATACTAAAACTTTATGTTGATTAAATTACAAAATTTCAGATAAAATATTACAGAAACAAATAATTAATACCGATAATAAAGCAAACCGTCGTACCTAATTCAAAACTCGAATAAATTTGGATATTGCAAGCGAATCATATCCTCTAACTCCCAAGTCGCTTCACGTTCCGAATGATTCTTCCACAAAATTTTAACAAACGGAATTGTTTTTCGTCGCATAATTCGCTCTTGACGGTCGAGAATCGCTTCCGGTACTTCCTCGTATGATAGATCTTCTCGGATATCCGAAATTGGATAATTAACTATGTGTAGAGGATGATAATTAAAACCCCGCAATAACGATACATGAAAGGCGTTATGTACATGAGACAGTTGCGGTGGTAATGCAAGACGATACGAAACTTCACCAACTCGTTCCAGAATTTCAAACGGTCCAATGAATCTTGGACTGAGTTTTCCTTTAAGTCCGAAACGACGAACACCTCTACAAGGTGAAACTTTGAGAAAAACTTTATCACCAACTGTAAATTCTAAAGCACGTCGATGTTTATCCTCATAACTCTTTTGTCTACTTTGAGCTTCTTTTAAACGTTCACGAGCAATGGCGACTTTCTCATTGGTAATCTGGACCAGTTCGGGTCCTTCAATTGTTTTCTCCCCTACTTCGTCCCAACAGATTGGTGCTCAGCATTTGCGACCATATAATAGTTCAAATGGTGCCATGCCGATACTAGCTTGCCAACTATTATTGTAGGCAAACTCCACTAAACACAAGTACTCATCCCAGTTTCCCGTCCACTCTAAGGCACACGCTCGCAACATGTCCTCAAGTGTCTGAATTGTACGTTCTGATTGACCGTCAGTTTGAGGATGAAAAGCAGTACTAAATCTCAATCTAGTACCCCAAGCAGATTGTAGACCTTTCCAGAAATGAGAAGTGAACCTTGGATCTCGATCTGATATGATAGAAACTGGAGTACCGTGTAATCTGACAATTTCTTGCGTAAATATTTCGGATAACTTACTAACTGAATGTCCTTGTTGGATGGGAAGAAAATGAGCTGACTTAGACAATCTGTCTACAATGACCCATATAGCATCATTCTTCCTAAAGGTCTTTGGTAATCCGGTAACAAAATCCATGGAAATATCATCCCATTTCCATAGTGGAATATCAAGTGGCTGAAGTAGACCACTTGCTCGTTGATGTTCAATCTTTACTTGCTGACAAGTAAGACAATGACTGACATATTTTGCTACATCTTCTTTCATTCCGTTCCACCAGAAATGTTGCCGAAGATCTCGATACATCTTTGTTGATCCAGGATGAATAGAAAATGGTGAACTATGTGCCTCAGATAATAATGATTCCCGGAGTGCTGCATTATCAGGAACACATAGTCGTTTGCCACACCATATAACTCCGTTTTCATCTATCCTGAACTCAGATTGTTTCCCTATCTCTAAGTTTTCTGTTATCGCCCACAACTCACCGTCTTCTTTTTGAGCTTCTTTAATTCGAGAGATTAAATCAGACTCGATATGAATTTTGGCAAGATACCCATATGAGTTACCTACTTGAAAGCCAATATTCAGTCTTTCAAGATCATTAATAATCTCTTGTTGTAAATGCAAAGACGATAGCATCCCTGAACTTTTCCGGCTAAGGGCATGAGCAACAACATTAGCCTTTCCTGGATGATATTGAATATTTGTATCTTAATCTTTCAACAATTCTAACCAACGTCTCTGACGCATGTTTAACTCTTTCTGAGTGAATATATACTTCAAACTCTTATGATCGGTGAAAATGTCACAAGAATCTCCGTATAAATAATATCTCCAGATCTTCAATGCAAAAATAACAGCAGCTAGCTCGAGATCATGTGTTGGATAATTAACCTCATAAGGTTTCAATTGCCGAGAAGCATAAGCAATAACCTTACCATGTTGCATCAACACACAACCTAATCCTTTCTTAGAAGCATCACTATAAATTTGGTAGCCGCCTGTGCCCGAAGGTAAACTGAGAATCGGGGCAGATACCAATCTTTTCTTTAATTCTTGGAAACTCTTTTCACGTTCTTCATTCCAAGAATACTTGACACCTTTTCTTAACAATTGTGTAAGAGGTAACACAATCTTCGAGAATCCTTCGACAAATCTACGATAATAACCTGCTAGGCCCAAAACAACTTCGGATTTCTGTAACCGAGGTAGGTGTAGGCCATTTTGTGATAGCTTCAACCTTTGTTGGATCCATCATGATTCCCTCAGCGGAAATTACATGACCCAGAAATGCAACTTTGTCTAGCCAGAAGTCGCATTTTGAAAATTTTGCATATAGCTTCTTTTGTCGTAATATTTCCAGTACTGCTCGGAGATGTTCTTCATGTTCTTTCTTACTTTTCGAGTATACAAGAATATCATAAATGAATACCATGACAACTTGTCAAGAAATTCATGAAATACTTGGTTCATCAAATCTCTGAACACGACAGGAGCATTGGTTAATCCGAATGGCATCACTACAAACTCGTAATGGCCATAATGAGTACGAAAAGCAAATTTGGAAATATCTGAGTCCTTGATTTTCAACTGATGGTAACCAGACCTCAGATCAATTTTTGAAAAGCACTTAGCACCTTGAAGTTGATCAAACAAGTCATTGATGCGCAACAACGGATATTGATTACGAATGGTAATCTTATTGAGTTTACGATAATCTATACTTTCTTTTTAACGAATAGTATTGGTGCACCCCCATGGTGAAACACTGGGTCGAATGAATCCTAGATCCAATAACTCTTCTAATTGTTCTTTCAACTCCTTGAGTTTCGTTGGTGCCATACGATAAGGTTCTTTGGAAATTCGTTCAACACAAGGAATTATATTAGTGGTGAATTTTACTTCACGCTCGGGTGGGATACTAGGTAATTTCTCAGAATAAAAACACCAGGAAAATCAAACAATGAGATTATCTGAAATGCCTAGTTCGATTCTAACTAGATTGGATGTGAGTGATTTCATGGTATAGAATTTGAGTTAATAGCAGAAGTTTCAACAGAGTGCAAATTATTGCAGAGCATAACATAGAAGGATCAGAAAAGTCCTAACAGATACCAGGGAAACTAATCAACATAAAAGAATTCCAGTAGCACACATATGTAATTGTAAATTCACGATTACGTTCTAGAACCGTGATCGTCAATTTTCCTTACAACAATGCACTTACTATCCTTCCATCATGTGTCAATAATAACTCGGAAAAACTTACATAGAGAAAATAGAACATAAAATATGTGAAACAAGATTAGAATGAATACCAAAGTTCAAGAATGTATCTTGTTTTGACAATATGTAGTCAATGTGGTCAGAATGGTGATATCTTCACTTGTGTCTGGAAGAATGTCTAGAAGTCATTATCATGTTCCGAAATAATAGACGATGATATTTTTGATGTCGTACACTTGCATAGAAACGTCCTAAATCTAAGCAAGTGGCTAACTACAGACAAGGTTTCTAACAGCTAAAAACGAATGCTACAAATTCATTAACAGAAAAATAACTCGGAATGTAAATAACTAATATTCTTCTAATCATATCCCAATGTCTACCCATTAACCTCACATGTCATATTAGTTTAAGTTTTCTACAGGAAAGAGCCTTAGCTCTGATACCATAACTGCGACACCCCAACTTGGTTTAGGGCTGACGTGTCACGTATACGGAATCAGAAGTAAATGCAACAATCCCAAATGTATTTAAAACATAAATACATAAGTCTTAAGTTACTAATTAAATATAACAAAACAAATATTTAAGTTTTAAGTATTGATTATTACATTTACTACAGTAACAGAAATTTTCAGATTTAGCTCCGATTTTACTCTCAAAAGTTCCCCGCCTGGTTTTCTTGATTACCTACACAATACAGATAAACACCACAAAAACAAATACGGCTGAGCCAAAGAATGCTCAGTAACGGATGAACAATAGTAATAAAGATATTCAGAAGGTGGTGAAAAAAATATGAAAAATTCAAAGGGAAAATATAACCGGATAGTGGTCAGGAACAAGATCGGAACAGTAATCAGTTGTCTGACTTTTATATTACAGAATCATTAACACATTTTATATTTTAAATCATAATTAGAACGTTACAGAATATACCACGAGCCGACTGTACATACAAAAGTGTAAGGTTCACGGGTAGCTACTCCCGCTTACCAAACACATGAGATAGTGCGTGTTGGCATACACGTCACTATCCCCCAGAATCAGAAAGTACAGTTTAAAATTGTCACACCCCGGGCCGGCGGGAACGGATCGGGTTTTCCCGTCGGGCGGAAAGTTCCCGGGGCGCAATATCTTGAATGATAATCAAAATGATCAGATTGTTTACATGGCACATGATAAATAATGAGAAATGCTAATATGACATATAATATAGAATTACAAAGTTAAATTACACAGTACGTGTTCATAATTTAACTAAGTAAATCTATTCCAAAAGAATCGTGTAGTTTCTATCTTGTAACTGTACAAGATATGCAAAATAGATTCACAATGTCATCAAAGTGTATGCATCCAAAAGTAAGCTAGGTCTTCTAAGAGTCCTCTAGCTTAATCACTGATGCTTGTTATCTAGACATGTTCGTCACCTGAGAAAACATGCATTTAAACAAGTCAACACTAGGTTGGTGAGTTCATAAGTTTAGCATTTGAAAACCCTTGCATTTATGTCAGTCATGTTCATAGTGTATCACACAAATTGAATTGATGATTAGATCCCATGTTTCACACAATGTCCTCTCCATGGTTGGATGTACAGATAATGTCTCATCCAGTCAAGCATGCTTATATATAGGGGCATACGAAAGGGTCAAGCCCAGACGCCACCCCACCACATGCTTAACTGCACTTAACACTACCTGTAATACAACGATGGATACCCATTTCCTTTCACCCATGATTTTCCCGGTATGTTTATCCACTAAGTAAAAAGAAAAGAGACGTAATCGTCTCGGTTGACCGTTCCTTACAGAATAGCCGGCATGTAAAATAACTCAGTGAACAAAGTAAGAGATGAAATCATCTCTGTTAACTAATTCTTACGAATTAGCCGGTGTGTAGAATAAACCAATAATTGAATAAAGAGACATAGAATCTCTGTTAGCTAATCCTTACGGATTAGCCTGGCATGTAATATAACCCAATGATCAAATAAGAAACGAAGTTGTTTCTGTTAGCTATTCCTTACGGAGTAGCCCGGCATGTAAGATATCATACTCGATATCTAGAACGAAACCTAATGGTTTCTGTAACTAATCATTACCGATTAGTCCGGCATGTAGAATAATCCAATGAACAAATAAGAAACGAAATCGTTTCTGTGTACTATTCCTTACGGATTAGCCCGGCGTGTAAGATATCATACTCGATATCTAGAACGAAACCTAATGGTTTCTGTAACTAATTATTACTGATTAGTCCGGCATGTAGAATACTCAACTATTGAATAAAGAAACATAATAGTCTCTGTTAGCCATTCCTTACGGATTAGCCCGGCATGTAAGATATCATACTCGATATCTAGAGCGAAACTTAGTAGTTTCTGTAACTGTCAGTACTAACCATTCCGGTGTGTAAGATATCATACTCGATATCTAGATAGGAACGTTCCAGTAGCTGTTTCCCCCTGTTCAGCCCGGCGTGTAAAGTGTCCAACTCATGATCCCTAGTTAGAGACATAATAGTCTCAGTAGCTGTCATTTCTGATTAACCCGGTGTGTAAGATATCCTCCCACGATATCTATTGGAATGAACATGTTTTCTAGCTTTTAAGAGTGTTATCTATGTGATTGATAGCACCTCTCGTGCATGGTGTGGTTTCATTTGATTTTCCCAAGCCCCGGTTATTAGTTTTAAAGATTTATCCAACTGATCTACCATTGTGTAACCGACACACTCTGACGGTTAGGGAATGTGCTCTAAATAGAGTCTTAGTAAGTAATGATGGTATGTGTGTGATAGGCCATCCCAAAAGCGTGTGCATGTAATATCCTCCTCGATATCACAAGTGAATGTTTCAACTGTTATTCCAAGTTTGCATGTTCTAGCGATCTTAGCAAAGTGTCGTAAGAACATGTCTTATACACAATGTTAGTGATGTGTGAATGATCTTGCTATCATGAAATTACCTTATCATGATTATCATTCTTGTCATTAATAGTTGTTAATGGCATGTTATCCCATGGTTTTTCCCCGTTGTTCTATCGTGTAAGGAATATGCACAGTTGTAAGATATGTTCTTAACAACTCACATTATCCTATGTGTTAATGTGTCCTGTTTCTAGGTTAGCATGTAGCATCCTAGTTTGTTCAAATATGATAAAGTCAAGCAACAAGCATGTAATGATAAACGATAATAATAACAAATAATTATTATATAAATCATAATATAAGTAACATGTTAATGAGAACTTTTAAATAAATAAAAGTTTAGCATGTTTCTCAGCCCCGAGCTTTGAAATCAGTAAAGATTTAGAAAAGGGGCATATGAACTCACCTTGTTGTTGTTGGGGTTGACTTAGCTTAAATGAGAATGCACGCGCTCTTGAATGTATTTGTTGTTGTGTTCACGATCCTGTATTGATTTCGTGTTATTGTAACTTATGCATATAAGTTATAGTCGAGTTGTGTGCGTGTTCGTGTTAGCCCTAAAGTCGGCTAACACGCGTAAGTCTCGGTCATTATTCGGCCCTTGGTTACTTTATGATAAGTCATACTAACACCCAACTCATTTTAATTTAAGCTTTGTATATCTAGATATTTGTTTTATGATTATATTGTTTGACCCGATTATATTGTGTAAACTTCAGTACAACTTAAACTTTGATTTAAGGTTAGGAACCATTACTGTATTGTAAAACATTTTGATTGCTCATCGTTTACTTTGCTTAAACGCTTTGAGACCACTTCTAATTCATCTTAAAACCACAGTTTGCCTTCTATAAATTTGTTATCTTTGTTCAAGGTTTTAGACTTTATGAGTATCATTAACCCGAGTTCCTTGTCACCTTTGTAGTATTTTAGGGTGACCTCCCATGCATGATTACCCATTAATATTTGATTTAGAGGTGTGTTCTTATTCTTTTTCATGTGGGCCAAATAGAGGTCTTGCAAATTGAAGTATGGGCCAAATAATTGGGCCTGAATGTGGCTTAACCTTTCTGCCCAAATGAAGTGGGCCTGGGCCGAAAGTTCCCTGGTCAAAACAGTTTAGTTGGGCTGCCAGAAATAGTGAACCCAACCTATGGGGCTGTTGGGCCTATTCATTGATTTTGGGCCAGTCAACTGGGCCAACTGTTTACTGTTGGGCCTGATGCAAAAGTGACCGAAAATCTGTGTTTGGGCTGCAAACATCGGCATGGGCCGAATGAATGCATTGGGCCAAGGTGTTAAGATTGGGCCTGGGTGATATGGGCTCTGGTCACGCAGCGTGGTTGGCCTCAACACTAATTCTGGGCCACTTTGGACCAAAGTAAACTGTGTTTTGGGCCTTGTAAAATGCTGTTGGGCCCAAATAGTTTTCCTGGCTTAGGGTTCTTAGCCGCCTGATGCTACTGGGGTTGAATCTGAGTAACCAGCCGGATGGAACTGAGCTTGGCCGATCAGTGTCGAATGGGTCATGGTTGTGGCCGAATATAGTTCCAGCGAATGGTAGACCGAATAGGAGTGCTTCGGCAGCACATGATTATGTTAGGCCGAATGTGGCTCCACGAATGTCATGGCCGAAAGGGTTAACTCGAATGGGGTCAGTCGGCCTAAGGTTGGTTCAGTCGGGGTTGGCTCATTCGACCACCTTATCATTCGGCTATGATAACCATTCGCCCCACTGTGTGTCGGGGTCGGCTAGAAGGCTCAGATTCGACTCAAGGTCGAGGTTCACAAAGATCTTGGGTGATGATGTGTGTTGAGTTTAAAAATGGAAGGGTTTAGAACCGGTTGTGGTGAGTTCGACTAAAGGGTTTTAGAAACCCTAATTTTCGAAACTTTTGCAGGTTCATACCTTGATTTCCAGTGTGTTCTACCCCAGATTGTTTGTACTTTCGTGTAGAGCTTGAGGAGAGCTTCGTATAGGTCCAAAGATGGGGTGATTTGGTGGAGAAATGAGTGAGTTATGAGGGTTTAAGGGTGAGAAAAACCCTAAAAATGGAGGTAGCCGGGTTTTGGGTTTTGGAGAGAGGTTGAAGGTGATAGAAATGAGAGAAACTCTCATTTTTGGGTTTTTATACCCCGTGTGGTGTCCGGGTTCGTTTCGGTTGCTCGGTTCGTAATTCGGTCGCGTATCCGGAAAATTACGCGTATTTTAAATGTTATAAATAAAAGAAAGTTTAATTTAATTATTTGATGAGTTTCAAAATTGTAAAACATTATTTATTCAATTTTATTAAATTTATTATCGTTCGTGTCGAGTTTCGTTTTCGTTTCGTCAGATCGCGTCACTTACGCGCGTCTTCGTACAGAGCGCTAACTGTACGAACACGATCGTACGTCTCACTTTCTGATTTGGTTTTCTAATTATCAGTTATCGTTCAGAACGTTAAACTCACAGATATGTTTGTGTGAATCGTCACCCACGCAAACACGCTGTCAGTTTATTATTCAGAAACGACACAGCAAATCTGATTTGAATTGTGTTTCCCTCACTGTCGGACTCAACTGAACATCCTGTTATCACTTTGCTGTCACGTTGAATTGTCGGTCATCTGATTCTTGTCATCTATGGATATCATATCGCAACCGATTCGTTATTGTTATTCGTTTGAACATTGTTGTTTCTCTTGATTTGTTGTATTTACCGTATTTAAGTTTCTCTTAAACACCTATAACTGTGATTTGTTTTTCCGATTTCAGTTGTCACACAACTGTTTACGTACTGTATTTACACACAGTTAACGTGAAAGTACACACACCGTACGGACTTGCCGTACGGTTTAGTACTAGTTGTCACAAAAATTATCCTAGGACCAGTCCATACGCCTCCCCAGAATTCAGTAGGTGCACAAATGTACTATCAGAGTACTAATGGAGACGCCGTGAACTCAACTAACCGTCACGGATGGTTCCACATCATGGTTGCCGCCATGAAGGGCCTGTAGTCATCGTTACAGGTAGGGGCATGCTCGGGTAACAGATTACAGTTTCAGAAAGTTCAGTAGGTTCAGTAGGTTCAGTAGGGTAGATAAACTACCAAGTTCAGTCATATTCGGATCATGCAATAATGAGTACAATATAATATAGATCTATTGCATGATAAACGAAACAGAGAAACACGATATCATATCGTATTAATCAGAAATCAGAAAAATACATAAACGAAATTTAATAATTACAGAAACGGTTTACAAAACAGATTACAGAACAGAAAATACTATGATTTAAAGAAACGGAATCCGTACCTTGGCCTTACTAATTTAACCAGCAGTAATCAGAAAAATAAGCGAGTAATACAAATCCCCGACGATTCAAAAATCTGTGTTTTTGTTGAAATTTCACGTTACCGTCAATTTCCTAATAACATCAGTACCCTAGTGAAATTACTTAACGTATCTTTATATTTTCAGGTATTGATTCGAGCTTTTAATTGGACAGCATAAGGGCTTACGCTTTTTGATTTTCTTAAAAATACGTGGGCAGAATTTCGGCTTATAAAACTTTATTTTAGAGTTTTAAATTGGACAGAGCCTCGTCCTATAACTATATATTTTTATAAAATATTTGGGCAGCATCTCTGCATACTCCGTGTTTTTCAAAAATATTGAAAATAACCTCCACGCATAATATTAGTGAGATTTTAAACAAACAATATCTCGACCATACTAATTAAATAATTATTTTAAAATAAGAGTATAATAGGTGGTTACCTCAAAGTAGCTCGTACCAAGGCTCGCTTATATTTGAACGAAATTCTAGTAACTACCGTACACGCTCAGGGGTTTTAGGATAGTATTTTGACAGGGTTTTGTTACTTAAGAAAAATGAAAATTTGATCGTCGAACTACATCTATTTATAGATGTAAATTTCCTTCGTCATTAAGAAAGAATATATATATATGGTTCAAGTTCAACGTATTTACTTTCGAATTTTGACATATGTTTAATTGATTTTATTATTATTATTATTATATTATTATAATTAATTTAGCTTAAATCTTGTTTTTCTCTTATAACTTTTTGCATCTGATGTTTTAAAAATTTTCGAATATGCCGTTGAAATCTACTAATTATTCTCTACATTTCTACCAAAGTTTCATTGAAAATGGAGCAGGGTCAAAAATAATATATTTTAATATTCACGAGCTTATATCTTGTTCATACATTATCGTATAACGGTAATTACTTCAGGATTGTTCATAAAAATTTCGAACCCAAACGGTCACAGAAATTATGCACGTTATTTATAGGCTTTATAACGTGTCCATACATTATCAGATATCCTTATCGTTTATATCATTTTGATCATAATTACTTTATGAACGTTTTTATAAATTTTGAACATAAACGGTTCCCGAAATTTTGCACGTTTATTATTAGGTTGCTATATATATATATATTTAACTTGTTTTGCGTATTTATTTATTTATTATGTTACGTTTTTACGGTCATTATATTAACACTTCCTTATTGCGATAACCGAATTACTATATCTTATTACTTTGGGGCCCACATTAAGTAAATCTAAATGTGTAGGTTTTTTTTATTATTTTATTAATGTAATTGGGCCCTACATTAATTAAAAAGAAAAAACCTACACTTTAATTTACTTTAATGTGGGCCTCAAAATAATAACTAATAAGATGTAGTTATTCGGTTTCAATATATAGGAAGTTAAACGTAGGAAGCCACAAAGAGAATGACACGTGGATAATTAGTAATATTAGACGGAGGGTCATTTTCGGTAAAACATGAGTTGGTTATTTAAGGACATGATTAAAAAAATCGAAGTAGGTCCGAATTAGACGGTTTCAGTTTATTGTTTAATTTAATTATATTATTTATAATAGATATTAGTATATAGAATTCGTTTGTTCGTATTTTGATAAATTAAGAGCATTTGAAGTCGTCGTTTTTACATATATATAAAATCAATGGCCGATGTTAGAGATCCAGAAGGTATGGTTTTGATTAAATGTTTTTGTGAATATATACATATGTATGTTTGTTGATACTTGATACACGTATGCTTTAATTTCCGAAGCGATTGGTTATTGATATATTGTCGATAGATTTATGTAGAATGCATTTTAGAGTTAAAGTTGTTGATTAAAGACATAATAAAAGCATTACAATTTGTTTTTTGAATTTTGTTGAATGGTTAAAGATCATAAAATGACAAGTTACGAATTGATTAAAAAAAGAATAAAACATAGAACGTGATAATAACTTAGTGAAAATCAGTTTGAGTTGTTTTCTTTTTAAGCGAGAAGATGTTAAATATAGTCCGTAATTCTAAGTACGTAATTATCAATGCGTAATTCAAAGAGCCTTATAATCATTACGTATTACTTAGTACGTAAATAACAATTATTTTTAAGCGAGAAGATGTTAAATATTGTCTGTAATTTCAAGTACATTATTATAAGTATGTAATTATCAGTGCGTCATTCAAAGAGCGTTATAATCGGTACGTATTACTTAGTAAGTAAATAACAAGGATTGGTATAGTTAGTACGTAATAATTGTATTAGTAAGTAATAATTTGTACAATTAATGCAGGTTGTATTATTGAGGAAATTACTATTGGATTGCAACGTATTTCACCCAAATCAGGAAAGAAGTTTTACACACATGATGTTCCGATATTATGCAAACCTTTGGAAGGAATGATGTTCACATTGAACATGCATTTGAGTTTTATCAAAAATATGCAAACATTTGCTCGCAGAGGATCTCAGTATTGTTTGGGAATCGTTATTAAACTGAAATATTTGGTATGTTCAAAGGAGGGACAAACCGATAAAAAGTTGTAATTATAGTGATAATAATATGGATAATGTAAAGAAAATTAAAATGAGGAATATGCCAACACAAAGGACGGGATGCTTAGCTCATGTTGTTTTGAAATCTGATGATGAAGTTACATTCAAAGTAAACAAATTTGTTGAGGAACATAACCATGGATTCGTGGCATGAGAAGATATTCACATGTTGTCATCATGTAGGAAATTAACGTACGAACAAATGCAGATGATGTGTTCGATGTCTAATCACAATATTGGACCTGTTAGAGCGTTTAATATAATGCGTACCAAGTACGGTGGTTTTGATCAAGTGGGAATTACATCTTTTGATTGTAAGAAATTTAAAAAACAATTGAATTTTTTTGTTGGTGAATATGATGCAGATATGGTTGTTAGCATGTTGCTTAAAAAGGAGTTTGTCCCATATTTTTCATTTGAGTATACGAAGGATAATAAAGACAAATTTACTGGTTTGTTTTGGGCAGACGGGTATGCGAAAAAGAATTATATCATATTTGGTGATGTGGTTTCATTTGATGCAACATTCAGGACCAACAAGTAAGATTTTTAAGTATTGTTTAATATCTCATACAATGTTACATTTTTTAGTTGATAATGTTGTTTAATGTTGATTTTCTTTTTGTATATACATATATGTTTTTGTGTAGATACAAAATGGTGTTTGTTCCATTTACTGGTATTGATAATCATCATTGCAACATTAGTTTTGGAGCCGCACTTTTAGGATCTGAAAGTATCATATATTACAAATGGTTATTAGAATGTTTTACCAATGCATTTGGTATAGAGCCAAAGGTTGTAGTGACGGATCAAGATGCTGCTATAAAGCAAGCAGTAGAATGTGTTTAGCCTTCTAGTAGACATAGGTTATGCAAGTGGCACATCATGACTAAGGTGTGTGACAAGGTATATGTATAATTTTCATATTATTTCTTGTTTTTGTTTTAATCCATAAAAAAATATGTTTATGGTACGTGATTATAGTATATGGTGCGTAATTTATATGTTTTGTAGTTCTAGATGATTTTACATATTTATTTGTTACACATTACAGGTTGGGACAACATTATGTAACAATGATGAATTCAAGCCACGTTTATGTAACATAGTATGGACGGATTCAGTGTCACATGAAGATTTTTATCGAGAATGGTTATCAATTATGGATGATTATGAGCTGAGCAATGTTGATTGGTTTGGATACATGTTTGAGATTAGGGATATGTGGATTCCTGTTTTTTATAGGGATGAGCCAATGTCAGGCCTTATGCGAACAACATCAAGATCCGAGAGCGAGAATCATTATTTTGGACAAGTTTCCAATTGTTAGTTAACCTTACTTGAATTTTTCACACATTTTGACACTGCTATGGAGGCGCAAAGGCATATGCATAGGAAGAATGACAATGTTTCAAGGAACATTAATGCTGATTTGTGGACAGATTATCCGCTTGAAGAGCAGGCTCAAAAAATATACACAAGAAGTATATTTTTTGACGTGCAAGAAGAAATATATGATTATGTTCACAATTGTTTGTCTGTGTGTACATCACAATCAGGTGATTATACAAAATTTCTAATTAAAGATTTGGAAGTACATGGAAATGGGTATTTGGATGTATGTTTTCATATTTTTTTAGCATGCAGTATGTGATTTTATTGAGTATGGTACGTAATTACATCAATGTTGTAATATTTGTTTTTTTTTATTTTTTTCATAGGTGTTATATGGTCAGGATGTGGATGAGATAACAGTGATGTGTAGCTGCAAACAGTTTAAGTGTTATGGGTTATTATGCCGAAATCGTTTTTATGTTTTAAGGTTATGTGAGGTAAAGGTTTTTCCAGAAAAATACATTACACACAGATGGATAAAATATGTGGTACCAAACATGTCAAATAATTTCATAATTAACCCACATATTTTAAGTTGAATAAACCCTGAGGTGGACAATATGGTGCGTGATATAATGAAATCCGGTGAGTATATTGTAAACAAACTGGTAACGAACGTGAGTAAGTTGTCTATTTTTAGAGACACTTTAAAAAATTTAATGGAACAAACAGATGTTGAAACTAGAGACCGGACATCGGTCATACAGAAGGACATAGTGTCTTCTTTTGTTCCACATAATGAATAATCAACGTCTGTTGTTCATGTGCCATCTAGTATAAGAAACAAAGGTTCATGATCACACAAAAGGTTTAAGTCAAAGCGTGAACAAGCAATCGGTAGGATGGGCAAAAGATCGAGAGGTTGCCATAGTTGTGGACAAGCTGGGCATGACAGGCGCACATGTCCTGCATTAAGAGGACCCTAGAAGACTGGATAGTTATATGATGTTAAGCTATATGACATGTTATTTGTGAAATAATTGAAATGGTACATGATTTACGATACGTGAATGTTGGTACGTTATTTAATATATTTGATATACATTTTCATGTGAACAATAAGTTTTGTTATTGGGACGTGAATAACAGTACGTTATTTTATCAAAAGGATTTATTTAAATGGTTACGTGATTATTTATAATTAGTACGTGATTATTTATTTATGTGACATGCATGATACTTTTCTGTTTATTGTGGTTAAATATATTGAATGGTACGTTATTTAAAATAAAAACATACATAAAACATTACAAATATTAAACACAAAGATTAAAATGCATTAATTTAAAAAGGAACACATAGATAAAACATTACAAATATTAAAATTACATATAAGAATCTAGGAAATCAACTTTTAGCTTCATTGAACAACGTAACTTCTTTATGATGTCAGCAATTAAATGAAATTGTTTGTAATTAAATGAAATTGTTGAACATCGGTTGCATCCTCATCGATCATGAACAGAATGACAAGATCACGTATAACAGTGGGCGGGAGTTGAAGCAATTTTTTACTGAGTTTGTCCCTTTGTTTGATACTTTCATCTAGACTTTCAAAGTTTTGATTCAAGACGTCCATGTACAGGACGTCTTTATTGTATTGCTTTAAAATTTCTAATGTAAGCCTTGATTTCTTTTCATTTCCGGGAGTTGATAAGGAAGATTACATTTTTTATTTTTGAAAAATAGGAATAGGGTGTTTGATTGCTATAGACAACGTCAATATTTATAGAGTATAGATATTTATTATTAGTTATTAATTACGAACTATTTCCCACCTTCTCAACTACCGAATTTAATTCGCATAATTAATCGTTTTAAACTGGAGTGATTGTAATTCAACAACCAGTATTGGAATACGGAAAGGCTAACATATTTAGATATCAACTTTTTATACATTATATATATGTAACAAACGCATGCATGAATATTCACATTCAACAAACCGAGATAGAAAAAGTAAAATGGCATCTTCATCTTCAAATTACAAGTTTGCAAAGGACCACAATGTTATGAAGATTCTGAAGAAGAATATCGAAAAAGACAAGAAAGCTGAATGAGGAATGCGTAACTCATTTGGTATGTTGAATGGGTTAGTCATTTCTAATATCCGGTCCAACATTGCAACCCTTGGTGATTTTGTGGATGATCAATTGACTAAAGGTGATGATTTGGCACAACACTACCTGATCAACCAAATAATGATAAATGAAGAAATCCATGGTGTTGTTAAGAAGCTGGTTGACGGCACCATTGACAAAACCAAGAAGAGGGGGTGGACGACATTAAGAAGTTTTAGGTGGTGGTGGTACTGGTTGTGGTGTTTTTGTGTTTTTTTTTTTTGGTTGGTTTTGATTTGTGGACGATGATTTTGATTATATAATGTTAAATTATATATATATATATATATATATATATATTGATTTTGATGGGTTTTAATCTGGTATTTTCATTTTTATTGTTGTTTATATTAGCATGCATGGAAAGATTTATATATATTAATGATAAGATGCTAGCAAAAATATAAAAACTGATAAATATAAATAACTAAATTCATACAATTGGATAAGTCAGTGATACGTAAATACATTTCACAAGTATTTACTTTGCCTATTCTTGATCATATTTAAGATGGTTTTTGGCCATTTTTCTTCTTTTCATCCATTGCATCATGTTTTCTGGATTGTACAAATATATCTTCTTTCAAGAAGTTGACATTTGACATAAGGATCTTACAGAGATACTTGAATCTTAGTTGGTTTAGTTGTTTATTTTGTCCTTCAGATTCATTCAACAATCCAGAATTCCATTTCTTGGGTCCACCACCCATGTAAGTCTCCATATGTCTCATACAAAAGACACCACAATCTATTCCATTTTGTGTTGTTTTCCATGGAAGGTCTATAGATTGTGGAGTTTGGTGACTGATTTTGAGTGCGCTTGGGTGATCCTTTGCTAACAAATAGTTTGCCAAAACATCTTTCTGAATAAATAAGACAACAATAAGTTATTCATAAGGTATAGTACGTAATAAAAATGAACATAGTACGTAATAATATAAAGGGTCCTCTAATTTATGTTAGTGTGTATGTAGTACGCAATTTCTACAAGAGTAGTACGTAATAACACAAGTAGATCATATTAAGTACGTGGTTTATGGTACGTGATTAGTAGTACGTAATTATAATATAAATGATAAGTAATTTATGCAGGGAATGTATATTTTCGTTTGGTCCGTAATTCACATATACACAGTACATAATTGTATTTCTATCCAACTTTTAAGGTTTCATATATTATGCAATTTTTAATTAAAAAATGAAGCCATGAAAACATAATTGTATTTACTAACCATTATGTAAGGAATGTGAGAGTATCTATCTCCTCATTGGTTGGCAATTTCCATGTTATCAATGATAATCACCGATAGATTTTTCAAATCAAAAACCAGCAGGAATACATGTTCGCTTTTTATAATTGGGATGAAAATCAAATCAACTTTGTTTATGTTATTGATGTTGTAATTTGTTAACACCACATCAATACTTGACTGAAAAACTTCCATCCTTGCTTTTTCAGAGATTCATTTCTCAAGCATAGGCAAGGGCAGAAATTTTGAAGTAAATGTTAAGCAAAAAATATATATATAATAAAAATCATAAAATTTAAACTTTAGATAGGTTAGCATTTTTAGTTTCACTTACCAATATGTTTGGAGTTAAAACAACCTCAATGGAGATCCAGGTCCACGATATTTTTTATCAGCATTAAGTACATGCATCCATGATTCCTAAATACCAATATGTACATAAATGCCAGGGAAACCTTATAGAATTAAGTATCACTTTGTGTCATGAACACAAGTGTGCTATGTTGAAACAAAAAAAATGTATAAAAACACTTAGTATTTTTAGAAGTTTGACATATAAGATAAAACATATAAACACATATTATGGATCATTTCTGGGGTCAAACATATATCTTGATAACACAGTTTTTGATAGCCTGCTACCCAAAACGACTGAACGTTCAACAAAGGGTGATCTTAAGGATTCACTAACAAATTTTTCCCTTGGGTTTCGTTTGTATGTGTGCTTAGTTGGGAAGCCTGGAGTTTGGTTGGTATCATCTTTATCATGGGGATCACTTTATTGATCTTCATTTTCAATGCTGACAGGTTGCAAAAATGGGACGGTTGTGATAACGGTGTCTATATTTGCAGCCAAATCAACATTGGTGTCTATCTTTCCAACCAAATCAACATTTTCAGATACAGGGTGGACTGTTTTAGACATTGATCTTGATATTTCAACCTGTTCACATGCTTGGACCATCTCTTACACAAATGTTGGAGTAACATCATCCAGGTGGCATTCTTGTGGAATTTGCTCGGATCCTAGATTCCCAACCCCCCTGCTGCAAGTGTTGAGATAACATTAACTGTATCATCCCATTTTTTTTTCATATTTGTCATCTTCTCATTATATGCACCTTCAGGTAATTTCTCTGAGAAAAAAGCATGAATTTCTTTGCCCAAACTTTCAAAAGTTGAGATTTTTTGATGAGGTAACTTTATATAAATGTAACCAACCTTCAGCTTTGTTCCAATTAGGCCACTCATACTTTTTTTGTTCCGATTAAGTCACTCATACTTTTTTTTTGTTCCAATTAGGTCACTGTACTTTTTTTTTGTTCCGATTAGGTCACTCATATGAGTGACTTAATCGGAACAAAAAAAGTATGAGTGACTTAATCGGAACAAAAAAAAAGTATGAGTGACTTAATCGGAACAAAAAAAAAATATGAGTGACTTAATCGGAACAAAAAAAGTATGAGTGACTTAATTGGAACAAAAAAAAGGATGAGTGACCTAAGTGGAACAAAGCTGAAAGTTGGTTACATTTGTATGACGTTTTCCCTCCGATTAGTTTTACATTTTCCTGGAAATTATTAACACATTACGTAATTATAAGTAAACAGAACGTAGTTATATGAAACCAAAATATTAATAGGGGTACGTAATTATAATGAATTTAGGACGTAATTATAAGTAAATAGTACGTAATTAAAATGCAATGTAGATATTTTATGCTTGGTACGTAATTATATGTATGTAGAACATAATTTTTACAATTTTATAGTTAAGTTTACTTACAGAATATGAAGTTGTTATTGGAACACTTGTTGAAGGTTGTTGAACATAAACCTCATCCTGGTCCATATCAATAGAGAGTGATATAGGGGAGTTGGCTTCCTCATTATTATGCAAATGTTGTCCAACTTCAACATCATTATTACCACGATCCGTATCAACATCTTCATCAACAGCAGAATCACTTTTATGACCATCTTCATCACCCTCATCTTCATCAACCATCATCATCACCTTCATCACCATCAGCATCACTTTCAATAACATCATGCACATCAACTTCACACCCATCTTCACCCCATTGTCATCTTTCTCATAATACGTGAATGGACCATTTTCAAAGAGATGAGTATCAAGCTCTATAAAATAATTATTTGTAATGTTTGTAATTGTTGGAATTGGTGGTGGTGTTTCAATATATCGTATACGCTTTTGATGAACGTATAGAAGCTGTAATTAATTAAATATGAGTTATAAATTTAAAATAAACATACAACAAATACTAATAATACAAATTATATAGTTGATATTGCAAAGTATCACGTACTGCAAGGAAAAGCAGAGGCCATTGAAAGTTTCTTCACCATTCCACTCTGGTTTTGTCCTCTTAAGACAAGTAATCAAGTAATTACACCAATTAATTTTTGGTATGTTTGATTCACTTGTTATAGAATTCAAAAATCGTTGGTTAACTGTAGTGCTCTTAGTTGTCCAGCCTAGCACCGTGTTGTATACAACAAGCCAATTAAGCTTGAACAGGTAATCCCCATTTTCACCTTTTTTTCATTTGGTCCAAAACATCTTTGACTGTTATTCTTGATTTGCCATCATATTGCTCCTTCCAGGTTTTTAATGTATCTGATGACTCAATCCTTGGTTTGTTTTTCTCATTAACTGTTATTTTCCCAAGAGGCACCCCCAAAACATCTTTAACAGTAACAGATGTTACCTTGATAATATGATTACCAGCATTCAACCCATCTCTTTCACAGTCATTATTTGAAACTAAACAGTGTGCAAGTCTTGTTGGTATTGTATCAACAGCAATTGACAAGAATGGTTTGAAACCCATATCAATAATAGCTTATTTTTGTTGTTTTGATAAACAGGTCACATTGTATTTTAGGTTAACAACACCTACTCTGCCTTTCAGTTTTTTATCCATATAATCAACAAATAATGGACGGCTACCTTCAACTGTTTGCTCAACTGATTTGGATGTTTGTTTTTGACGTTTCGGAGGACGAACGAAGTCATCATCATCATAACTATCATAACTTTGGATTGATATTGGAGTCATATTATCTAAAGAATAGTAAAACAAAATATATTTACGTACTCAAACATAATAATAACGGACTAAGTAAATATATGTGTAATAAACACAGAAAAAAAATAATCAAACATGGATCCATACATCAACTAACTATAATATTTACGGACTAACTAAGAACGCACACATACTCATTGAAAAGTCATTTACAACTAAAAATAATATTTATGTACTAAATATAATATTTACGGACTAAATAAGAATGCACACATACTCATTGAATAGTCATTGAATAGTAATTACAATGGGTTACAAATAACGGACTACATAACACATTTACAACTAATAAGAACGCACACATACTCATTGATAATGATCGAATAACATTTAAATTTCTAAAATTACATTAATTAATGAAGAAGCAAAATGACGGACCATTAAAAAAATATCCCAAAATCAAAAAAGTACAGACCAAACAAACTACATGCAAACCTTTCTTCTTCCTCGCAGCGCGCCTACCATTATTAGTCTTTGATCTTCGTTCGCTTAAGACTTTTGCAGTATCTGTGTTAACAGCAATCGAAATGCTCCCTATTTCGACATAGCAGAACACAAAAAGAGCATCATTATATTATAAAAAAACTACATTTTCAACAAATAGTTATAAAAAAACGAAAAATTGAATGAAAAAACATGCTTACACTTTTTACTGATGTTAGTCGTCTTCTCCATTGTTATCCGAAATCGAATAGCGTTTCAGTTCCTAAGTAATTCAAAATCGAAGAGGAGCGTTAATTATGGGATGATTTTGTTAATTTCCCTTGTTTTTAGGATTAGGTTACTTATTTGAAAAAAAAAAGAAATTTACGTTTTTGCCCTTTTTTTACAATCCGGACTCTTTGAAATAAATAAACAATACGCTTAATTACAATAATGCCACCGCGTTAATCTTGTCCATTATAAAAGACGGATCAACGGTTATTGTCCCTTCTTACGCTTTGTACGTACGTTCCAGACCCTATGTACAATAACCGCCCCCTATATATATAAGTGATGGTTAAGAATAGGAACAAACTGTTATTGAATGTTTAAGTATTATTAATTATTTTATTTTATTATTATTAATTTTTTTTGTTATATTGTTATAGTAACAAACTATTATTAAATTGTTTCATTATTAAGTTATTTTATTTTATTATTATTAAATTTTTTATTATATTATATATATTTTGATTATCTAATTATATTAAATGTGTTTGAATCACAACTTGTTAAAAGCTATTTTACTTATTATTTTTTTGTTGTCTATTTATTTCCTTTTTTATCTTTTTTTTAATAATTTGGTTTAGGATTTGTATTAATGTTGTCTTTATTGTTGCACATGTTTATATTTTTTAGGTTTTAGGCGGAGATAGGGTCGCTTTTATGATTAGACTAGTTTATATCCCGTATGTTACACGGATTTAATATAAAATATTGAATAGTTAGTAATAAAAATTTACAAATTATAAATAACATTTTTATATAAAGTGTTTCAAACACGTATTAATAAGTATTTTAAGTAATAAAACAATGATTAAAAACTTTATTTTTAAAAGAAATTAATTTTTAAAATTTAATACTAAAATATGTAATTTAATTTGTTTATAAAAAACTATTCTTTAAAATCTATGTAATATTTTTGTAATTATTAAAATTTACTAACAGAATTTCAAAATATGTTAAACATACAATACCGAAAATATAACTTTTATTATCAACTCTATAAGTTTTGGTTTATATATCGTTTTCTAATGAAAACATGTTTAATATAAAACCTTTTTTTCCAAAAAAATAATGATTTAATATTTCTTATTTTTAATAAATATGGATTTTTAGGAAAAAATATATATATTTTATAAACTTTTGTAAAGTATATTTTTTAATAAAATGATTTAATTTTCAACTTATTGAAAACGATTTTTTAATTTGTAAGAGATAAATAATATCTATTAGTTATTAGTTATTATTTGATATATTTATTTAATAGAAGGGATAATATAATCTTACTATTATAATAAACAAAGATGTTCATTTGCCACTTGTCACATTTTAACACAATATTGCCACTTGTCAAATTTTTATTATCATCCTCAAACAGATGGTCAAACTGAACGGACCATCCAAACTTTGGAGAATATGCTTAGAGCCTGTGTCATCGATTTTGGTGGCAATTGGGACTCTTACTTGCCGTTGATCGAATTCTCGTACAATAACAGCTATCATACGAGTATCAACATGGCACCTTTTGAAGCTTTGTATGGTCGTAAATGCCGATCACCTATTTGTTGGAGCGAAATTGGTGAAGCACAAATCACTGGTCCTGAATTAATTCAAGAAACATCCGATAAGATCATTCAAATCCGTGATAATCTTCGCGTAGCGAGAAGCCGACAAAAGAGTTATGCCGACAATCGTCGAAAACCTTTGGAATTTCAAATTGGTGATCTAGTTCTTCTCAAGGTATCCCCTTGGAAAGGCTTGGTTCGTTTTGGAAAGAAAGAATAATTATCTCCTCGATATGTAGGTCCTTTCAAAATCATTGAACGTATCGGTAAAGTGGCTTATAAACTTGAACTACCTGAGGAATTAAGCAACATTCATCCTACTTTTCACGTGTCGAATTTGAAGAAGTGTTTAGCCGATGAAAATCTTCAAATTCCACTAGACGAAGTGCACATTGATGAAACGATGCGATTTGTTGAGAAACCGATGGAAATTATGGATCGTGGTGAGAAAAGACTTAAACGCAGTAGAATACCAATTGTGCTAGTTCGATGGGAATCCAAGCGTGGACCAGAACTCACATGGGAGCGTGAGGACCAAATGAAAGACAAGTATCCACATCTTTTTCTAACGACTTCGAGTAATTAATTTCGGGACGAAATCTCCTAAAGTAGGGGAGACTGTAATATTCGGGATTTTCGGATCAGTTTTCCGGTGATGTTATCCGATTTGTAATTATGACGAACATTAATAAAAAATTTCGTGGAATTTATCTTGTCGCAATTCGTACACATAAATATATATATATATATATATATATATACATATGTAATTAAATGTACATTATAACTTTTATTAATACTAAGTTAGAATTAATAAATTTATTAAGTTTTATATAAATAAAAAGTTTAAAAATAAAAATCTTTGAAAATAGATGTTAAAAATTAATGTTTATAAAAAGTTATTAAAAGATTTAAACCTAAAATTCTTTTTTATAAACTACAAGGGCCAAATTGTAAATAACCCAAACCAGCACCCCCCCCCCTTCCCCTTTCCCTTCCCCGTTTTCCCGGCCACATCGCCGGCCAATCTGCCGAAATCCGGCTAAGGCGCGGGCCAAGCCCGAAACCACATTTTTAAGCTCCATTTTATCGGGTTTTTATCGTGCCATGACCCAAATCAAGTTTAGAACGTGTCTAGATCATTTAAACCTCATCATTAACACATTTAAATTGAAATTGATTAACACTTAAACACGACATTAACTCGAATTAAAACACGACCGTTCGGTGAGATTTAATCCCGTTATTCATAGGGGTTTTCTTCATTTCGATCACACAAAACTAACCGTAACCTCCAAGTCCTCTAACAATCGCACTGGAATCGGAAATCACACGATGAACGGCCGCGTCTCGCTTTGAACTCGAACTCGCTCGAAACTTAACCAAATCAGGTAAGTAAATACACTCTTTGATTCGGTTTTTAGCCTAGAACAATAACCCTCTATCAATTTTTGTTAAAGATCATTCATTTGATCGATTTGTGAATTAGGGTTCATAAGTAAATTGGAAGAAATCTAAGGTTTTTTTTTTTTGCCAATCCGTTTTAGTTCTATTAACATCAATATGGATCCAATTACAATAGAAAGGCAGGTAAGCGAGCAACAAGCTGCGCCGCCACCCCCTTTTGAATGGCAAATCCGATCCTACTGAAAACAAAGTTAGCGTTCTTCGGTGTCGATGAATTACTGTGCACGACCTGCTGAACTCTCTTCAGAAATGTAGCAGCATCGGGGGCAAGAGACCCAAAAGTATCAAAGCAAACGGAATGAAGGCATGTTGATTCTTGGCACACGCCTTCTCGTGCTTAGCAATTTTTCCCAATTCTGCCTTTAACACGGCCTGCCTAGCGACGAACCCGGTGTCCCTAAGCCCAACAAGGGGGGACACCCCAGTAAGGTCTACACAAGCATGCTTCCCCCTGCCCATCCAAACACAAGAATGTCCGCTGGTCGAATAGTAGACCTTCCCTCACACGGATCTGACAAGAAATTCACGGGAGCCTCTTTTTTTGCCGAGATTCCCGCCCGTTTTAACACATCACAAAGGACATCCCTGACCAAATCATGTCTGTATTTAAACCCTGGGAGTTCTTTGCAATGAACCGCATGTTCACCGAATTTATCTAAACAAACTTTACGGCAGATCGGGCAGGGTGTCGCACCCCCAAATTCCCACTTGTGGCAATTGTCCACGTGGATGTGACGTGTCCAGAATCACAGCTCAAGGTCATATAGAACACTTCTATATGCGTTTACAAATCCAATGTTTGACACATTCACAAAATAAAATAGTTTGCAGCGGAATAAAAGTTATCATAATATATTGCAGCGGAAATAATTAATTGTTGACATAACATTGTTTAATACATAAACCAAACAAAATAGTTTTCAAAAGTTAAGCAAAAACAGGAATGCATGATGGCCCTAATGCTCGTTCCCCTATGGTGCATCCCTGAATGTCCATCAACTCCTCAGTTACCTGAGAATACGAGTTAGAAAAGTGTCAACACAATGGTTGGTGAGTTCACAGGTTTTGATATACATATAGTAGTGAAAAGTGTGTCATGCTGTTTATCAAATGTTAGTACCGAGCCCTAGGCCCAAAGTGTCAGTGCGTCACTACCGAACTAGACTTGTTTGTCCTTGCCTCCGCTATGCCTCGTATGCATAGCAAGTTAGGTCAGAATTTGCACGGGTTATGACATCCAGTCAACATAGTGCCCCGTGGGGTTAGTCATTCCCTAATGGATCCATCCAAATCTACCACGTTGTTCGTACATTAACGGTAAGACTTTGTGAGGGCTTAATACGAGTTCAACACTTAATGTTTGTCCAATAAACCAGCATACACAAAAATGTTTGTACAGTAATAGATGTTTGACTCGATGCAACTAGTATTCTCCCCCTATTTAAAAGCGTTTGAAAAAGAGTAAAGAGGGGCCGTAAACTCACCTTAGTGATGAAGTAGTGTGTAAGTGTAAGCTCCTGAACGTCAAGTAGCACGTCTCGGTCACCGGCAACCTATATCGTATACCGTATGTGAGTTCGTGTAAGTGACCGTGCTAGTGTTCGTGTTAGTGCTCATGTTTGTGTCCAACAACCCTTGGTTGTTCATGTTTGTCCGTGTCGGTCCACAATGACCGTGTTTGCTCGTGTTGGTCCACATTGACCGTGTTTGACCATGTTTGACCGAAGTTGACCGTGTTTGACCAAAGTTGACCGTGTCAAGTCAACGACCCGTTGGTGAACCGTGTGACGGTTTGTGACTCGTGTAGCAATCGTGTAAGTGTTTGTCGTGTGCAAAACGCGTAGGTCGCGTTTATGGACAACTTACTATTTATAGTAAGTTTCCATTTTTAGAAAGTTCACAAAGCATGACGGTTTTATAGTTCTAGCATGTTCAATAGTCCTACGGGATCATGTTAACACATAGCACATCATCATACGGATTCACATAAGTCGTTTACAACATGTTAGTGCACAAAAGTTTCCTAAAATGGAAAGTTTCCATTTTTAGCATACGTGACATCGGAAACCATCTAACTTAGTATCTAATCCACATATTATAACATAATAAATCATTTAGCATGTTCAAGTCATACAAAATGTTCTCGAGTCGGTTTTTATAAAAATAAAGTTACTAAATATAGTAACTTTGTAGTTTTTGCATCAAATCACCATTTAAACATTTCTAAACAACTTTTCATATCATCATTCATCATAATATGTCATCTAACAACATTTAATCATGTCAACATATCCGATTTCATCATCTATCAATATTCTTACCCAAAAAGTTACTAAAAATAGTAATAACACTAAATATGATCATAGACATCATCAAGACTACTTTCTAACACATCAAATCATCATGTTATCCTCCTAGCAACAATTCTATATACATGCATGTTTATCATATATCCCAAATCATCAATTTGTAACTAAAAAGTTACTAAAAATGGCAAGTTTGTCTACAAATCACATTTTAACCATCCTAATCACAATCTAATCTTGCAAGGACACTTATACATCATCATGAATCATTTCAACATCAACAAGACTATCTAAAATGCCTTAGATCATACATGCATGTCCATATCTCATCACAAAACATCATTTTAAGCAACAAGACCCATACCCATCATCTTAGATCGTCATAGATCATTATATAAACACTTTAAATCATCATAAAACACTGATGTATCAACAAACCCAGATCTAAACATTACAAAATCCGTGCATGTGATGGGGTAGTGCTTGCATGTATGATTTAACACTTGTATGTGGGCGTGGGAGTGAAAGGAGTGTGTGTAAGCATGTAGAGGATACCTTACAAGCTTTAGATCGTCAGAAGGGTGTTGGCAAAGCTCCTGGAGACTCCTGGACAGTAGGTTCAAGTAGTCTCAAGGTGGTGATGGTGATCCTCAAGCTATAATATCCTTCTCCTTCAAGTTCTTGATAGAAACCAAGCTTCAAAGCTTCAAGAAGGTCCTCTAATGGCTTCCACAGGGTAGGATTAAGTGTTTCAGTGGTTTGGGAAGAGAAATAGCCGAGCTATGGCGTGTAAGAATGGTTAAGATAGGTGAAATGATGATCTTGGAAGTTTAAAAAGAAAATCTGCGAATCTATGAGTCAGGCGTATCGCCTGACGTGGGTGGTTTCACCCTGTCGTTACGCGCGGATCCGGTCGGACGAGGCGCTCAAGTTCCACCCGCGCGCATCGCCTGTCGCGGGCATCCAGGGTCAGGCGTACCGCCTGGCCTGTTTTTCAGGCCCAATAAGCTTGTTTTTGTTGTTCTGGCCCGATCTTGCCCGTTTCTCGATCATAGAACGTCGTTCGAGCGTCGTTTGGACTCTATTGATCAATTATTAGTCATAATTGACTTGTGACAGTGTTTCGTGAGGTTTCGAGGGTTGTGGTACACAATGTGTTAGACGTTCACCAACGTTCGTGTGTTCTGACACGTGTGTGCTGTTCGTCGATAATTCCACGAATTATCTAGTCATGTGCCAGTATTCGTACTGTCGTGCCACGTGTCACACTAAATAAATCTAATTCTAGTGCCACGTGTACATAATGCATTTAAATAATCATTTAAATAAATAAGATGCTGACCTGGAAATTACGGGGTGTCACACAGGGCTCATCCACTGGGAACAAGGGGATCATTAAACGGTATTTAAGAATAGCCCGGTACTCCACTGCTGACATGTGTTGGCCTAATCCTTCGATTGGGATGACAGACAGAAAGTCTTGAGCATGCGGAGTCTGAAGACATTCTAACACCGCTTTTTGGCGAGTTGACAGACCGAATTTTTTGTCCCAAACTTTGGACGGTTTTACTATAAAGGGCACTCGCCAGAACATTTTGGGCTTTAGGAGGGGCGGTGTCCTTATTAGTGAACCCGCCAAGATCAAGATCGGTAATCGAGTTGTGCAAACAGTCCAACGCACACCCAAAATCGGGATCTAACCCATCAACACTACAATTACGCAAAATGTGATCCTGTAACTTCCAAGATTGTGCTCTCGAGGCTACGAAAGCATAGGTAGAAACATCCTCCGCTGAATATAGCCCTAAACCACCAAAACAAATGGGGAGAGAGGCCAATCTCCATTGAAAATCCCCAAAAAACGGACCCCCACATACCACAATATCCTCAATCGCCGCTCTGAGCCATTTGTCAAAAACAGAGACAACATCTTTAACGAACGTAGGCTGGCATGTTCGGAGACCGAACAACAACTTAGCCACTCCCATACAAGAGCGAAGCAAGAGAAGCTCACATTGAGGGTCACGTGGGCGAGTGAGACATCTCATTAGATCCACTGCCTTTGAGGCTCTGTGAATAGCTAAACTACTAATAAAACCAGCGTCTCGGCTAACCGCCCCTCCAAGGTAAAGATAAATTTATTTTAATCTGGATACCATTAACCAATGGATGTTTGGTGTGGTGGTTTGAACTTGGGCAAAATGGATATAAGGTCATGGGTATGAATCCCATCCACACGACCATCTTTTGTAAAGTATGTTTTTTAATAAAATGATTTAATTTTCAACTTATTGAAAACGATTTTTTAATTTGTAAGAGATAAATAATATCTATTAGTTATTAGTTATTATTTGATATATTTATTTAATAGAAGGGATAATATAATTATTGAATAAAGGAGATAATTAAATGAAAGCATAAAAATTTGACAAGTGACAATATTGTGTTAAAATGTGACAAGTGGCAAATGAACATCTTTGTTTATTATAATAGTAAGATAAGATAAGATATGCCTAAGAACTATTTATTATTAGTAAGTTATTTTATTTTATTATTATTAAATTGATATATATTTGATTGTTTAATTATATTAAATGTGTTTGATTAATCACAACTTATAAAAGCTATTTTACTTATTATTTTTTTATTTTGTCTATTTACTTCTTTTTTTTAATAATTTGGTTTTATGAATTTTTATTAATGTTGTCTTTATTGTTGCACGTATGTTTATGTTTTTTTAGGTTTTAGGTTGAAAGATGGTCGCTTTGATGATTAAATATACTTTAGAATTTTACGGCAAATTTATAGCGGCTCGTACATGTGTCTGTGTTTTAATATTTAAGATCATTTCTGATTTTGATATTCAAGATTAGGACGAAATTAGCATAACTACAAACTACTCCACATAATACCCTCATACTTGCTAAACTACACCAAAACCATCCCCGTAAGATATAAATTATTTCTTTCTTCATCAGCCTGTTCCATCATCTCCCCTCCATCGTTGTTCGATCTTTTAAATCCTCGTGTATCTACCGGAAAATCTCGCCGGCGGGAGAAATACAGATTCTCTGCGATCAGCGGGTTAATGTTTCTTAATTTATCTGGCTTCCCAGCCACCGGAATATCCGATTTTCGTCTGTTCATCGTAAAATTTACGGCCATAAGACATTGTACAAACAGAAAGCGAGTGAGGGGAAGAAGACCACAGAATTGAGATGTGGGAAACACTTTCATGGCTACTATTCTTCTTCGTCCTCATCGCTATCCTCGTTATTGTTGTTTATCAGGTGATTTTACAGTTTTAATTTCTCGATTTGTGATTTTGCTGGAACGAATTGGAATGATTAGTTTTTGCCATTCGATTGTGTCGATCATGATATTAAAACTGATATCAGGGTTCTTTAGAACTTTATTGCTGAATTGATGGATGCATTCATAGTTTATGATCATTCATGAATCCATTGTATCAGTTAATGACTTGTTCATTGCCTGATTTTTAGCCCTAATTCCACTTGGATAAACGTTGAAGTTGTCCCACACGTTACAAAAAGAGATCATAAAGGTGATTCTAGTGACTGAAATTTTAAGTTTAATTAAAGTAGCCTACACATCTTCTATGACTAAAATCATATGTTCGTGCTCAATATATCTTATTATTAGCAAAGCTAAGACAGTATTTGAGGAGGATAGGACGTAGACGGTCTTAACTTTTCCTCTTAGGAATAGAAAGACTGTTTCCAACGAGAACCCCTGCTCATAATACCTGATTAACCAACCAACACAACGCTTTTAACGTTATTTTCACGAAAATTGAGTAAAATAACGTTAAAATTAGTGTAATTTACTTTTATCACTCAAGGATCAACAAAATATATACATTATATGTACACACTGCAAACGGGGCCTAACTTCTAAAATAATATTGGAAAATGTAACCAAAATAATATATAGTCCAAGTGTAACCAAAATAAAATACAGTCCTAACATATTCTAGACCAGATTAAAACAAAGAATAAGAATTGACAATCTAAAATAAAAACGAAACTCATAAAAAATCTAGTGATGATTTTTTTTAAGAGTTATGTATCTCAAGCAGAGGCAGAACCAGAGAAGGGTCAAGAGGGCTCGTTGACCTACAATCAACAGAATTGATTTCTTTTCTTTTTCTTTTTAAGAAAAAATCGAGTTAGGACCTTTTAGTTGTAGTTAACACCCTAATAGACCTTATGATGAGTCTTTGACTGAGAAGCTCTAGTTCTGCTATTGAATCTTTTTCTTTACACTTTTATCGTATTCCCACTGATCCGGAAACAAGCCAACACCATTCGAGTAATGATCTCTTAGAATGTTTTGAATTATGAAAGTATGTCTTTCTAATGTGCAGTGTCTTTTTTGGCAGCTTATATGTTTTGCAGATTTAGAGTTTGATTACATTAATCCTTATGACTCTGCATCGCGAATAAACACTGTAATTATACCAGAATTCATCACACAAGGCGGATTATGCTTGTTGTATCTTGTGACCGGGCACTGGATGATGTTTATTCTCTCTTTCCCATACCTCTATTACAATATCAGATTGTAAGTCTTTCTTTGATGCATTGTATGCCTCTATGGATAATTTCATTTTATGTTATGGTTATAAAGTATCTTGATTTCGGTTCACAAGATTCTTTAATTTGTCGCCTTTAAAAGGGTATTTTACGCGATCACAAATAAATATTTTGTTGCTACCAGATATACTCGGAGACAACACCTTGTTGATGTTACAGAAATATTTAATCAGCTCGATGGGGCTAAAAGACAGCGGCTTTTTAAGCTTGGCCATCTCGTTTTCCTTGTGTTCATCACTTTATTTTGGTAAGTGGAACATCTACTAGCTAGTATATTATAATTTGCAGTTTTAGTTTAGGATATACTGGTTTACTTGAGTTCTTATCATTTTTCGAGTGATTTTCCATTCATGTAGGCATAAAAAATGAGCCATTAGTGTCGTATTTTCCTCGTGTTCGATACCTTATTTTGATATAACTTGAATTTGCACCGTTGTTTATTGTCTACACTTTGTAAATTTTCTGTTTTTTTGTATCCCAAATTGGATTCTTTACCCTTTTTCTGGTAACATAACATGAAACCATCAGGAACTTGCACCAAAGTCATTTTGTTCAATGCAAATATGCAATGTGTCTAATATATATATCTAAGCCTGACAAAACAAACGAATCGTTACAAGTTGGGTTAAGTTGGGCTCTGGTTAAAAGAGTTAAAAGAGACTAAAAAAGTATCACTTTGATTTGGATAAATATGGGCTTGTGTTGAAATGGTTCATATTAGGAAAAAAGAATATATATATATATATATATATATATATATATATATATATATATATATATATATATATATATATATATATAGGGCATGGAATTTTTGATAACCCTCATCTTTTGTTACAACCCATTAACCATCATCCAATGGTTACTTTAAAAATGTAAGTGTATAGGATGGTGACACGTGTCAGATTCCTTTTTTTTTCTTTTTTTTTAATATAAAGGGCATTTAAGACATTTGTTATTTAAGTAAAGTTTACCCCATTTTTTTTAAACATTCATAACTTTTTTATACTATATTATTTTTTTAAAAAAATTGTACCATTATACTCGTCTCATTTTTCTCTTTAATTTCGTTATAGTTTCGACTAGTTTTTTTTTTGATGTCATGTATTTACATCATTGTAACGAGCTTAAAGATAACAAATTAATTAGAAATTTTTTCTAACAATGGTAAATTACAGTAATGTAACAAAAAATGAAGTAATGTAACACAAAATGAAGTAATTTACAATGACATAATTAACGGTGACGTAACACATTATTTTATTTTTTTTCTCTAACAATGATAATTACAATGATAAATTACAGTGATGTAAATAGAACAAATTATTTTGATTTTTTTCTCTCGCAATGATAATTATAGTGATGTAATTTATCATTGTTCGAAAAAAATTTAAACTAATTTGTTGTCAATGTAAATTACATCACTGTAATTTAAACCAAATTCATCGAAAAAAACCGAAACCGAATTTTACGTCAATGATAATTACAATGATAAATTACAGTGATGTAATAGAACACATTATTTTGATTTTTTTCTCTCACAATGATAATTATAGTGATGTAATTTATCATTGTTCGAAAAAAATTTAAACTAATTTGTTGTCAATGTAAATTACATCACTGTAATTTAAACTAAATTCACCGAAAAAACCGAAACCGAATTTTACGTCAATGTAAATTACATCACGATAAATTACGTCAATGTAAATTACATCACGATAAATTACGTCAATGTAAATTACATCACTGTAATTTATCATTTTTAAAAAGAATTCAAATAAATTTGTTATATTTAACCTCGTTACAATTATGTAAATATAGGGCATTTAAAAAAAGTAAAAAAAATTAGTCGAGACTATAACGGAATTAAAGAGAAAAATGAGACGAATATAATGGTGCAATTTTTTTAAAAAAATAATATATTATAAAAAAGTTATTAATGTTTAAAAAAGAGGGGGGGAAACTTATAAGGGGTAAAATGACTATGATGCCCTCTTTAATATTTTAATGTAATGCTTATGTGTAAGTTTATGATTGGTTTAAATGAGTTATGTAGTTGTAGCAAAAGATGAGGGTTATTTTTTATACCCTATATATATATATATATATATATATATAGGGCAAGGATCAAATAAAAAGTCAATTTTGCCTAAGAAGGCTAAAAAGGATTTTAAAAATCCCTAAAACCGACCCAAACGAACTCCGATTGAATTCATTTCGATGTTATTGGAACCGTCTCATCGAACCCTACAATATTTGCTTTTTAGTTTTATCTTTAACAACTAGTTTTAGAGTTTGGATTTTAGGGCATGTTTTTTTAACTTTTAGGTTTTATCTTTAGGTTTAGGATTTGTTTTTATAATTTTGGTTTCATTATTAGGGTTCATTGTTTATGATTTAAGGTTTAGGTTTTAAGGAATTAGAAGCAGGTTCCAATGATGTAAAAATGAATTCAATCGGAGTTTGTTTGTGTCGGTTTTCGAATTTTTACACATCCTTCTTAGCCTTCTTAGGCAAAAAAGACTTTTTAGGGGAACCTTCCCCTATACCTATATATATATATATATATATATATATATAGGGGATGGTTCCATTGTTAACCCTTCCTTATAGCGTTAACCGCTTAACCCTAGCGTTTTTTGCCCGAATCTTTGTTTTTTTTTCATGGTTTTTAATTTTTTATTATACATAAATAAGGGGGTTTCTTTTTTGTGTTTTTGCTAATTCATCACCGTTTAGAAGTTATAGTAAGTGTAAGTTACTTGCATCAGATAGGGATTGTAAGTAAGTGTAAGTAACTTACACTTACTATAACTTCTAAACGGTGATGAATTAGCAAAAACACAAAAAAGAAACCCCCCTATTTATGTATAACAAAAACCATGAAAAAAAAAAATTCGGGCAAAAAATGTCGGGTTAACACGGGTTCTCGCAATAAGGGAGGGTTAACAATGGAACCATCCCCTATATATATATATATATATATAGACACACACACACATTAAATTGGCTTCTGGTTAAAACGAGGAGTTTTAGAAAAACAAAATGTCACTTTGATTTGAAATTTTGAATAAAATAGACTTGGGCTAAATTGGGCCGTTTAAAAAAATATCAAAATGTGTTTAGCAACTGTTTCTTTTGTATGACCCCCAAAAAGAATGGGCCATTGGGCGGTCTCAACTAGAGGCGGGCAAAAAAACCGGAACCGGCAACCCGAACCGATGGGTACAAACGGGTCCGGTTTTTTAGACAAATTAAAACCGGAACCGGGAAAACCAGAACTAGTTCCGCCTGTGCCTGGCCAAAACCCGAACCGGAACCGGCCAAAAACCGGTCGGAACCGGTCGAAACCCGGAACTGGAACCGGAGCTAGGGTATTGACTTTGTTGACCGGAACTGGAACCGATTGGAACCGGTTCCAAAAAAAACCCGATTTGCGCACCTCTAGTCTCAACTCTCAAATGGTTTCGTGTTCATTGTAGGATGATCTATAACGCATTGGAAGAAGATGAAATGCAGGCCACCGAGTATCCATAGGTGCAACCACTTGTAATAAGTGTTTTAGATGGCTCAAAGCTAGTTATTCACTTGTAATATTACATTATGGTTTGATTTACACTATTCAAGACATTTGGGTTTATGAGTTATTATTACGAGGAAGAGTACCCAGCGTGTTGCAGCGGGTAAACATGTTTTTTTGCAACTTTGCGTAATAGTGATTAAGGGTGCCTGTATTTACATTAGTTCCTAAACTTTATAAAACATTGTTTTACAAAGGTAGTTATTCAGTCCTACAAAAGAGGTTTACCCATATAAAACAGTCTTGCAGCCTAGTGTAATCTATCTATCTATATCTATATTATATAATAAATAAGTGTTTTCATATGTCACATGTCAACTTTTTAGACAACTTAAATATTGTTTTCCCTCATCTCTCTCATAATTAATGTTTGTGTGTCATTTTTTTATTAAACTTTGACTTTGTTTTTCTCTCCTACTAAATATTAATATGATTAAATTAAATTATAAAGCAGTTCTTTAATTTTATTGAACTTAACAAATAATATGATTAAATTAAATTATAAAGCAGTTCTTTAATTTTTTATAAAACGCCTTTGAAAAATATATGTTATGTTATTTTAAACAAATAATTTTAAAATTCAAATATTTAACATGTGTAAGTGTGTAATACATCTATGTTTAATGTTCTATATACACACACATATATTAAAAAACATTTTTTTATAAATTTTTATTTTTAAATCATGTACATTCAAAACGATGTAATAAAATTATTTTAATTATGTAAATTCATGAAGATATAATTATAAATCACATATTTTTTATTCGCAAACCGTGTAATACACGGGTTTATAACCTAGTGAGCTAATATATGGACGTTTACAGTGACTTTAATATAAATAACAATAAAGTATAAACATCATAACTATGATGCAAGATAATGAACAGTCTCATCATAAACCTATTAACATAAAAACAGTAATTGGCAAACAACTCACCTTGACCATGACGATTTCAGGTAACCTGTTTAACCCAGTTTACTACAGGAATCCAGAAAATCTATTCTACCAACTCAACATGTTCAACAAATCCTATTTTATTTAATCTATGGTAGCAAAGGCACATGAAGCATGGACAAATAAAATTTGCAAGGAGCAATAACGTACAAGAATAAATAATGATAACAATAGATAAATTAACGAACATGAAGCAGAAATAATCACAAATGACAGTAATAGGAATACCAAAACTAAAAAAATGAATGAACAACTATACCAATCGACAATCCAAGACATATCACATACTCACCTATGTCATCGTTACACGGCACCACCCAATTTTCCCTGAGTCACGTGATTTACCTCCTTCATATTGGTCGTGGGACCGGTTGGTGAGGGGCGCCTAATGGTGACGTTCACCATTTTTTTATGTCATCGCTACACGTAGATGATTATGTAGGCATTGTTCACTAAAACATTAAGCAAAAAGTACAACCAGGTGCCGACAACTAATTACCAAATAAGTGTTGAATTAGAATATCAAAATTTACCTAAAAGCATTAGCCAAGCAAGCATATAATATTACAGTTGACTCACAATACTTGCTTCCTCTTTTGACAATGTTTTCACAAAATTTAGTATTTTGATTTCTACAATAGTAAAAATTTAATATCACATAATTAATGTTTGATGTCAAAGATTGTTTAAAAAAGAACGTTTTCGATCTGTTATCACATTTTATGTTATTTCTTTTATAAATTTGATTTATGTCTGATATTTGTTTTGAATATTCAAAGATATCAATGTAAAACTACAACCAGTTTATAGGTTGCAGTAAGTTGCACTATAAGCTATTTTTAAAATCTTTAAGAAACAGATAAAGTCAATGAATACCAAGAAGAAAAAAGACCTATTCCCTGCCCATGCTTGTAATCTTAACCATTAACCACAGTTTTGACTTCATAAATATTTGAAGTTGTCTCATACTTATCAGCTTCTAAAAAATTGAAAGCAACCAGTTTAAACAAAGACCTAATATATATTTATATCCAAATATTTTGACAAAATAAATATGAGAACGAAGGCCATGATAAATTGCAAGCATTCCTAGCCTAAAGAGTTCTTTGATTGCTTAACTTTGACATTGTATGAGGCTTCCATCTTTTTATGCAAAAATAGTGAATATTTTATAAATTTTCCATTTTTGAGACAGTGAAAGAAAATAATGGATCAACATCATCAACCCAACTCGTTTCACTACCTTTGCTGAACCCACACAATCCATCTTTTTTGGCAATGTTTTGAAAACCGGACTGGACCGGCCGGTCGAACCGGTGGTTGAACCGTTTTTTTATTTTTTTTATTTTTTTGATTATATATATATAATGTATATAAAATCATCCGATTCTTAAATCCGGTCCAACCTCTGACCAGTAAGGAGACCGGTTCGACGTCCGGTCCAGTTATGAAAACATTGCTTTTTGGCACTTGCTAAAACCAATATGTAAAAATTCCCATTCTGAAGTATATATACTTATATAGACAATTGTCAAAGTTATTTTTAAAATTATGAAGAACCAAAACTAAATCCATTACCTACACAGAACTGAAACTTTGAACGTTAAGAACTAAAATATATGAACACATGCCATTTTGTAACCCCTAATCCAAAACTTTTGAAATTTATCTCCTCAAAAGCTCTGAATTAAACCTTTAATTTGAAAAAAATCAACTTCATATTCTAAAAACTAAAAAAATACGAAGACATGTAGTTGTGTAACCCCTAATTATCCAGGTATTTGAAGAACACCGTTGAAGCTCAACAACAAAAGACATTTGAAAATCCAAAAACATCTGTCGTGTTTTACGCAATTAAGCATGTGTTCTATCCATTTAAGCAAAATAAAATAAACAACTCAGCAACCAGGTTATCCAATTATGTTCTGTATAGTTAACCTAACATTAACCCCTAATCCGAAAGTTTCCAGAGGTTTGGATTCAACCTCTGAAATTGAAAAATACTAGAAAAAAATCAAGAACATATCGTGTTTTCCTTACAGGAAACACACATCTGCAAACCTAAAATAAATTAAACGACAAAACCCTAAACCCGCAAAATTCTTACCTAAAGAAAGCGAGACCCAACTATTGGGGTTTCAAATCGACGAAAGAAATTTATGGGTGACACCGGAGCTGTAACATGAGCCGTTTCTAGAGACATGAGAACCGGAATCCATGGGCCAAAATCGGTTCGTTGGGAAGAAAAGGATGAAGGATGTGAAAATAGCAGGGAAAGGAACCAGGTATATACCAATGATATCTTGTCCTAGTGGTAAAATTGATGTATGAGGAAAGTGATAGAAGACCCAAGTCATGGGTTCGATTCTTGATCCCACCCGGTTTTACTGGCCTTTCACCGTCGTGCCTTTGGGCGGGTTTTTGGGCCGGGTTTCCCCGGGAATTGGTGACTGGTGTGCTAGGGGCTCCGTCCGTCTGGACTAGTGGCCAGCTTGGGCATCCTTTAGCCATTGGGGGCCGCGTACGAAGTACCCGACAGTTGATTAGTTGGTCGTTCAAAAGAAAAAAAGGAAGCAGGTAGGGGTTAAAAAAACCGAAAACCGAACCGAAACCGACAAAAAAACCGAAAACCGAATGGTTCCTAATAACTAAAAACCGACTATGTCGGTTTCGGTTTCGGTTTTAGCCAAAAACCGAACCGAACCGACCACACCCCTAGAACCAGGTATATCATGCTTACAACTTGTAACATGTGCATAAAAGATTGTAGGAAATGAACAATTCTTTGCACTCACACGAAAAATTTATGGCAGAAATGTAAGTGACGAATCATAGCAAAGGAAGAAAATAAATGTTGATTCTAGAGAGAAGGATAGCAAAGGAAGATGAAAGGCACCAAAATATATCTGGATTTAGCTTTTATTCCTAACTAGTAAACTACGTGCCGCGCGTTGCGGCGGTATCAAAACGTAAAAGACTCGGAATGTATTTTGACAAATGAAAACGTAATATATTTGACCCAATCCATCTCCTAAAGAATTTAGGTTGAAACGTAAACCAACATAAAACATATATAGGATCAAAATCTCAAACCGTAAACCAAACCGTATGGTTCGGTTTTTATTTTGAATGGTTCGGTTTTGGTTTTCATTGTTCGAAAACCGTTGTTAACGGTTCGGTTGAGGTTCCACTTAAAAGCCGTAAAAACCGGACCGCGAACACTCCTATTTGTGGGTGAGCAATTTGTTGACGGCGGTGTGTAAAAAAAAAGAGAAAAAATGAAAATGAAAGATGATGAAAAAAAAAAAGGGTTGTAAAAAGGAAGATACAAAGTAAAAATGAAGAAAATGACAAAAAATGGTGGATTAGAGATTTGAACCCAAGCTTAAGATATCCAAATGAAAGCCCCTACCAACTCTACTACACCAACAATTGTAAACTATTTTTCAAAATACTTTTATTTAACCAAGAAATTAAACTCATCATATGACACTCCAAAGCCCACGACGTTGCAAATTGTTATATTGGCGTTAAAACGTAGTACTTCGAATTTATTATGTTGAATGAAAAACGTAATACATTTGACCCAACCTAATTATCTTCTAAAAAAATTTATGTTGAAATGTAGACCAACAGAAATATATATAAAATAAGCACAAAAACATACTACATTTGATCCGAATCATTTCTAAAGATTTTGTATCGAAAAGTTGATCAACACGAATATATACGAACTCTTACGTAAAACTAAGCACACAACAAATTATTATTTTTAACTAAAGTACAAAAGAGATAAGCTGGAAATTTTAGAAATTCAAAGAAGTCAAATAGATGAAAATGATGACCCGAAAACATAGGGTGAAGAAATAAGGAATGAAAGTAAAAATCCAAAACTTTAGAAACCTAAGTATGGTCAAAACGACATTTTACAAAGTTTTTAAAAAGTTAAAGGGGTAAAAATTGTGAATGGTAAACAAAATAAATTAGATGAGCAAGAACAAAAAAATAGGCTCGAATGGGATTAGAACCCTCGTGCTTCTCATCAGGACATGTAAAAAAATGAAAAACTCCACCACAGAAACATTTGTATGCATTTGCTGAAATATTGTTATTTAAACAATAAGTGAAAAAGTGAAAACTCTCTACTATTGAACACTGACGTTCCTTTTTATTATATAGGCAATAACACCAGCAAGACGAAAGAACCTAAAATGGAAGAAAGTAGAAGGGAGAGATATATGACATGCTTATTTCTCGTTATAAAAAAGCCATAAACTTAAATTATGCTGTCAATGTATCATTTTACCAATCATGCTTAATTAACTACCCATCATTATCATTGTTCCTGTTGACTAAGACACACATTGGGAACTCTAAAATTATCTTGAACTTCAAATCTAAACAGCAGTAATAATCTACATAAAATTAACAGAATATAGCATATATTGCCGCTTCAGCCACGTCTCGAATTATCATCCGTCTTTCCTGTAAATGGTAATATCACATAACACGTTTGACAATTTCGCTGCATAAAAATAGAAAGGTAAAAAGAAAACAGCTATACAGTTGTCCAAAGTAAATATTTAGATTTCTAACTAATTCGTTCAAAAATTAAGATTATATTCGAAAAAATATAAACATCTATCATCAGTTTAACATGGTTATTATTTGTTAAATCTTTTGAATGAAAAACTGTAAGAGGTCAACCCAACCTGACCCATTGGAAACACTACCTGGCCGATCCAGCTAACCTGCATATTTTGTAACCTCTAAAAAAAAGTAATTACTAAAAACTGTTTATGCTGACAGAGTGACAGACCAAGCATATAGAGAAAAGTTTTACTTTCTCTTTCTTCTATCAATTGCATTTCTTGGGTCATTTTTTGCTAGAGATTGCCCAGAAGGTACACCATACTGCATTGGCGAGGGTACTGGTGGTGCAGACACAGGAACAGATGAAGTAGCCATGGTGGTAGCCATAGGTGGTGGAAGTGCATTAGATGGCGGTGCAGCAGTTGGCTCGGGAAGAGGTCTAGGCAATATATGCTTCAGCCGATTGTTCCTGTAGTTCTTCCAAAAATAAAACTGCTGCCTGTGTGTCAACTCCTAAAGGATCCATGACAAAGAAAAAAGATGTAACCAGCATTAATGATACGAGTGTTATTCGCTTGATTATGCATGTTTGTGTTTGTCTTTTTGTTCATGAGCCAGGAGCGTCTCTGAAAACAGTCCCGCTTTCCCAAAAAATAGAGGTAAGGTTTGCCTACATCCCATCCTACCCTACCACTAATCATGCAAGAGTGAGATTTTCCGGGTACGTCAATTGTAGTGTCATAGAAATTTAGAACAAATCAAAGGATGATGAATATTCGAATATGTACAAAAGTTTCTCAAACTCAAAAACACCAAGTAAACAATATACTAGAAGAAAAATAAAAGAAATATCTTGACCTGTTACCCAACCCAATGACTACAAAGGAAGGCCAGTAAAGATACAAGAAGACACACCTGATACAAATAAATAAATAAATAAATAAATAAATAAATAAATAAATAAATAAATAAAAGAAAAAATAGTTGTTGTATTTTGTTTTTAATTGCCATGTCACAGCAAAAGTACTTAAAAGATTTATAAAATTAGATTACAACTTATATTCAGATATTCATATGCCATTCGTTTGAAACTCACTTTATATGGTATGTATGTATTAACTAAAAAATCTCATCAAAGAAATAAAAACGAACTAAATAGTAAAAATATTCATGATATCATAACACATACGCAATAAAAATATAAGTTATAAGACGAGTAATTTCAAAAGATGCAACCTTATTGGCTGGATGTGCCATAGCATTGCGGAAACTTGCATTTTGGATAAGTTCCAGAAAGTAGAGACAATGTGGATACCTGTGATCCACCAATATAAGCAGATAATAATAAACTTTTGACATGAAGATAGAAAAAAATGTAACAAAATAAAATCATTAAATTTTAAAATGCGAAACACAACTCACATGATATATTTTATGTATTCTGGTTGTTGCCAGTACTGAAGGTACTTCAAGTAGCCTATGAAAGCTTCATCTTCGAAATAACGGTTCTGAGCTAAATCTGCATCAGAGCTTTCAAGTGTTAATATGCCCAAATCAACAAATTTAAAGTCTCATAAAAGGCACAGGAACATAGAGAAGATGATTAAAAACTACCTCTGTTTGTGGTTCCTAATCATATTCTTTCAAACTTCAGATGTGCAAACCACATTTTGCAAACATTTATTATCATTTCAAAGTTCAGTCTTTCATAATGTTGATTTTCTAACATTGCAACTTAAACTTACAATGAATATAAGTTGGATTGGCAAGGCACTGAACAAATTCAAGTTCAAGCAAAAATCTTTGTCGCCCATCATCTGGATCCTTGTATACATTTTTTGGCCTGTTGAGACAAAACTGAGGTTAGACTCATTATAGTCTCTTATGATAATTTGTGTCCACACTATATTAAGAAAACTAGCTTTGGACCCGTGTAACACACGGGATTTATTAGAAGTTGATTTATAATTTTTTGTTAATTTAATTTTTATTAAAATTAATAACATTAATATATATAATTAATTTACATTAAAAGAAGTATTGTATATATATTATATTTTTAAATTTAGTCGGCACCATTGATAATATATATATTATATTATTTAAATTGATATATGTTATATATTAAATTCTTTAAGTTTCTAACAAATGTATTGAGTTTTTGAAAAATTACAATTGGGTGAAATATTTCTATTTTTGTTATAACATATTTGTGAGGAATTTTTATGATTTTATTTTTTAAAGAAAAATTTATATATAGAGTTTGTGATGACATATTAGATTTTGTTATCCTACTTATGCTTTTGCAAATGATATAATATACCAGTTTTTTAGAGTGTAATATTCTTTGGTTTTTTTGGGACTTCTAATGCATATGTATAAGGAAATCAGTTGATCACATGATATAGTGAATATTTAGAAATAAGGAATCAACTTTTATCAATACATAAGGTTAATAACATGTTATTTTATATATATATCTTAACTTACTATTAAACATATTAATACATTGAGAAATCAAATGTAAGGTCTTATATTGTTTGATGCACAGGTAAAAATGTAAATAATATCATCTATTGAATTATTATGCGTGTTTTGTATGCATAACTTACATGTATAAATAAAAATAATGTTTGAAATGAATCTTTCTATTCTAATAAACAAAAATAATGTTTGACACTCGTCAAATTCTCATTCTTTTATTGCCAGTTGTCATTTTTCTATAAATTTATTCAATTTTCTATTTTATTAATTAATCACATTCTCTCATATTGAATACTTATAATATTAATGAGTGATAATATTATTTGTCTTTTTTCTTGCAAGAAAATAGTTTTTAATAAAATATATTAAATCAAATTTTTTTATTAAAAACCACACATAAAAAAGTTTATAAAATATGAAATTTTCAGTATAACATAATGTTTTAAAGTAAAAAAAATATTTGAAGTTAGTATTTTTAGAAAATAAAAGTTTAATAAAAAAACAATTTTTAAAAATTAAAATAAACTATAAATCATAGTTTTCAAATAATATAATTTTTATAAACAAATAATGTTTCTTAAAATGAAATGCTTAAAAAATAATTATATAAAACAAAGGTTATAAAAATGTTAAGAAAAAATAAACTTTTGTTATTTATGTTTAATGATATTTCAAGTTAAGTAATCTAATTTTATTAGTTACACAAATTGCGCCTTATCTTCTTGATTTGTAACAATTAGTTTTTGATAGAAAGTAAATGAATTTTTAATATCAACTAGTTTTATCCCGTCGCGCGTTGCGGCGAGAAATTGTTGGATTATTTGTTTTGGTAAAAAATCACATGTAATAAAATTTTATTATATTTTTTTAATAGTAAAAACAAAGATACAAAAAGAAATTGGCTTACATGTGTCTTGGTTCTTCGATATCTTTGAGGTTTTGACATGACATCTTATGCCCCTTGGTTGTAACTTCTTTTAGGATTCGATGCACGCCTTACATTAACATGTTCGGTATTTGGCGATCCCTTTTATGCCTGCACTACATGAATATAACTTATGAATTATTAAAAAAAAATAATTAGAACCCAAGAGACTGCACCTTATGACTAACCATCATTGAAACCAAACACACCAATCTCTTGAATTTCTGCCAATATTAGCAGTAAATTCAAGTTTTTTTTCAACGTAATAAAAGGGCTTATCAGAAACTGGTGTAAGTGTTGATACAAAGATCAGTGGATAGAAAGATAACAAAGCTAAAAGACGATTTTAAATTTGACCCTGACATCCATATCTTGTGTGCATTGCTTCTTTTACCTTAGGCTTTAACATTTGTAATTCACTATTATCTCCTTTGTGTTATAAAAAAGATATTCCTATCTTTTAATACATTAGTTGCATTAGCATTGCTTTGTCAAAAGAGAAATGCTACACCAAACCCAACCTGACCAGTTTTAGACCCATAAAACATACATTTTAACACAAACTCAACACCACCACTTAAGATAAAAAAAAATCTACATTTTGAAACCAAACTGACCCATTTAAACATATAAATATGCATCTTAATATCCCATAAAAGTATACATCTTGACACCCTCCCAACCTAGCCCATTTAGACCCATAAAAGCATACATCTTGGCAACTCAACCCGACCCGTTTAGACCCATAAAAGTATACATGATGACACCAACCTAACCCGTCTAGACGGTTAGACCCATGAAAGCATACATTTTGACAACAGCCCAACCCAACCCATTTAACCCATGAAAGCATACATTTTGACAATAGGCCAACCCAACCCGTTTAGACCCATGAAAACATACATTTTGACAACAGCCCAACCCAACTTGTCTAGACCCATAAAAGTATACATCTTGAAACAAAAACCAACCCAACCTGTCTAGACACATAAAAGTAATAAAGTATACAACTTGAAACAAAACTCAACCCAACCGTCTACACCCATAAAAGCATACATCTTGAAACAAACCCAACACAACCAGTTTTCAAAAACTGATGGTTGTTATGGGTTTCAATTCTAGTGTTTCTTGATAATTTTTTTTTTAAATTTGTGGCTTTATATATATGTTTCCTGTTCAAGATTTATTTGTTTACCATGCTGTTCATGATGGTTAAGAGATATAACATCATTAAGAACATGAATAACAATGAAGAACTTGAAATATTGTTGGTTTGTTGGGTGAAATTCCTCTTGCAAGCATCATTTTCTATTCATCATCATCCAACATATGCTAATGGTCATCATCGTCATCATATGATCATAACCAACATTTTTAAGTAAGTAGTGACTCTATTGTACCTGCCTCGATGAACATGATGATGATGTATGGTATGCATAATGATGATGATGATCCATTATGCAATTACAATAAAAATACATTTATTTCCATTGGTAGTATCTTTCCAATCATGTTTTTTTAATGGACATTCATCATCAGATAGATCATCATCATTTCTAGCATACTTTCTAAAAAATGTCCTAGGATTATACAAAAACACACAGCCCCTAACCTTAATAGTCACGTCAATGTAGTCAATAAATATCAAAAGCATCTTCAATAACGGGAATTTAAACCAATGCAACAACAATGCCTTCCTCACTTTCGTATTTACAGCTATACATTATCAAACAAAGTGAAGACCAAGCGCTAAAAGCATAAAAACAACATCTAAAATTAAGACTAATTAAAAAAAAGAAACAACCTGAATTGAGACTGAGTTAACGCTAGCATACCAACAACCAGGTCTCCATTTCTGATATCAAGACTTGTATATCATAAAACAAACAAAAATTAGGAGCTAAAAAACATAATACAAACCATCATTGGGTTATCAATGTAACACCAAGTTCTTCATCAGTTTCAATATAAACACATGTTTATCATCAAACAAATAGATAATCTTGTTAGGAATCAAAGAGGCGCAGCGGAAACCGATTAACTCATACACGCAAACGAAAGCAAAGAAAATAAACAGACACAAGATATAACGTGGTTCGGTCGATGTGACCTACGTCCACGGGTTGCAACTAGGGATTCTTTTATTGATTAGGTGTTAAAGATTACAATTACATGACAATGCTTAAATAGAAAAACAATTAGGTTTAACCCTAATGGGCCAGGATTAGGGCCGGCTGCCCTAAACCTCCCAAAGGCCTACGAAACCTAACAAATCTGGTACCATAATCATAAATACAAAGTATCATTATCTCTTAATATGGAGTGTGAAATGGTTTACAACCATAAATCTGAAATAAATGATACACGTTGGAACAAAACAACTTATCCTAACCCTTAATCATCTAACAGGAACAACGTAGAGCTAACAACAAAAACAATCACACAAAAAACAGAATCAATATTATGTGGACCTAATTTATACTTTCCTCATGTATTTGTTAACCATAATGATGAATCAACACTCCTTATGTTAGGCGTATGAAGACCTGCTATCAAAAACCTAAATTGAGAAATCAGAACATAAACATGTAGACACGAACCCCATGAGAAGATGGCAATTTCACAAATGAAACTAATATTTAGTCAACTAATCAGAATTATACAACTATAAAGATACCCAGCTTAAAAAAGTGTTTTCGTTTTACCTAAAAATGCAAACTCCAACTTACACTCTTTACGGTCATGTATCTTAAGCTACTAAAAAATCAAAACCTTTTACGGTCATGTATCTTAAACTAGTATAAAATCAAAACCTTAATCGCTTACACAACGAAAAGAAAGAAACCCTAAAATTTTCGATTGAACTCTTTTGAAGGAATTGCATTTGACGATCAGAAAAGATGAGTGTGAGCAAAAACAATCCTGAAATCAGATTCATAAAAATCAAAACTTCACTAACAACACAAACATCCAAAATAAGTCTAAAATTTCAAATCTTTATAGCATTAAACAGGGTTTTTGGTACCCAACCGTGAGCCGATCTCTTGCGTTGAAACTCGCCGATGATAGTTCCACACCTTCACGTGATCCCTAGGTAACCATCATCTTGTAATAGCTACTTTAGGCCGTCGATCTGAAATCTCCGAGAAACTGTTTTGCTACTTTAGGTCGTCGATCTGAAATCTCCGACGAAACTGTTTTGCGAAGTGTGCTGAAGGCTGTCTTGCAAACTGTGATCGTGTATTTTAGGGGTGAGCATGATATAACCATAACCGAAAAATAACCGATAACCGCACCGAACCATAACCGATTTAACCGAACCCGACTTTAACCGACGGTTATGGTTAAGCAAAGCCATTAACCGAACCATGCGGTTATGGTTATGGTTAAGGCTAGTCATTAACCGAATTTAACCGAACCGAACCGAAAAATGTATATTTGTTTTTTAATATTTGTATGTTTTTAAGAAGTTATGGTGTAAGTCAAGTATAGAAGGTGAATCCTCATTTTTTACTATATCAAAATATTATGAATCATATATGAGACTAAATATATTATAAAATAAATCAAAGTTCACGTGGTTTTTACTTTTTGTTCACACATGCTTAGGCACTACAAAATTTTACAAGCTTCACTAAGATTTTCATCATTAATATATCTATAATTCACAAGCATATTTCAAGTTTTTCTTAGTTTTTCAACAAGTCAATAATTAACCGAATTTAACCGAAACCGAACCGTAACCGGTGGTTAACCGATCAAATGGTTATGGTTATGGTTAAGAATTTACAATTAACCGAAGTAGCGGTTTTGGTTATGGAAATGGCCATAACCGCACCGAACCGAACCATGCACACCCCTAGTGTATTTGTGTGTAACCAAAAGGAGCGAATCTACCTACAAAATGAATCTCTTCTTTCTTTTATTTTTCTTTTTCTTTTTCTTTTTTCCTTTTTTTGGATGAAACCAACATGGTTTTGGTCATGTAGTTTTAATGTTTTAACTATTTCAACTTAAAATAAAATATTTTATCAATGCAGTCCTTGTGGTTTAAACAATTAACAATTTTGTCCCCCTAAACTCAACTATTTTAACGGTCTTGGTCTCAAACTAACTATGGTTAAGGGCCAAAATCGTTAATTGTTTTCAACACAGGGGTTACGTTGATAAAAGATTATATTTTTGGGTTGAAATATTTTAAACACTTAAATCACATGAGTCAAAACTGTAATTTATTCTTGTTTACTAGTCATTCTAATCTCAGAGTTCGGGGCATTCTCAACAGGAATTGATTTATCGGCAAAGAGGTTTGTTTAGTTATTTTTATTTTTTCATTCAAGAGGTGAAAGAGGGGGTCTTTGTTATCAAGTGTTTCAAAACTTCATATCAGGACCGGTTATTTTAACATTATGAGGGGGTCTTTGTTATCAAGTGTTTCAAAACTTCATATCAGGACCGGTTATTTTAACATTATGTCTTATAACTTTTTAATATTAAATCTATATGTCACACCTAATATATATATGGATGATATTATAATACATACATTTGAAAGTGGGTGCTACAATGGTAAATCTATTTTTATTTTTTTTTACGATAAAGTCAAAAAAAACGGCCTAATTAATAATAATTACTATATTATAGATTACTGTTTACTATATAATGTTAATACTAATTACTGTAACGATATCCGAACAGTGGTAATTTTTTTTGTTAAGAATCCGACGCTGCTACAGTTATAATTCTTTTTTTTTAATCTGTTTTGAGTCTTGTATTTCTTATCAATTGCCCCGATTAACGCCGCGAAGCGTGGGTATATATATTTTTAATCTGCTTGGAGTCTTGCTTTTATTATCAATTGGCCCGATTAACGCCGCGAAGCGTGGGTATAAATTCTTTTTTTTAATCTGGTTCGAGTCTTGCATTTATTATCAATTGGCCCGATTAACGCCGCGAAGCGTGGGTATAATTTTTTTAAATCTGATTCAAGTCTTGCATTTACTATCAATTGGCCCGATTAAAGCCACGAAGCGCGGGTATAAATGTTTTTTTAAATATCTTCGGACTTTTTTATTTGGTGTTTATAGATTCGTTTTCATGTTTCCAATGCTCATTTTTACAACGGTAAACATTTATGTCAGAACTTTATTATCAATTGGCTCGATTACCGCAGCGAAGCGCGGGTATAACCCTAGTTGTTTTAGACATTTGTATTGGCCTAACCAATAGTATAACGTGCAATATGTTGAAGCCAACAGGCCATTAAAATCTCAAAGATTAATAACATAATATTATGTTATTTAAAGTGCTTAATATATACAGGGGTAAAAGCTAAAAAAAATAAGCCAACTTAAAAATTAATTATCAAAATTATTTATTTTTCATCCCATTCCTATATGCCGGTCCCTCTCATTCTCATCTCTCCATCTTTGTTTTTCCCTTTCGATGAACTCGTCACTTCTTGTTTTTAGATCATCATTAACTTGACGGGTCGAAGAATTTTCGTTATCACTAACATCTTTCTTAGCACCATATCGTGCACTCATGTTTTCATCATCATCAACATCATCTGGTGTGCTCTTGCACCCATCGTCATAATAATCATCACAGTGACGGTCATTAACTTGTTGGGTTGAACAATCTTCGCTTTTTACTTTTTTGTTGGGTTTCCTTCTAGGTGTGGTGGGCCAAATCATCATGTTACCGTCCTTCATAGCCAAAAAATCATTCGTTTGCCTTTGCTGTTCAAAAAAAATTACTTCATTTTCAAGTTTTGTACCATCATCCGCGTATAAGCTTATCAAAACCTCAAATAAGTCATCGTTGCTTGTCGATTTTGAGCTTCTACTGCTTACAACACTTAAAGCGGTGTTGAATGTCACAAAAACAAGAAACCGCCAAACAGAAACACCAAAAATCAAGGGACAAAAAATACGAGTGAACAAACACAAAATAAGTAAGGGGATTGTGTAAATACATATGTTTTTCATTACTTCAAGTTATGATGGTATAATCAAGTTGATTGCGTGTTTATATATAAGGTAGATTGCTTGCTTGGCCCACTACGTTTTGTATTTTTCATGGAAGGTTATGTTACTTGTGGTTTTATGAAAACTAGGTTTTATCCCCCGCGCGTTGCGGCGGATTATTACAATACACTCTAGATAACGGGTATTATATATTATTTGCATATACATAAGTTAAATAGCAAAATCAAATTTCTCATCACAAACCCTATGTAAATTTTTCATAAAAAATCATACAAAATCCATGCAAATATGTTACGAAAATAATAGAAAAAATTAGTCACAAAATATTTTTCATCGACAACCAATTGATTGAATAAAATAAAACACAAATCTTTAAAAAAACATCGATTTTTTATGATAAAAAATTAATCACCGTTACCTTCTCCGAACACTACAAAAAACATAGACATGACCGCATTTTTTCACTATTCACACACACACACACACATATATATATATATATGTATGTATATAAATTACTAATCAATATAATATAATATATATACATATATATGTGTGTATTTACTATTTGAATAAAATATATATATAATTACTATTCATTTGGTTACATTTTAATATATATATTAATTATAATTAACTAATTAAGTACCAATGAGACATTGTCTCAATGGTACCCCAAGATTATTTCAAATGTGAGGTATTGGGTTCAAATATCTTTCCAGCAAAAAAGAGGTCTGAAGGGGGTCAAGGGGTTTTTCAATAGGGTTTCCTCCTGGGGTGGTTGTGGTGGCTCATAGAGGTCCAGGTAACTAGACTTTTGTGACATGGCCTGAAAACAGTGGATTCACACGATTGAGACCTTCGTCATTCAAAAAAAAATTAATTAAGTAAATTAATTACCATGCAAAATCTACGAAGTTTTCTTGATTTTATTGAGGAAGCTACGTATGTAACACGTTTTGATCATTTTCAATGTAATAATTAGCTTATAAAAGCTACCGGTGGGACATAAATGGGTTTTCATTTAATAATATAATTTTCAAAAATATATTTTGACTTGTATAACGTTGATATTTTGAACATATATAATCAAATAAATTGGAGTTGTGCTTAATTAAAATAAGCTTTTACCAAAATACGTCTATTTTATTATAGAATTTATATTTTTTTTATTTTAGTTTATCATCATCTTGTTATAATTTTTTTTGTCATGTTTATGCTCTTGTTATTAAGTTAAATTGTTTTATAAAGTTGTTGATTTAACTTAATTGCTATAAGAAGAATCATCAAAACTGAATATCTGACCCTAACAAACCCCCTCTCTTTGTTTGAAGTGATGGAAACTGCATCGAAGCCCTTTGTTTGTTCCTCACTTTTTTTCCACGTTTGCTCCTAGTGTATTAGCCATGTGTGTGAACATAGGGTCTCTCGTTGAATTAGGAAGACGATTAGGTTACAGACGAGTTTGATTAAGTTTCGTCGTTCTGCGACGAGTGGTGTGTAGGCGAGAGTCAATAGTGACAATGGTGGTGGGAAGGGGGTTGTAGTTGACGGTGGTGGTGAACCAAGGTGGGTGGTGAACGAGTGAACGGTGGATGATGTTGGTGATGGTTAGGGGTGTTCATTTTCGGAGATCCGAAATTTCGGATATCCGAAAATTTCGGATAGTGATTTTCAGTATCCGAATCCGAAATCAGAAATAAAAATAAAAAATTTTAAAAATATATATTTCGGATACCCAAATATCCGAAAATTATCCAGATATCCGAAAATTATCCAGATATCCGAAAAAAGTATCCGAATATCCAAAAAAATATCCGAAAAATAAAACTAGTTCGGATATCGGATATCCGAACTAAACGAAAATTTTCAAAATAGGTATCCGAATCCGAATTTTCAGATTTTTCGAAAATTTCGGATACTTCGGGTTCGGATATGGATTTTTTTGAACACCCCTAGTGATAGTTAGTGGCATATGGTGGTGGAGAGAGATAAACATAAAAATCTTTTTTAAAATATTCTTTTATATGTATATATAGAGTAATAAAAAAAAATGGTGAACGCCACCATTAGACGCCCTCACCGACCGGTTCCATGGCCAACATGAGGGAGGTAAATCGCGTGACCCAGATAAAATTGGGTGGTGCCGGGCTTTGAACCCTAGACCTTCATTATGAATTCCTACCCTCAGAGAGAAAGAGGAAGATTAATAAGAAAAATCCACATTTTGAAAAAAACCAAGAAAACCCATATTTACCAATTAATTTTTAAATAAATTTTTTCATAATTTTTATTATAAGGTTAAAAATGTTATAATGAAAAATATAATTTTAATAAACATAATTTTTATTTTTTTTATTTTTTATACATTTCTTACCATATAGTAATAGGAAATAAAAAAAAATTAAAAAAAAATTAATTGGTAATGATTGTGATTAGTTTTCTTAATTTTTCTCAAAATGATGGTTTTCTTAGGAAGTCTTCCCTATATATACATACATACATACATATATATATATATATATATATATATAAACTAATATTAATTTTATTAAATGACACAACTAGTTATTATGTGTGATAGTTTCAAAATACCCCTCTTTTTTAACAGAAAAATAGTCGGCTTTAGTAATCTAAAATTAATTGAGACGAAGTTGCATGCCTAATGAAACAAAAACGAATCTTTGAAACCTTTGAATAAAAGCGTTATTTGAACTATTCAAAATAAAGAAAAACGAAGTTTACTTTAAACTCTATAAACTAAAAACAAGGCCCACCCATGACCCATATGCCATATCTTAATAACCCTCATGTCTAAAGTGAAGTAAGATCAAATTTTTGGGCAAAACATCACTCTTTTCAAAATCAGTTTCTGAGGAGAGCCCAAAGACTCAACCAGATTTTATTCAGTTTGAAACCTATTTTACATCGGTTCAGACCAGTTTTAAGTTTATCTGGTAACCGATTTCAAGCTGGCGAATCGGTTTGGTTCTAAACCACTTTCAACCAAATTTTATATGTATCGGTATCAGATCGTTTTTGGTCCGGTTTTCAGATCATGAGACGGTTCTGATGAGCTCCTCTCCCATTTGTAGTATATTTGATCCAACTAAACTCATGTGTAACATGTATACAAAAAGTTAATTAAAAATAATAATAAAAACACAGCATAAAGCTATCTATATAAACTCATCTTTTGATGGTAACTTCCTTCCATAATTACATTTTTGCCATGAAAGTTTAATAAACTCTATTAATCGTGATCACATCACATATTCCGCCAATTTCTTTCCTTGGCCCATATCTTAACGAGAGAGAAGCCCATCAATGACATAACTATGACCTGCAGAATATAAGTCAAAGGTCAAAATCCGTTTGACTCAAATAGTCAAAATTATTTATCTTCATTAAATTACAAACTGTAAAAAATTTTACTTACTGATATTGCCGGTGGGATGCTCACAAGCGGATCTTGAAAGAATTTATTCGCTAATGCAAGTGCCAACAAGCTACTCTGCATACCTGCATAAGTATAAAATATTTATGCAATTTGTATTATAATGGCAAGATGGATGTTCAAACGGGTTCAGGTTAAGATAAGTAATTTTTGTAGATGTCCAAACGAGTAAGGTTTGGTTGCGTTAACCAAAAACAATTTCTCCACATTACTAATTTATTTTGTAGATAACAAGTGTAACAAATTTCGGAGCAGCCTTTTGATCCCAACTGGATAGGGGTAAGGTTTATCTTTATCTCCTACTGAAGAGTGAAAATATACTGGGTATGTTTGTTTGTTTAGTGTAACAAATATTCTTACAGAAACTAATTCTATTTTCACAAAGTTTTTATGCATTAAAATCACACTTTATGTGCCAACTTGTAATATGTTTCCTTTTAAGCTATTTTTCTAGTTTAGTTAAAATGACCCGTGTGAAAAAAATAATTGACCAATTCATAAATAAACGGGTTGAAACTGTCAATTATGCACATAAGTGTTGTAGTACCTATCTCATAAGACATGGTTCTTTGAAGAGGTTCAACATCAGGTTCATTGTGGAACACAATGCCCGTAAATTTGTGGCCTAAGATAAATCCAGAGAGATGAAACATGATCATAAGCAATGTAATGGACATCCCAAAAGGGGACACGATTGACTTCATGTTTATCGCTAGCGGAGCTCCGATACAAAAAAAATTCACCACAAGCGCTATCGGAGGCAGAAACGGTCGAATGGCACAAGAAACTTGAGGAAAAAACCTGCGAAATACGAATGAGGTAAAACATTTGTTAAGAATTTAGGCATCAAAGAAGGGCATAGAAATGGTATGCTTTGACTTTTGAGGTTAAACAATACTTCATTAAAATTGAAAATGGACAAAATTACAATAAATTTGATAAAATTTTTGTTATATGGCTAATACTTTGTTCAAACTATTAGATAGATCCATAAAAAATATTTTAAAAAGGATTCTATATTCATATATTTTTTGAATTCAAAGATTCTTATCATTGACTTCAAAAGTCAACTTTTTCTTACCGATTAAGAAGCAAGCTAGCAACAACAGGTGAAACTACAATTTGAAGAATATTTGAAATCATTCCATGCACATCAACATTCAGCCTCTTTCCAAGAAGCAAAAGTGTTAACATGGGCGTGACAAAAACCGCAGAAGCAGTTGACAGTGATGTCATAACAATGCTTAGGGGAGCCATTTTCGGGTCGGTTAGAAAAGTGGCATAATTCGATAGCGTAGCCCCGCTAACGCAAGAAGTTAGCATAATCCCATCACCTGTAACATGTATTCTTGAAATCAAGCGCGTTTTTCACCAATAAAAAACGCGTTCAAGAAAAGATCAGTACCTAAGGATACAGGAAGCCGGAGTAGTGTCACAGAGAGTGTTCCAAAAAGATAACCAAGAAAAGGTTTTAGAACATATTGACCACCATAACCAGCAAAGATTGGTGCTGGTCTCCTAAATGCTTCCACAAAATCTTTTTCTTTCAAGTTAAGTCCAACAGCAAACATCAAGAAACCTATAGCTGGGGCATAATACCTGTTTTTTTTAACTAACATTGGTTATCATTCATGATAAAACAACCTTAAAACAAATCAATATTAAAAACGACACATATAGTTAAATGGAATGTTTGGTCCTTTTTGAAAGTGACTGTAACATATAGTCAAAATTGGACGATTTTATAGAAAGTTGGGAACTAGTATTTTGACAAAATATTTTATCTAAATAGTCATTTAGATTCAACGTCGATGATACACAGTGTATCTCAACATTACCAAAGTTAAGATAGGGTCTGAGTAGGGTAAGATGTAAATAATCTTACATTTACTCTGTATGAGTAGGGTAAGATGTAAATAATCTTATATTTACATTTAAGTAAAATAACGTTAAAATTAGCGTAATATACTTTTGCCCTCGAGGCCGACATATATATATACACATTACATGTATGCACCACAAACAGGACCAACTTGATCAAATATATAAAAATATAAAATGGTTTTTGTTTGTTAAAAACGGCAGTTAATGTTTTAAAAAATATGTAATTTTCCCTTTCTTTAATTGGTCCAATAACTAGATTTAAAGTCGAAATCAAGACAGCCTAAACCTAAATTAAACAAACAAATCCTAATCATATTAATAATCAATTTATTTGCATTTAATTAAAGTCAATCTTATCAAACAACCTAGCCCACCATACCCGGAGTTAATAAGACCATTCACAATGGTGACCATTTAGTCGGTCGGTTGGATCATGGATGATTTGTAAACGGAAAAGAGAAAAACTCTATTTTCTACAACTCAAGTTCAAAACCCAAACTTCTCCGCCAACCTAAGTTACAACCTAACATTTTTTAATTGATTTTGCATCCAATTCAATATTTATATAATAACTTATATAATTTAACTCCTTTTAAAAATTTAATCAAACAATACTGTTTATTATTTTTCTTGTGAATATCATGGCATAAATTTTATTAAAAACAAATTCATTTTCAAAAAAAAAAATTTAAAACATTTTTTTTATTTTTTTTACTTTTCAGAAAAATAATAAGTATTTTGTTTATGATAAATTAGTTTTTTAATATTTTAAAAAAATGATAAATCATATTTATATAATAAACTAGGTTAGTACCATGTGTATTATTCAAGATGAATAGAAAATATTATTAATTCATAGTTAGCATTAAAGTTTAACTATTTTTAATATAAAATATGATTAATATTATTTTTTAACACTAATTTGTTAAAGTTTATTTCTTTAAATATTTCGCTTTGAAAAAATATTTTTAAAAATTCTATATTTTATTATAATTTAGTTTTCTTAAAAAAATGTGTTTTTTAATATTAATATATTTTGAATGTATTAAAAAAGTCTTATTTTTAATTTAAAAAAGTGTGAAAAGTATATTTAATATTTATTACTATTGTTTAATATAAAATATATTTAATAAGAGAGAGAAACGAGAAAAACCATCAAAGTGCTCTAAAAATGCGTCAATTGTTTATAAAAAAACATTTATTTACTAGTTAAGCAAAATATATTAATAAATCTTGAGTCGAGTACTTGCGTTGAGTTGTTAATGTATATGAAAATTAAGTTAAGTTGTGTTGTATAGACGAAAGAGAGAGAAATTATTTTTTTAATAAAACGTTGAGTCTAGTTAGATCACTTGAGTAGTTTAAAAGAATGGAAATTTTGATTTTATAATTAAGAATAGTCACTAACCTGCTTGTAAACCATAAGAATGAAGATGGACGTACGAAAGCCAAAATCGTGCTAATAAGCACTACTTGAGGCAATATCGAATTCGCATTCTGCAAAACTTCAAGAACAGATGTCGTCTTCATCACAAGTTTCTGAAACAATACAATCAAATTACCATAAGAACAAGCCATTTTAAATAAGAAATTAACACCATCATCTGACCTAGATTTCATGTTTCGTAATACCTGAGATGATTTTGGGGCATACTCTGGAATCTCATCAAAAGGATTCGCAATTGTGCTTGATGCACATCTAATTACTCTTGATCGTGAACTCCAATCTGAAATTTTTAAAAAAATCATTAAATGAGAAACAATCAATTAAACATACTCAGATCGCAATTAGATGCTGGAAAAAGGACGTACCCGATTGGGAGATGGATCGAAGACGAACCGGCAATCGTAAGCAACCGTTTTCTGCAAAAACAAGCAATATTCAATTACGAGATCCATAAAACAATAAAACAAATCTATACAGATATTGAATACGTACCTGTGGGTATAGATGAGCATTTTCGCGCGAAAGATGCAGAAAGATGATCATGGTGATGAAGATGGAGAAGATTACTGTAGATACTCATCGTTGAGGGTCGGATTGGGCTTTTGAATTTGCGACGGGCTTTAAGTTTGTCACTAGTGTTTAAATAAACTCAAGCCCGTTGATGAATATTATCAAATAATTAATTAATAATAAAAAAAATAGAAGGCATCCATACTTGACGCTTAACAGTCAAACCTTTGACTTAATTTGAAAGGTTTTGTTCGTTTAATCTGCATTCCATGTTTGAATAATTAAGGTCATGCCGCCTCCATGAGTAAGTGTAAGACATATGTTATGCCATACTAAATAAATTTGATTTTGATTGTGTTATTTTGTATGGTTACATCAATACATACATGTGGTTGTAGCTCAAAATCTTTATATTAATAAATAAAAATAAGAGTAAATTGTTTATTGGGTCGCATCAGATGACCTGACCGAAACCTGAACAAGAATCATAATTTTCGGGTCAGGTATAACAAGTTTGGAAGGTCGTCTTGAGTTTGAATCCGATCAAGTTAAATTTGTCGAGTCAAGTTCAAGGGGCTTGTTTAGTTGTAAGTTTCTCCTTGGATGGGCTCGAGTGTACCCCTAGAAGTAGAACTGGCAAATGGGTACATGTTAAGACACAATTAGGCATATTTAACAAAAAATTTACTATTTGATTTTATACTTTTTAAAAAATAATAAAAATTAAGAGCCTAGACTTCATAATTTTTCTTTTTTATTGCATAAAATATAGAACTGTTATGATTAAATCACTAAACCAAGGGTTAAACAAGTCGTTTTTATGTTTTATATTTGCATTAATCGCGTCATCTGAAACATGTTAAACCCGCTAATACCCGTTTTCTCAACCCTACCTTAAAGCATCAAATCCAAATATATTATGCGTAATAGGTGTGTTTACCTATCAGGTGGTAATAGACTGTGTACAAAATTTTTATGATCTTTACTCTAGAAAATTTATTTAAATGATGTATGTGATTTGCTAGTATTTCAATCATGATCATTAGGTTTTATAAATCACTCATATGATCATAAACTTGTAAATATACTCTGTATGAGTGTATGATACCATAAAACTTGTATTTTGTGATTTTATATGAACTTGTGGAATTTATCAAGTTTTCTCTCTTTAATTTTTACATTTTCTGATTGGTATTAAAATCTCTCCAACTTAAATTATGCCTAGCAATCTATGTTTCCTTCACAACAAACCACTTCATTCTTTTTTTTTTCCTCCCAAAGAATTTGTATTTTAAACAATTTTAGAGATTTCAATTTACCAGAATTTATTTATTTATTTATTTATTTATTATTTTTTTGTTTTTTTTGCAAAATGATAAAAGCATGTTGGTTTTTATGCATGGACGGACCTTTTGAAGGGTCTGGGTGCCCCGGCATCCCTGTTTTTCCTGTCAGAAGGATCTATTATTAATATTTCATCAGAAAATTTCCATTTTTCCTCTCAGATTGACGATTTAATAGTATTTCGTTGGAAAATTTTAAAGGTATTGAGTCCAACCTCCTTCTTTTTCTTCCTAAAATCTTTCGACCCCTCGGATTTTCTTTCGACCCCTCGGATTTTTTTTCAAGCTCCGTCAATGTTCTTAATTTATACATTCTCCGAGAATGATAACTGAATACATTTTGTTTTTTTGTATGGGTGATTCGAAAGATTTTTAACGTGGGTAGGTAACGGGTTTAGTTCAAAGCGGCAGTGGACTAACGTTAAACGGGCCGGGTTGACAAGTCATTACTTTTCAACAATCTTTAAAACAATATAACATTCGGGTAAAACACACGTATCACGAAAACTGAATAACAAATGTTGAAAAATATAAATGCGTAACATTTTAAACCAAGAGCGACACTAGACCACCAAACAATGCAGCTCCAATGCCGAAAAGTGTCGGTACCATCAACGTGGTCGATGCAGATTGACTTTGAGCCGGAGCCGGAGCCATGGTTTGTGGTAGGACCGTGATGGCAAGCTTCATGTTCCTCAACTCACAATGCTTGGCGACACCACAAATGTACCATTTCCTTCATTGGGTTTGAAGCGTGACGACGTCTCGTCCACTTGTCAAAGTTCCATTGGCAGATGTAGTCGTGCATTGTTGGAAACCAGTGCCATTGACTTTCACCACATTGTGCGAGCCAGACACATAATTAAAAGCTATATAAAGAATAACAAAAAATATTAGTATCTTAGCATGTTATATAACACAGGAATGATATATGTGTGTGTGTATATATACTAGTATATAATACATATGGGAATGACACAATAGTCTTTTAATAAAAACTCTTAAAACATAAAGTACAACAAACAAAGCTTTAAGAGTCATAAACTAAATGGTTTTCTTTTGCTTTTTAGTTTGTCTCACGTTGATACATATAAAAAATAAAGTGTCATATAACACTTATAAAAGAGAACCCTCTCAAATCAAATAAATTACTTTTTCACACTTTGGTCATATCATATTTGGCATTTTAAAATTTTGAATTTTATCATAATAAATTTTTTAGTTAAAAGAGTTGATTTGACAAAAATTAAGTGGTTTAAGCTTTTTACGAACCAAAATCAGTAGCCTAATTGTTTTGTTTTCCGCCGCATCGCGCGGGCATCTCACTAGTATATATATGTGTGTGTGTGTAAAGAAAAAATAAATATGAAGTCGTTAAGTACTTAACTTAGGCGTGAAACCTATCAAAACGACGTAATTTTGATTAAATCTTATTAATTATAGTATGTACATAATCAAATGAGTGAAATTATGAACAAAAAAGAATAACCATAATTAATGAAATTTGATCAAAACTACGTCATTTTGATGAGCTTCTCACCTAAGTTAATTGCTTAACAACCACATATTCACTTTTATCATATATTAAACGAGCTACATATGTAACATACCAAGTTTATCTCCAACAACAAAAACTTTATCCTTAGCCCATGTTTGATAATCAAAGTCGAGAGTCCAACCACTATCATCCCCGACTGTGTATTCCGTTGCGGAAACGAAAGCGGCAAGAACACCGAGTGCGACAAGGACGAAGACGAAGGTTGAACGAGATGAGATCATTTTTAGAACTCTAAAATTAAGGTGGTTTCTAATGTTGTTTTAATTTGTTGATATAAAAAGCTACATGTACGTTGCATTATTTATATATCTTTAGGGTTAATGTGGAAATGTAACGTGGGTCGTCATGTACCGGCTATGGACGGCAATGGTAATTATGCAGAGACATAACGAAATGGAAGATGATGGTCGGATCGGATCGGATCGGCTGACGAATCTTTATAAAAGACAAAGATATTCTTATAATGTGATCATTTTTCTATATCTATATTAACTTTATATTTTGTTTTTTTTATTAAGGTTTTATTTATTTAAAGTCACAGAAATTAATATTATCATTGAAACTTAATTACTCAGGTGGAGTAATATAAGTTTATAGATAAACGAACGCCACATGATGTAAATTTTATTTCAAAGGTGTTTGATTATTTGATATTTGTCTCGTTTTGTTCGATTTCCAAACGGATGCAAATGCCAAGTGGCGGGCGCTCTCACATTCCTTACACATTTAATATATTTTTTTAACAGTCATATTATTCTACTCTTACATTACACCCAATATTCATCATTTGCTTGGATTTGAACCCAAGACCTCCTTTCTAAAAGGCAATGCCTCTACCAAGTAGGCTAGTCTCACATTTAATATTTAATATGTATATTTAGGAATTGAAAGATAAAATTTTATCTCGCTAATTCAAGATAAGATGTCAAGATTAATGTATATAATTGTTTTTCTTTAACCGGGTAAGCTTTTTTTTTGTTTTTCTTCAATTATTATTATTATTATTATTATTATTATTATTATTATTATTATTATTATTATTATTATTAAATATGTATGACATTCCTTTTTTTTATGTGTAAAAGTTTCATTAAACTGATATCCTCATTCGTTAGAATTGAAAAACTATGTGCAATATTAAACACTTTGATGTTTCGTTAAAGCATTAAACCTACGAAGTAAAAGGGGCGGCCTAAATTGAAACCAATAGTGAGAACTCAGTACTCACAAGAAACATGCAATAAAAAAAATGGTGAACGCCACCATTAGGCGCTTCTCACCGACAGGTCCCACGGCCAACATGAGGGAGGTAAATCGCGTGATACAGGGAAAATTGAGTTGTGTTGGGCTTTGAACCCTAGACCTCCATTATAGATGCCACCATCGCGGGGACAAAAAACATGCAATTAGGGCATTAGACAAAGATGAAACAAAATAAACAATAATTATAGAGTTCAAGTGATACAAATCTTGATTTCTTTCACTTTGAAGAAGGAAAATGAATAGTTGCTAGCTAGTTACAAGGTAATAAAAAAAAAGTCCATAGACCAGCCCAAGAATCTTTTAGAAATAATAAGATCATACATATACATACATATACGTATATATTTAAATTGATTTGATAGTACTATTATTTTGATGCCCTAAGCCATAGCTTGTCCTAATATTACATACGGGCCTCTCCTACGAAGTAAAATAACTAATCATAAGGCATATACTTCGATTTTTACAAATAACTTATGTATGAAATAAATATGCCATGCCGTCCATAGCCGCTTCAAAAGCTCGTCAACATCGAAGACTCAGTTATATTTTTTGTGTAACAAGACACTATATATACAAATTTAAGACATACACTTTGCTTGCAACTGTAAACAATATACCAGAAAACGATCTCAACACAATGGTGACCAACAAGTTAACCGTCGCTATATTCATAGGTATTCTTGCAAGTTTTGCGACGTGTATTTCGGCTACCGAGTTTATCGTCGGAGACGGTTATGGTTGGACTCTCAACTTTGATTACCAAGCTTGGGCCAAAGGGAAGGAGTTTGTGGTTGGAGACAAAATTGGTATGTAAATCATGTATCTCCAAATAGTATTATGGTAATATACGAACAACTTACGTCAAACACTTTCATCCAACGGTCAAAACCGTCGCAACATTCGCACATCCTCGTATCTGCGACTGGTTTTGCCAGTCGCTAAAGTTTTGTTGCGAATGAGTTTGCGACATGTTTTGACTGCATTTTTTTATTCACCTATAATTGGGACCGAAATTTCCATCTCAAAGTCAGTAATGGCACTGCAACTGGAGTGTTTTGTGACCGAAATTGCAACTGTGTTTTTCCCCACCAAAATTGCAACAGATTTTAGTGACTAATTTCATACCGTTCACTAGTTTAAAATTAGTCACCCGTTAAAATTTGTAATTTTACTACTAATTTTAACGAATGACTAATTTTCTATATAGTTCTTTATTGGTCAAAAATAGCTAATTTTCAGCCTTGTAGTAGTACAGGTTAATAACGTCTTTGCGTGAACCCACTACTAAAGAATGTCCGACTAAAAAACAGTCACAAATGCCCTTTCCCACAGTTTTCAAAACAACAAGATATTAGACAAATTGTTGCTTTAATATTCAAACTGAAACTACATATACAAAACAACAAGATTAACTTTTAAACAATAAAATCGATACTTGCTTTAAAAATATTAACAAAATATTACGGGTATTATTCTAGTATTACTTCGGTTAAGTGGGCCGGGTGTTGGGCTAGGTATTCCTTAATTCCAAACCCGAATAAATAAAATTTCTTTTGATCCCATATATACCCGGCTTCATACCCGAATATTCGGGCCAACACCCGACTTTAAAGTTTTGGGTTTCGGGTTTTTCAGCATCCCTACAACAGGGATTACAATTCTTTGCGATCGAACTGTTAGCGACTGGAAGTTCGGAACTACAACCAAACCTTTTGTGACCAACTTCATGACTGAACTCGAAAACTTGAGCCTAGTTAATTAACCTGTTTCCGTGTTCTAATTCTTGATTCTCTAATATGAATCAGTTCATTGTTTTATTTCATAACAACTAATCATATGATTGTTTGTAGTTTTCAAGTATCCAGTTGGAAAACACAATGTATTCAAAGTCGATGGAGAGGGCTTTCAACGATGTATCGTGCCAACGGCCAATGAGTCTTTAGCGACTGGATATGATGTGATCACACTTGCGACCCCTGGAAGGAAATGGTACATTTGTGGTGTCGGAAAACATTGTGAGACGGGTGGAATGAAGTTGGTTATTGATGTCCTCTCTCAATCATTGGCACCCGAACCCATACCCGCACTAATCCCTGAACCCGCACCCGCACCAGCACCCACTGGAAAGGTGTTCATCGTCGGAGATGATAGTGGTTGGACTTTGAATTTCGATTATCAAACATGGGCCATGGGAAAAGAGTTCGTTGTTGGAGACACACTTGGTACGTATATTATTTTAAGTTCAATCTATAAATTTTTATTTTCTTTTTTAATAAAAATTGGGTCGTTTTTAAAACCAACGGTTGAATATGAGGGTTTTTTAGGAAGGATTTCATGTATGTCCTTACAAACACTAAATATCATATATATTTAAATCAAGCTTTTGACATCAAGTATATCATTTTCTAATGGTTAAAATAATATTTTTATTTTTATTAATATATTTTACCAAAAATAGATTTTAACATGATCGTTTTATACTTACATTCACTTTATTATATTGAATATATTATTTTTCAAAATCGAAAAATATGAAAAATATTCATTTTAATTTATCATATTTGCTTGTTTCTTCTACGATCTTTACGTGCTTTTATTTTATTTTCTTTTTTTTTATCTTAAATCAAGTATTCATGAAAAACCACGAAAATCTAATGTATTAATTAAAATAAGCATTAATAATTTTTTTTTTAGTTTTTGAATATGGATATATTAGAAGAGGATATATATGATATTAAAATTTAAGGACATATTCGATATAATAAAATAGGTTAATCGCTGTTTAAGTTTCATATCATTTCTGTAAATCTAACTATATATATATATTTTTTTCTTAATCATGGTATAGTTTTTATATATTCTGCTGGGGCTCATAACGTATACAAAGTAAACGGAACCGACTTTCAACAATGTAACATTCCGGTTTCTAGTGTACCTCTAGTTAGTGGTTACGATGTGGTGACTCTGACGACCCCAGGGAAAAAATGGTACATTTGTGGTGTTGGAACACATTGTAAAACCGGTGGTATGAAGCTTGTTATCAACGTGCTTCCTAAATCGACATATTCGCCTGCCCCGAGCCCGTGGAGTTCATTCAAACGAGCTCGACGCTTGGGGAAAACCCGAGTTCTAGGACTTGTGGCTTGAAAGGCTTTTGGGACCCTTTGTTTGTTGGTTACATTTCCATATTTATGTTGTGTTGTTGGACACCTTTGATGTGTTTTTAGTGTACCATTTATAAACTTTCATGTATTGCTTGATGGTTATGTTACTTGTTGTATTACCACAATATGAAAGCATGAGTTTTATAGATGAAAAATAACGTATTGTTGAGCATCTTGAAGGTTATTCTCATATACACCCTTTTTCTTTTCTTTTTTTTTTTTTAATAAACGAGCAAATTACGGTTTTGACCGGTTTAAATGTTTTTAACTATTTTAATAAAAAAAATATTTCTGTTAATACAACCCCTATGGTTTAAGGGCTTACAATTTTGTCATCCAACCATAACTATTTTAACATAATCACATTAGAGGGTTAAAGGCCAACACCGTTAAAATAATTATGGTTGAAGGCCAAAACCGTTATTTATTTAAACATAGGGACTACATTAATAATATATTATTATGGGTTAAAATAATTAAAATTGTTGTTTTTTTTTCTAATTTCAAACAGACAATTACATTTTATTGTTTTGTATTTCTAAAATATTTATATTTTAATTAATAAAGTAGATACCGTAAAAGCAATTCAAATCAAAATTAGTCTAGTAGTTAAGGCTTGGTCATTGCTTCTTAGAGATCAGTAAGTTTCACTGATGACACTTTAATAGATATCAGGTAAGGAGGAATCTTGAGTATAATCTCGGGTTCTAAACCAATGAGGCGCAAGGGTTTACCTATCCATAAGGTTCCACTGAAGGTAGCACAACGGGACCATCCGTAGTTTAAATAAAACAGATACGGTAAAAGCAAAACGCGCCCAAAAAAATGGTTGCATAAAAGGTTTCTTAATATTTAACATTTGTTCCCTTTTCTTTATGTTTCTTATACAGCGTCTTTTTTACCACGGTAAAATAAAACTCAGAAGGAGAAAATTTTAAAAAATAAAATAAAAAATGTCAATCAATATATAAGTAACAACTAACAAGTGGACAAAATTTTCATTTTTACCCCCTGTATTATGACGAAATTACTAGTTAAGAAATTAAGCAGCAGCAACTGCACCAGAATGGAAAGGGTAATGCTTGGAAGTTTTGTTTGTGGAAGATTCACTCTGTTCTTTCTTCCTCAAAGCTCTCGTTGAAGAAGAAAGACGTTTGGTTTTCTGTTTGGATTCATCCATGTCGATCTGCTCTGCTCTACACTCTTCACTACAGAATGGTGTGTCCCCTCTGCAAATTCACCAAGAAAACAGATCAAAAATAGAAATCAAAGCAAAAAGATCTAAGATTTGATCAAAATTTGGTGATTCTAGTGCAAAAAATCTTACTGATTGATGACAAAATTAGGTAAAAAAATTTGAATTTTAACAAATCCCCAAATCAGAAATGGAGAAACAATGAAGCATATCTTAAATTGATCATGAAAAATACCCAAAATCGATTGCAAAATGAACGGTAGACTTGTTAAAATTGCAATTTATAGTTTCCAGATTTGTTTCTTGCTTGATCAAATTCATCAACAACCCAAAATAATAGGGGGAAACAGAGCACACCCATTTAAGATATGATTCAAAAACATCTAAAATTGATTATAAAATTATCAAAAATTTTACAAATATTACATCAATTTACCTGTACATGAAGATATCCCTGTTCTGTCCAAGTGGTTTTTTGCAAAGAAAACAAGCATCCAAGAAATAAGGTTGTTCTTGTTCTTCAAATCTTCCATGAACAGACCTCATAGATCTCGGAGAAGAAAACGAAGACACGTATCCGCCATTCGATTTTCTGGGAGAGTACAGAGGTCTACAGAACAAGTAATTTCCTGCACGGTGGTTGTCTTCCGTTGACGGCGACGGCGACGTTGATGATGAAAACCCTTGCTCAATATCGGAAATAGAAGCAAGCCCGTTGTTTTCCTCAAGAATATAAGGCCTTCTTGTAGATGTAGACTCCATTTCCGTTCGACAGTTGTTTGATACAGACGGTGGCCGGAGGTAATGCGAAGAAGACGGTGTGGTTTATAAAGAGAAGATGGAACAGGGGAGGTGGGGTGGGGTGGGGTGGGTTGGCGTGGGGACGATGGGACTGGGGTGGGGCAGGGGGTTAAACCACAGGAACAAGAATCTATTGGCCGGTGGAATACCACTATTATAATAATAATAATAATAATAATAATAATAATAATAATAATAATAATAATTTTTTAATTATTTATTTGATAGATTTAAAATCATTCATTACATTGAAAACTATTTATGTTTTAACAAATATTTCAATGTTGTTAAAGTAAATAAGTCTTTTAATCTAAAGAGTTTAAGAAGTATTTTAAGTCATTAGATTATTAATTAATAAATATGATTAAATCAAGTTATTGGATTGTATTTTGATAATGACTATTTTTGTTGATTTTTTATAAAGTTCCTCCATTTTGTTTAACCGTTCATAACTTTTATTTGAACCTAATCCTCAAAGTATAGATTTAAAACCACATCGATTTTATTGGTTGGTACTATTTAATATTGGTGTCATTAAATAAACTACTAAAGAATATCAAAATTTATGGGTAGTAATACCAAATCATATAAAACACAAATACAAATACAGGTATTATTGATGATGTTTTTTTAATATGGTTTTAACGTTTTGAAAGGAGTGACAAAAATTTACGTCTCACAATCCATGTTTATTTTTTGATACGATAGGTCGAAACCAATATTTAAAAAATAACTTTTCGGCCAAAAAATTAATGCTAGTTTTGGAAAAAGAGGGGGATTACCCCTATAATCCTTCGTCCATGATCGGTTTGGTATATGTACAATTGAAATATAGAAATCAAGGGAAAATTACCAATATAAACAAAGTTGACCAAAGAATTACCAAAATAATCAATCAAAAAAGGGCCCCTAAAACGCCCCTTTAAAATACTTTAGACGCCCCTTTAGACGCCATTTTTTGGTACTTTTTGAAAACATGTGGGCCCACATGTAGTCGGCTTTTTCAGGGTCTAAATGGGTGTCTTAAGACCCCTTTTCTACCGGCGTCTTAAGACGCCTTTAGACGCCCAATTTAGACACCGGCTTAAATCTCACATTGGTCGTCTAAAGGTGTCTAAATTGGGCGTCCCGGTGGTCTTAAGACACCCATTTAGACCCCGACAAAGCCGCCGATATGTGGGCCCGCATGTTTTCAAAAAGTACCGAAAAATGGCGTCTAAAGTGGCGTCTTAAGACGCCGGTAGAAAATGGGTCTTAAGACACCCATTTAGCCCCCGACATGTGGGCCCGCATGTTTTCATAAAGTACCAAAAAAGTGCGTCTAAAGGGGCGTTTAAAGTACTTTAAATGGGCGTCTTAGAGGCTCTTTTTCGATTGATTAGTTTGGTAATTCTTTGGTCAACTTTGATCAAATTGGTAATTTTCCCTTAAATGCTAACATGAGCATATGAAAAATCAGATACTCGTAATGGTGCTATAGTAGAGGTGCCATTGAAATACTAATGAATACCGAAACTATGAAAATGCTATGAAAAATAAATACTGGCACCGAAATTGTTCTATCGATATTTGATTTGAATTGGTGTTACTGCTTGACAAAAAATCTCAACCTTACACCACACATGGTTTGAATAAATAGATTAAAATAGTTAATAATAAATATTTAAAAGTTATAAAGTGATCTTATGTTTTTTAAGTACACAATAAACAATAATATTATAAATTAAAAGAAGTTGGAATTTTTAATTTTAAAGCTAAAATTATGACATAAATTACTTATTTATCAAAATTAAATTTTTTTCAAAAACACCTTAAACATAACCTACAATTAAAATGCATTTATTGCTCAAATTTTGAGAATCAAACATGTCTGATTTGTGAAAGTAATCACCATTCACCAAGTGCCAGAATACAAAAAATAAAATAATAATAATAATAATAATAATAATAATAATAATAATAATAATAATAATAATAATAATAATAAAATAATCACTCGGTTAGATTTTATAGCTATAATAACATTTGTGTCTTTGTGATTAGCCCCATGAAAATGACGATGAGATCAAATACTTGAAATTTGAAAACGCATGACTGGATGGTATTTAGGAGAATAAAATTAATTAAAGAAAAACTATGGGATGACTACCACCTTGTATTGAAATTAATATATAAGCATGTGTCATTACTACTATCTTTTGTGATCATTAAAATCAGGGGCGGCCCTGAGAAATTGGGTGCCCAGGACGAATCGGGGAAAAAAGGCCCCTAACGCATTCAAAGCTCCTGACCAAGCGGGGGTCAAGGGGGCCGCGTTCCCTTGCAAGGTCCTAGGGGCAGCGCCCCTGGCAGGGTCCAAGGGGCAGAGCCCCTGGTGGCGGTCCCGCTGGCCAGTCAGCGGGCGGGGGTCAAGGGGGCAGCGCCCCCTTGTGGGGTTCGGGGCAACGCCCCGAAACCTAAACGAAATGTCATAAGTTAATATGTTCGGGATTAACTTCCATATTTTACCTAAATCAGTCATTTAATAATCAGTAAACTGTAAATCCATGGGCCCAATTTCTTGGGATTTTGAATTTCAATTTCTTCTTGAACGTGAGCGTCCATGGAGCCGGTTAGGATAAAGGGCTTTTGAGAAATGAAATGGGCCCATAAATATATTTAACTGAGTTATTTGTTACTCAAACCCGTGTAATACTCGAGTTTATAACCTAATATATATATATAAATACATATATAAAAATGTGCCCCTCGAAAAATTGGGCCCGGGACGGAGGTCGGGTTTGCCCCTCCCCCGGGCCGCCCCTGATTAAAATATTTAGATCAATTGGTTTACGCAATTATATAATTATTAATAAATCACATGCAAGAATAACAACCAATTTTATATTTATTTGACGATGGAATACTTTAATTTTATAATCTTGTCACCGTATTTAATTATATTATAAATAAAAACAATATTTGTTTAATAAATTAAAATGCAATTCATAAATAAGAAATATAATCTATTATTTAAAAAAATTCCAATGTAAATAAAATCAGAAATATGCATGTCGGAAATAACCATGTAACTATTGAAAAATCGACTACCTTATACTATTGAAAACCGTTGTACCACTAGGAAAAAGCGTACTCGTCAAAAATCACACCAAGAGCCTATTCTCAATGGTCCAAATCTCTGATCAAATGGTATAGATAGGTCTTGATGTTCGTTGGTTACAAACATTAACGTCAACACACACGCGTATAGGGGCCGGTTAAAGTACAAAGGGGTTAAATGATACTAAGCGTAGAAAGGAACCAAAACGCGCCATGTGTCATCTAGGAAAATGGTATAATTTTCGCAAAAAATCACAAACCACATTATACAAAATAATAGACCGTGAAACTGGATAATTACGGACCAAGTGCGAAATCATGCTATATGAAATCACAGACCGTAATTTAACACTCATAATCAAAGACAAATTGTATAAATCACGTACCAGATAATAACAGACCGTGTTATATAAAAATCACGGACAGTAATTTAACACTCATAATCAAAGACAAACTGTATAAATCACGTACCAGATAATCACAGACCGTGTTATACAAAAATCACGGACTGCCATTTTAAATACATAATCAATAACGAACAGCATAATTACAGATCAATAATCACGGACCACATAAAAAAATTGAAAACAACTATAACAATATCATACTCAAATTAAAGACAATAAAGTTCTTAATTTTATGGTGTATTTTTTTAAAAGATAATTATGCATTTAAAAGTTATTTGATTTTAAAAAAAATGGTTGAACTTACGCAATCATTCTTATTTGATAATTTACCCACTCAAAAGTCAAATAGAGTTGGTTATTTATTTTTTTTTTGTCATTTCAGTTTTAATCTACGCAAGTTTTTATGGAAAAGTGGGGACCACAAGATCTCATCCATTGAGTAATTAGATCAAAGGCTCATAGTCATTCTTATCCTTTTCATCGAAAAAGCCCTTTGCATTGGAACCGTCTCCCACACATATACATGTATATACATATATACATATACATGTACATATATATATATACACAAGGAAATATTACTCTAAAAAGCCTATTTCAGAAGGCTAAGAAAGAGTTTTAAAAACTTGAAAACCAACCCAAACAAACTCTGGTTCAAGTTATTTTTGCATCATTGTAACAAGCTAGTCAAACTCTAAAACCCAAACCTTATATCAACATAAACCCTAATTCTAAAACCAAAATTTTAAAAATAAACCCTAACCATAAATATTAAACCTAAAAGCTAAAAACCAACCTTTAAAATATAAACTCTAAAATTAATATTATATATATTAAAAACCAACTAAAAGGAATAGTAAAGTTTTGTTTTTTTGATTTTGGTCACCAAAGCTTTTATATAATATAAAATTTTGTTTTTTTGATTTTAGCCACTAAAACTTTTAATGTTTTGTTTTCTCGATTTTTACCACTAAAATTTTTATATATTATAAAGTTTTGTTTTTTCGATTTTGCCCACTAAAACCTTTTAAAGTTTTGTTTTTTCGATTTTGGCCATTAAAACTTTTATATAATATAAAGTTTTGTTTTTTCTTCTTTGGCCACTAAAATTAAGTTTTGTTTTTTTTATTTTGGCCACTAAAAGCAAAGTTTTGATTTTTTGATTTTTGTCACTAAAACTTTTATATAATATAAAGATTTGTTTTTTCGATTTTGGCCACAAAAACTTTTAAAGTTTTGTTTTTTTCGATTTTTGCCACTAAAACTTTAATATAAATATAAAGATTTGTTTTTTAGAATTTGGCCACTAAAACTTTTTAAAGTTTTGTTTTTTCGATTTTGGCCACTAAAACTTTTATATAATATAAAGTTTTGTTTTTTCGATTTTGACCACTATAACTTAATAGTAAAGTTTTGTTTTTTCAATTTTGGTCACTAAAATTTTTATATAATATAAAATTTTGTTTTTTCGATTTTGGCCACTAAAACTTTTTAAAGTTTTGTTTTTTTGATTTTGGGCACTAAAACTTTTATATAATATAAAGTTTTGTTTTTTCGATTTTGGTCACTAAAACTTTTTTATAATATAAAGTTTTGTTTATTTAATTTTGGCCACTAAAACTTTTAAATTTTGTTTTTTCAATTTTGTATAATTTTATGTTTATATATATATATATATATATATATATATATATATAAATTGTATAGAGTTTGTGATGAGAGATTTGATTTTGTTATGTAACTTATGATTTTGCAAATGATATATAATACCTGTTATCGGAAGTGTACTGTGATAACCCGCCACAACGCGCGGATGAGATTAAACCTAGTTAATTATTAAAGTTAAAACCTAAAATGTAATATTGTATGATTCGATAAAAGAGTTGCAATGTCGTTATAATGAATTCAATCAAATATTATGTATATGAGTTTTAAAGGTGTTAAAAATCATTTTTAGAGACACTTTTGTTTAATACGTAGGCATGTAATAATTGCATCACCTTAGTTGGCAAAGTTGGTGGCCGCAATTATATTATTTTCATCAATTGCAATTACGTCCCTAAAATTCATTTAGTTTTTTATAAATCCTAAATCTTTTTTTTTCTTTATTTTATCTTAACCTTTCTTTTTTTGTCCCTCTTCTTTATTTCTCTATTTTATTTTTTCTAATGTTTTCATGTTTGTGAGTTGCGACTAGGTATGCTATAAGCATGGTTGTAAAAGTCGCTACGCGCTAGTCGGGTGGTGAGGGACCGCCTGAGGATTAATCGGGATTAATCGACGCTAGGCGGATTGTAATTTTTATATGTAATTTTACAAATATATATTATATACACACACATTAATATCAATAATTTAATATAATACTTCAAATAATTTAAAAAATAAACTTAAATATACTAAATAAAGTACTTTAAAGTGCAAACTTAAATACTGAGTTCAAAGTTTATAGATGAATTTCGATGTTAACTGGCTGGATTCGATGTTTCAGAGACATATTAATGATTTTTGATTGAGAAATGTCTAAATAATCATGAAATTTGTCCCTTTTTACAAGAAAAAAGTTGAAAAAAGTCGAAAAAAGTCAAAAAAAAATAAAAATATGCCTAGGCCACCTAGGCGCCTAGCGCCTAGCGCCTAGGCACCGTCTAGGCAAAAAATTAGACAGTTCTCGGGCGCCTAGCGCCTAGGCGGCCGCTTAGGCTTATTTTTACAACCATGGCTATAAGTAAATAAAAAAATTTTTAGTACTTTATTTTTCTCATTTTATTTTCTTTTAACTTATAGTTGGCTTAAATCTTCAACCTTAAAAACTTTTAACTTCTACTAATAAATTTTTAGGTTTTTTCCTTAAGCTGTCACACCCCGTCCCGCAGCGAAAGTCTTAACAGAGTCTTAGTGTCGACAGTAATTAACAAAAGCATAAGTTAAGCGAACGATTTAAATAAAACATGGATATTTAATTATAGAAGTCATCGATAAATTTATTAAAACATTACAAGTTCAATATCCAGTTTATAAAACATCAGTTTTGACAATTCGATAACTGGTCTCAGATAAATATCCCAAGTACGCTTGCTTTCAAGAGCCGGTTTTTCCTTTCCCCAAACAGCAATGGTACTTACCTGTAACGACCCGTTTTTAATAAAACGAAATGTAATTGTTATAATCGTTAATTGAACGATTGTGATGGTTACTATGACAACTCAAAATTCTCAGGTTAGAATCATAACTCGAGAATGAAGAGAATGAGTGTAAGCGAAATCACGAAACGAGGCTCTGATTTCAAGATACGCTAAGTTGAAGATAGCGTTAAATAAGAGATCATATATTTTGAATTTTTCAGGTCTTGAAATTATAACCATTGGAAAGAGCTCGAAAAATCGTGAACGTGGGCGAAAACGGCGCGTAAAACGGAGTTCGTATGCTCCCGGAATCGCGAAAACAAAATTGGAAACTAACTAAGGCGGCGGAGGTACGCGAAGGAAATCCTCCGCGGTACGCGACGGACCAGAACGCATAAATATCTGATTTTCTTGATCAGATTTCATTTCTGGTCGATCAACTCGACTTCCAGACGCCTAAACTCAACTTTTTACCCCCAAATCTCAGTTTTGAAGCCATCCAAACATCCGGATCAAGTTAGGAAACGTTTCTACAAGTCCTGATCTTCATTTCTATCCGAGAAATCCGTCCGAAAGGGTAACGATTCGACCTCTTCTATTAGTTTGATAGAATATGAGTTAGATCTAGATTTTAATAATGATATCATGGTTATTGTTGTTGATTATTGCCTAGTTGATAACTAGGGATTGTTAGAAACGAAGAAATTGATATTTGGTTGGTGAAATCTTCGTTTTGAAGCCGGGATGATGTCCAGTTGTTATGAAACCCATATCATGACGTGATAACTAGTAGGATGGGTTGAATATGATTTTAAATAAATTATGGATTATAATCCATAGGTTAAATGATGATTTTGATGAATTGATGTTAAAATTATTAACAAGTTATGATCTTAAATAAAAATTAAATAATAAAAGTGATTAAAGATCGTAACTAAAATAATGAACATCAGTTATTTGATAAATTTCCTGGGGAGGCATGAAATATGATTAATTGTGATAATTGACTAAAACTTGGTAAACGTAGTAAGATAGAGTCGGTTATGTGATGAATTGACTTTGAGGAAGTCAAATCAGTCAAGTGTGTTGAACTTGATTGTATGTGTTATATGTATTGAATATAGTTGTATATGTGTGAATATGCAACTAGGTGTTGGTGGTGAAAGTCAAGTGACAATTCACAGAAGTGGAAAAGAGGTTGTAGGAAGTGAACAACCGTATGAACCAGGTAAGTTACCCAACTTACTGTAACATTACATATAAGTAGTAGAAAAAGTCTACTTGCGTATTTGATATATGTGAATAATGTTAAATATGTGATTGAAACTATGGGATGAGAAATCCTTTAGTTTGTGTTTGTTAAGTTTCAATGGGAAACGTATATGCAATATACTTGCATTAGAATAACTGGATGACCCGGTGATTGATTAATATGATTTGGTGTTTATAAAATAATGGGGCATAACTTGATTAATGAATCTAATGGAATTATAAGACCTTTGAGAATGCATTATTAGTTTCAAAACGAATGTTATGCTTGGGTGGTGTGCATAATATAAATGCATTAAAATTTAGCCGGATGAGCCGGTGAAATTGATTTAATTGTTGAACCACAAATGTGTGGCTAACCGGTTAATCCGGGAACTAAATTATTGAACCACAAATGTGTGGCTAACCGGTTAATCCGGGAACTAAATTATTGAACCACAAATGTGTGGCTAACCGGTTAATCCGGAAACTAAATTATTGAACCACAAATGTGTGGCTAACCAGTTAATCCGGAAACTAAATTGTTGAACCACAAATGTGTGGCTAACCGGTTAATTCGGGAATTGAATTAAATATGACTCCACAATGGTGGATAGCCAGAGGTGCTGGCAATTGTCTAGATGGAAGTACCGGTGGGTGAACATCTTAGACTTGATAAATATGACTCCACAATGGTGGATAGCAAGAGGTGCTGGCAATTGTCTAGATGGAAGTACCGGTGGGTGAACATCTTAGACTTGATAAAAAAAGACTCCACAATGGTGGATAGCCAGAGGTGCTGGCAATTGTCTAGATGGAAGTACCGGTGGGTGAACATCTTAGACTTGATAAATATGACTCCACAATGGTGGATAGCAAGAGGTGCTGGCAATTGTTTTAGATGGAAGTACCGGTGGGTGAACATCTTAAGACTTGAATTATTTATGATATCACAAATGTGAGAATAGTCAGATGTGCTGACAAATAGCTATGGTGGAAGTACAGGAATGTGAACAACATAGTGTAATTTTGATTAAATTATTGTGAGCAATAGTTGATGATATTATTACCTTGTGAGAGTCAATTCAAATAGAAATGAGTCAGTTTGAATATTGATTGTGAAAAATGTATTTATACATTTTGTTGTTGAGAAACCATTGGGGTTACTTACTTAGTTCATATGAACTAATTGTGACTTATATGTGATGTTACAGGTCAAAGATAGATATGCATTGGGCCATCAGATCGGGCACGTTGTGAAGCAGAACCAAACGTTATGTAAATCTTTGGTGAGATCAAATTTAAACACACCAGTTTTTATTAATCATAAATGTAAATGATTGAAATTAAGTGTGTTTAACTTATAAAAATGAAATTTCACGCTTCCTAACATTATTTTTACGATAAAGTTTAAACTGGGACCAAGATGGGACACGTGTAATCGTGTGCAAGGCTTGGGTGTTACAGAGTTGGTATGAGAGCAATGGTTTGAGTGAATCAAGTGCGTCATGAACACTTGATCTCAAACTTTTATGCTCTTGATATGAAAACATAACGTTTGATTCGAAGACCCGATCATGATGCCGAATGTATGAGGTCAGCATATCTATGTCCTGTATTATAATTGTTAAATGTAATGTGAATCATTACATGTTAAATGTGATTATGTGATTATGTGAAACCGAAATCAATATCTGGAGTATGAAATGAAGGAAGTAAGGAATTGGGCATATAATGAGTGGACTAGTATGTCTGGCCAACTTACTAGTACAAACATGATATGAACAAGCTCTTATGGAAATCATTTTATACTTAGGTTATTGAAATTAGGTAAGGTGTTATGAGTTTAATGTATCTATTACTTGTGGGTAATAGTGTTACCAATTCAAGAGAAATAAATTGGAAGATTAATGTGAAAAGACCTACTTGAGTGTAGGTAATAACACGATGTGTAGATATGAATCAAAAATGTGAAATTTGACCCGTTTAGGGTAAAATGGGAAAAAAAAGGACACATAATTATGTTTATGTTTTCATACATGTTTAAGTTTGAAATGTAATGATTTAAACATGTTAATAATTTATATAATGTGCATATAATCTATATGCGCGATATATAGAGTTGTAAGTATACAATGTGTATACGTATGGTGAATGTTATGATATGATTTCATAACTAGTGATAGTGTCATTATATGTTGATAGTAATTGACACATTGAATTGAAAACTATTCATAATAGTGTTAAAGCAAATTTAAGACCATGACATATGGCATTTTGTATGTATAACATGTAAGACCACTGGTGGGTGGCATTTGATTTAACATGTAAGACCACTGGTGGGTGGCATTGGGTTTAACATGTAAGACCATTGGTGAATGGCATTGGATTTATCATATAAGACCACTTGTGAGTGGCGTTGAATTGTTTGTAAGACTACTTGTGAGTGGCCTTGTGTTAGATGTGTAAAACCATCTTGGAATGACATTGAGTTGTCATGTAATTCCTCCTTAGTGAGGCATTGGGGAAAAACCCACATGCGTGTGGATTGGTCAATATGTGAGTATGTGTTGAACGATGTTAACTTTTAAAAAGTCAAAGTTATGATTAATGTGAATAGGTGAGTTACCTACTCATTAATATGCAACCATAAGACATATTAGTGCTTATGTGTTATGTAATTATATTGGTTGTTACTACTTGCAATCGACTTGTAGTAATTGTAATAAATTGAATGGTAAATTGACCATGTGTGTCATGAAATGTTGAAAATATAAAACCATATGATGGTGGTATTGAACTACTTGATATATGTTTTGTAGTATTGGATGAATGTTATGTGCTAAATGCATAAGTTGAAAGGTGTTGTTAAGTAATAATTTATAGTTGACACTATAAATCGATGATAATCCACATTGTGTGGAAATATATGAATATGAAACCACATGGGGTGGTATTCGAATTGTTGAAATTGATTAATGTAATGATAAATGGCATAACTAATGAACGTGTCGTTATATGTTTCAAATAAATGACACAGATAATGGGTGACGTTTCACATTCGTGTGAAACGAATGTAAGACCACTGGTGCGTGGCATTAATTTTTGTCATGTAAGTCCATAATGAAATGGCGTTAGTGTTTGTCATGTAAGTCCACATTTTGTGGTATTGGGGGTAAACCATGTACATGTACATGATAGTAAGTCACCTGTTACCATTGAGTTTAAACTTGTGATAATGAATCACAAGTGTTGTGAATGTGTTCAAATGGTGTGTAAATTACCCATTTGATTGTTTTGTAGTTGTAGGATTGGGTGAGTCAACACTACAATTATATGTGCATGTAGCATATATGTGAATTGTTGTTTTAATTGAAGTTGAGGTAAATGGGTAGGGTTAGTGTGGTTATTGTAGTTGAATGATTTACAGGGTATGTGAACATTCAACTAATGATAATGATTGAGTTGATTTACAAGAGTGTAAACAACCATCATATTGTGGATTTGGTGATCTACAAATGTGTAGACATTAAATTGGTAATGTGCAGGCTTTGATTCACAAGGTCTGTGAACATAAGACTTGCAAATCCAATGTAATAGATTTCACAAGGTGTGTGAACAAAAGATGATCTACAAGAGTGTAGACATCAAATTTCAAGAGTCAAATTGTTTAAGTTGACTTTTGGGAAATATGATGCACAATTGGAGTTTTGTGTGCACATAGGTGCTGTGTTAAGTGATAAGGGTTGTACATGAATGATAGATGAGAATGTCTATCTAGGCAGACGAATAACGCGAATGATAAGTCATTCGGTTGTGGTGGTGTGTTAAATACATTATACATGAGGTTTGACTTTAAAAAAAAGTCAGAGTTATACCTATTTGTAAAGAAATAAGATATTTATTGTATGTTGAAATACACTTGAGTGTATGATTTGGCTTGAATGAAGAAAGTCAAGCCAAATAATAAATTGTGGATGGATTATGTAAAATCATAGATAATGATTACGTTCATTTATATATGTTAGAGAAGTAGTGTCTAGGCATGGTGTGCCAATGACGATTATTTCTAATCGAGACACTCGATTTACTTCTCATTTCTGGAAAAAAAATTCCAGGAAGAATTATGATTTTTGATAAGCACGGCGTATCATCCTCAGATTGATGGTCAAAATGAAAGGACCATTCAAACGTTGGAGGATAGGTTACGAGCGTGTATAATTAATTTTGGGAGTAGTTGGGATGATTATCTACCTTTAGCTGGATTCTCATATATTAACAATTATCATTCCAGTATTGGGATGCTTCCATATGAAATGTTGTATGGGAGGACATGTCGTACTCATGTGTGTTGGGAAGAAATTGGACAATGAGAACTGGCAAATAAAAAGGTAGTTAAGGTAAAGAATGAACGAATAGATTAGATTCTAGTTCATTTGAAGGTGGTATAAAACTGTCAGAATGCCTATGCTAATAAGTATAGGAGGACTAGTGAGTTTCAGGTGGGAGATTTTGTGTTATTAAAAGTCTCACCGTGGAAAGGTGTGATACGTTTTAGAAAGCAAGGGAAGTTAAGCCACGTTTTATCGAACCATTCTGAATTATAGCTCGGATAGGCAGTGTTACTTATCGTATTGAGCTACCGGAGGAATTGAATAGTATACATGATACTTTTCATGTGTTATATCTAAGAAAATGTCTGGCTAATGAATCGGTTTACATGCCACTAGAAGATTTGGAAATTTATGACAAGTTGAAATATGTGGAACAACCGATAACTATATTGACAGGAAAGTCAACCAGTTGAGAAACAAATCCCTGAACCAGGTGAAGGTTCAATGGAATAATATAAGGGGATTTGACGCCATGTGGGGTCACAAGATGAGATGAAGAATTCTATTCTTTTCTTTTAATGTCTGAGCGGTTTCGAGGACAAAACCTTTATAAGGAGGTGAGATTTGTAACGACCCGTTTTCAATAAAACGAAATGTAATTGTTATAATCGTTAATTGAACGATTGTGATGGTTACTATGACAACTCAAAATTCTCAGGTTAGAATCATAACTCGAGAATGAAGAGAATGAGTGTAAGCGAAATCACGAAACGAGGCTCTGATTTCAAGATACGCTAAGTTGAAGATAGCGTTAAATAAGAGATCATATATTTTGAATTTTTCAGGTCTTGAAATTATAACCATTGGAAAGAGCTCGAAAAATCGTGAACGTGGGCGAAAACGGCGCGTAAAACGGAGTTCGTATGCTCCCGGAATCGCGAAAACAAAATTGGAAACTAACTAAGGCGGCGGAGGTACGCGAAGGAAATCCTCCGCGGTACGCGACGGACCAGAACGCATAAATATCTGATTTTCTTGATCAGATTTCATTTCTGGTCGATCAACTCGACTTCCAGACGCCTAAACTCAACTTTTTACCCCCAAATCTCAGTTTTGAAGCCATCCAAACATCCGGATCAAGTTAGGAAACGTTTCTACAAGTCCTGATCTTCATTTCTATCCGAGAAATCCGTCCGAAAGGGTAACGATTCGACCTCTTCTATTAGTTTGATAGAATATGAGTTAGATCTAGATTTTAATAATGATATCATGGTTATTGTTGTTGATTATTGCCTAGTTGATAACTAGGGATTGTTAGAAACGAAGAAATTGATATTTGGTTGGTGAAATCTTCGTTTTGAAGCCGGGATGATGTCCAGTTGTTATGAAACCCATATCATGACGTGATAACTAGTAGGATGGGTTGAATATGATTTTAAATAAATTATGGATTATAATCCATAGGTTAAATGATGATTTTGATGAATTGATGTTAAAATTATTAACAAGTTATGATCTTAAATAAAAATTAAATAATAAAAGTGATTAAAGATCGTAACTAAAATAATGAACATCAGTTATTTGATAAATTTCCTGGGGAGGCATGAAATATGATTAATTGTGATAATTGACTAAAACTTGGTAAACGTAGTAAGATAGAGTCGGTTATGTGATGAATTGACTTTGAGGAAGTCAAATCAGTCAAGTGTGTTGAACTTGATTGTATGTGTTATATGTATTGAATATAGTTGTATATGTGTGAATATGCAACTAGGTGTTGGTGGTGAAAGTCAAGTGACAATTCACAGAAGTGGAAAAGAGGTTGTAGGAAGTGAACAACCGTATGAACCAGGTAAGTTACCCAACTTACTGTAACATTACATATAAGTAGTAGAAAGAGTCTACTTGCGTATTTGATATATGTGAATAATGTTAAATATGTGATTGAAACTATGGGATGAGAAATCCTTTAGTTTGTGTTTGTTAAGTTTCAATGGGAAACGTATATGCAATATACTTGCATTAGAATAACTGGATGACCCGGTGATTGATTAATATGATTTGGTGTTTATAAAATAATGGGGCATAACTTGATTAATGAATCTAATGGAATTATAAGACCTTTGAGAATGCATTATTAGTTTCAAAACGAATGTTATGCTTGGGTGGTGTGCATAATATAAATGCATTAAAATTTAGCCGGATGAGCCGGTGAAATTGATTTAATTGTTGAACCACAAATGTGTGGCTAACCGGTTAATCCGGGAACTAAATTATTGAACCACAAATGTGTGGCTAACCGGTTAATCCGGGAACTAAATTATTGAACCACAAATGTGTGGCTAACCGGTTAATCCGGGAACTAAATTATTGAACCACAAATGTGTGGCTAACCAGTTAATCCGGAAACTAAATTGTTGAACCACAAATGTGTGGCTAACCGGTTAATTCGGGAATTGAATTAAATATGACTCCACAATGGTGGATAGCCAGAGGTGCTGGCAATTGTCTAGATGGAAGTACCGGTGGGTGAACATCTTAGACTTGATAAATATGACTCCACAATGGTGGATAGCCAGAGGTGCTGGCAATTGTCTAGATGGAAGTACCGGTGGGTGAACATCTTAGACTTGATAAATATGACTCCACAATGGTGGATAGCCAGAGGTGCTGGCAATTGTCTTAGATGGAAGTACCGGTGGGTGAACATCTTAGACTTGATAAATATGACTCCACAATGGTGGATAGCAAGAGGTGCTGGCAATTGTCTAGATGGAAGTACCGGTGGGTGAACATCTTAGACTTGATAAAAAAAGACTCCACAATGGTGGATAGCCAGAGGTGCTGGCAATTGTCTAGATGGAAGTACCGGTGGGTGAACATCTTAGACTTGATAAATATGACTCCACAATGGTGGATAGCCAGAGGTGCTGGCAATTGTCTTAGATGGAAGTACCGGTGGGTGAACATCTTAAGACTTGAATTATTTATGATATCACAAATGTGTGAATAGTCAGATGTGCTGACAAATAGCTATGGTGGAAGTACAGGAATGTGAACACCATAGTGTAATTTTGATTAAATTATTGTGAGCAATAGTTGATGATATTATTACCTTGTGAGAGTCAATTCAAATAGAAATGACTCAGTTTGAATATTGATTATGAAAAATGTATTTATACATTTTGTTGTTGAGAAACCATTGGGGTTACTTACTTAGTTCATATGAACTAATTGTGACTTATATGTGATGTTACAGGTCAAAGATAGATATGCATTGGGCCATCAGATCGGGCACGTTGTGTCACACCCCGAGCTCTCGGCGGCCCGGGCGCTGCGACCCGAATTGGTTTCATGAATATGTCTCGGTCAGAGTTTATTTTACTTTATTTTTTTTTTCAATATGTTTCAGCGGAAGCGTTGTTTCATAAATTCATAATTTTGTAAATAAATCACATGCATAGATGTGAAAACCGTTTTCCATGATTTATAAAAAAATTAATACGAATGGGTATGAAAACCCTCACTGTCACTTTTTGTAAAACATACTCATAGGTATGAAAAATCACATTTCGTTATTTGTAATTAACTTTTCAGGATTTTATAAAATTTCATACGCATAGGTATGAATATCATCATTTCATATTATTGTAAACCGGATTTTCACAAACTCACAATTTCGAATTATTTTATAGTATCCGGTTTATATATGACATGGAGGCATAGCTCCAATAACTCCATGGTCTCACCACAAGATCTTATTCAAGGCGTCATAAGCCAAGAATCTCTAATCTTGCTTTTCTTTTACATTTCATTATTACCTGAAAAGTTTTTAAAAATAAAACGTCAACATAATGTTGGTGAATACAAATAACAGACTCGATATGTAAGCATAGCAAGTTTGGTCCTTTAACCATAATTAATGGTGGCAATACTACACATTTAGCAGGTTATTTCACTGATCGATACAACTACTGCATACACTGGTTTATAACTGTCACTGGTTAGGAACTACAGCGCAGCGCGTCTTACGTTTTGTTCCCTCCAGCCCACAGCTGGTCACTGGTTAGGTTGCCTGCGCAGTGCGTCTTCCGTTTAACCTTCCAGCCCACCTGTACCAGCCACGTATGGGAATTTCACCCATATGCGGATACGATTTGCAAATCATACGTATACTAATAGCCTAAATGCTGGTCTCATAGTATCCCTTTATGCGTCAAAGTTAAACATACCATGCTAAAAATTTATTTATAAATTTAAAAACGAGTTAAATGTATTCACCTGGATTTTTGATTGGCTGGGTAACAGCTTAGAACTTCTTAATATAATCCGGCAGCATTTCTGCTTAATCTATCCTTATAACTATTTGTAAGGATGATCCCTGATGCGTTTATTTTCTGTTCCTAAAATAGATCATAATTAATATAATATTTGTGTGTGTATATATATATATATGTGGTCGGATCTTATTCCTAACCCTATAAGGTTACTAATATACAAAAACTTAAATTTATAAATTAATTAAAACATTGTATTACATACCTAACGCGTACTGTTTCTGGTTGGAGACGGTTGAAAACGTATTTACACTATACGATCATATTGCCTTCAATTTGTAAATCCGAAGTTTCTTCATGATCTTCTTTGTCTTTATATATATATATATATTTTTTTTTTCTCTTTTAGATTTTGATGAAACTGTTAAATGTTCAATTGTATATTTGTATATATATATATTGCATCTATTAAACCGACTTATTGTACGTCAACAATAATAATTGTCATACTTTGAGAATTGAATGTTTATCCCAAATTGCTTTATCACCATCACACGTGCACAGCTTTGAAATTTTCATTTTTATATTTTATTTTATTTTTTAATTTTTTTTTTAATAATTATTATTATATTTCTAATAATGAATTTTGATCAAATTTTGTTTTTCTTGTATAAATGTTAAAATATCATGTTTTATAAAATTCTAAAAATATTGTTAGTACCGGCTCATTTTTCTCTATGTTTCGACTTAAGTTTCGTTAAAAACGGAGAAAGTACAATTATAATATACTTTATTAATTTTAGGTGGTCTCCCATAATATTATTTAATCGTTCAAACAACGATTATTTCTAATAATTGTTTCATCCTACCAATTCGTATAAACGAACGCTAAAAATTTTGAACGTTTATTACCGCTTTTATAATCTCGAATAATCATTTTTATGAAATAAACTATTTTATATTATTAGACGAGGCCTTACGCTTTAATTGATCATTTTTATTATTATTATTATTTTTGGCTAATAATATTTTAATTATAAACAAGGGTATTTTATTTAATTTCTCAAAACAGGATGTTACATCCTCCCCACCTTTGTTTTAATCTCGTCCTCGAGATTGTTGAAATCGGTATAGATATTTCTTTCTCATTTCAGAATCCAGTTCCACTGTGTATTTAGGACCACGTTTGGAGTTTCTTTTAACCTTAGCTAAGATCAACATTTTGCGTTTAAGTCTCTCTCTTTTTTTTTTTTTTTTTTTTTTTTTTTTCACCGGTCTTCGATTTGAATCTGTTGTTTAATAAATATTAATTAATTAATTAATTTTTTTATTTTTTTCTTTTAGCTCAACATTTTTTTTTTTGAGGCATTATCAACGATTGATCAATCAAATATTATCGAAAATTAGACATATTAAAAACAATTTGTACTCCAGTCTTTTCTTCTAGTAATCAAGATTATGAGTCATTGGCCCAATTCATTTAAGAATTTTAAAAGATTCGACATAACGTGGAATGAACTTTCCCTTATTATCGAATTGTTGCATTCCCACGAATGGTTCGAGGAAGTTTGGTTATAAAATCCATAATTATCATATCTGTTTTATAGCCCAGTAATTCAAGGGATTTTTTTTTTCCGGTGTCTGAGCCTCCTTTCGGCTTAAAGCATCTACGACCACATTCTACTTCTCTTCATGATAGAGAATTTCATAGTTATATTCGTTTAATGTCTCTATCCCTCTTCATTGTCGCATATTTAATTATTTTAGGATTTGGATTCAAAGTTTGTTATGATTGTGTCCATTGTCCCTTACAGCAGGATTCACATGTACAGCAAATTATCGTTTCGTGTGCACCCGTAACGGTAATTTACCTTGCATGATTACCCTACTTCATGAACGTGTCACACAAATGAGTTAATTTAGAACTTTATAAACTGAGAACTTTGTCTTATTAAAGTTGTTGTGGTTTACAAGATGTTTAGTTTAACTAACATCATTCAAGTAGATTGAAGAAGTTCATTTCGTAAATATCGGAAACTTTGACTCGTTTGACATTTGCAAGAATTTGTTTACTTTTTTTTTTTTTTTTCATATGACGTTTGAAGTGAGAAGCTTTAACCTACCGAGTTATTACAAGTCAATCACATTCTTATGACCAAAGATATATTGTAAACTCTTATGGTCAGTATAAATTGTGAAATTAACTTTGCACGGGTAATGTCTCCATAGCTTCAATACAGAGAAAATGGCGTCTAATTCCAAACCATGAGTTGCATAACAATTCTCATGGGTTTTTAACTGACTCAATCGATAGGATATTACTTTGTTTTGTTTCATCAATACGCATCCTAATCCTGTATGAAAAGCATCACAATAGAAAACTAAGTCTTCAACGCCTTTAGGTAATGCTAGAATTAGAGAGTGAGTCAATTTATTTTTAAGGAATTTGAAAGCTTCATTTTGTTTAGAGCTCCATTCAAAATTTCTGATTTTCTAGTCAATAAGATGAGAGGAACTACTATTTAGGAGAAATTCTGAATAAATTGATGATAATAACCGTCCAAGCCTAAGAAACTTCGTACTTCCATAAATGACTTGGAGTTCTCCCATTTGGTTATAACCTCTATCTTAGATAGATTTACTTGAATACCCTGAGCATTAATAACATGCCCTAAAAATTGTACCTCTGTGAGCCAGAAGTCAAATTTAGATAATTTCGCATACAATTTCTCTTGTCATAGTAACTCATATAGGGTTCTAAGATGTTTAGAATTATCCTCGGGTGTTTTTGAATAATTAAGAATATAATCACTGAATAAAATGATGAACTTATCTAGAAAATGTTTGCATATATGATTCATCATGTCCATAAAGGCAACTGGAGCATTAGCAAATCCAAAAGACATGACGGTGAACTCATAATACGCATCCCTTGTGCGAAAAGTTGTTTTGGGAACATCTTTTTCCTAGATTTTCAGTTGATAATATCCTGATCGAAGATAAATTTTAGAAAAATGACAAGCTCCTTTAAGTTGATCAAATAAATCATCAATTCGTGAAAGTGATACTTTTTTTTTTTTAATAATCACTTTATTTATCTCCCTCTAGTCAATGCACATCTGCATCGACCCATCTTTCTTCTTGACAAAAAGAATTGGAGCTCCCCAAGGTGATGAGCTATGTAGAATAAACTCTTTTCTAATAGATCATCTAATTGTTTCTTAAGCACTTTCATCTTAGTCGATGCCAACTTATTGGGGAATTTAGCAATTGTAGTCGTACATGGTACCTGATTGATATTGAATTATATTTCTCAATCTGATGGTAAACCAGACAATTCATCTAGAAACACGTCAGTATAATAAACTACAATCAGTACTTCTTCTAGTTTCTTCTTTTCTTGATAATCAGTAGTTAATAAGATTAGGTAAGTTAAACAACCTTTGTTCAGACAATTAATAGCTTTGATCATAGGAATGATTCCAACATGATTTGTTGGTTTATAACTCTTGATGATCAATTTTCCTTCCATTGGAATACTAACTTCAATTGATTTGGTATCGCATAAGATACAAGCTTGGTTTATAGCTAACCAATCCATTCTTGTTATCGCATCAAAGCCAGCTAACGTCATTGGTAAGAATTTCACAGATATATTGTGCTTAAAGAGTGTGATATTAAAGTTTACTAAAACCTCATTTATCTTAACTAAATCGCCATTAGCGGTTTCTACCTGATAAGGTTTATCTAGTTTCACTAGTGTTTCATTTAAAAGCTTACTGAATTCATAATCAATAAAGTTTTGATTTGCTCATGAATCAAACTATACCTTAGCATAAACATTATTGATAATAAACATACATGTAATGACATTCGGCATGTTTGCATCTTTCTTGACCTTAAGAACAAAAGCTCAAGTCATCTTTTTCTCATTTGGAATAACTTTTGCTCCTGAACCATCAACCGCATTAATTCCACTTGCTTTGTTTAATTTAGGACCCTAACAGCTCAACGGCTGAGTCAATGGTCCGAGGTATAGCAACCTTAACCATGTCACTAATTTCACATACCAATCACTAGATATAATGACTTATAAGGTTTGATTCTGGTGTCACAAGATGTGGCATCAATCGATCATTTGTAAAGTATTAAGAAGTGTATTCTTGATGCCTAGCACCGACCATGCGATGGCTCAAAAATTTCCACTCAATCTCTTCTTTTTCATTCATTAGGCAAAATTTTCAAGTCACCAACTCCCGAAAACTTTCCCAAGTCCTAGTATATGCTTAGTTTCTACCTTTGGTTTGAATAATGGAATTCCATCATTCTAAAGCTCCGTATTCAAAGGAATTCGAAGCGTACAAAATCATTTCTTCTTTGGAACATTTGCTAATATCAAGTACCACCTCAATCTTTTCAATCCATCTTAATGCTACGACAACTCCTTTCGTTCAAGTGAACTTAGGAGGTTTACAAGATTGGAATGTTTTATACTAACATTCGTTAGTTTTGGATTGTTTCAAACTAGAAGATTCTTAATTTTCAATTTTCATTTTTCATTTTTGATGCATCGTTTTCTTTTGTTATTGTTTTCATGAGATTTTTTTTTAGCGATTATTGACATAATCGCATCTTTTATTCATTCTACAATCATTGATTGTATCTCAGTAGTATTCTGAGTCACGGTTTCAATAATATCCATGTGCTTTCTCTTTCATCCACGTTTTATTTTTATGGTTCGCTATTATTTAAATTTCTACACATTGTCTATCAAATATGATATTTGACAAAGTCTTAAAAATAATTCATCATAATTAGCTCATAGGCTATCATCAACATTCACTATTATTTCAATCATTCTTAGTATTTCAAGAATGCTATTCCACCTATTCCTTTGATAGGCACCTATCTCAATTCGGTTAAAGCTTAAATACTATCAATAGTACCTATTTCGCTAAAACCAGGGGCTCTGATACCAACCTGTCACACCCCGAGCTCTCGGCGGCCCGGGCGCTGCGACCCGAATTGGTTTCATGAATATGTCTCGGTCAGAGTTTATTTTACTTTATTTTTTTTTTCAATATGTTTCAGCGGAAGCGTTGTTTCATAAATTCATAATTTTGTAAATAAATCACATGCATAGATGTGAAAACCGTTTTCCATGATTTATAAAAAATTAATACGAATGGGTATGAAAACCCTCACTGTCACTTTTTGTAAAACATACTCATAGGTATGAAAAATCACATTTCGTTATTTGTAATTAACTTTTCAGGATTTTATAAAATTTCATACGCATAGGTATGAATATCATCATTTCATATTATTGTAAACCGGATTTTCACAAACTCACAATTTCGAATTATTTTATAGTATCCGGTTTATATATGACATGGAGGCATAGCTCCAATAACTCCATGGTCTCACCACAAGATCTTATTCAAGGCGTCATAAGCCAAGAATCTCTAATCTTGCTTTTCTTTTACATTTCATTATTACCTGAAAAGTTTTTAAAAATAAAACGTCAACATAATGTTGGTGAATACAAATAACAGACTCGATATGTAAGCATAGCAAGTTTGGTCCTTTAACCATAATTAATGGTGGCAATACTACACATTTAGCAGGTTATTTCACTGATCGATACAACTACTGCATACACTGGTTTATAACTGTCACTGGTTAGGAACTACAGCGCAGCGCGTCTTACGTTTTGTTCCCTCCAGCCCACAGCTGGTCACTGGTTAGGTTGCCTGCGCAGTGCGTCTTCCGTTTAACCTTCCAGCCCACCTGTACCAGCCACGTATGGGAATTTCACCCATATGCGGATACGATTTGCAAATCATACGTATACTAATAGCCTAAATGCTGGTCTCATAGTATCCCTTTATGCGTCAAAGTTAAACATACTGATGTCCTCGAAAGTGGTCTAAGAAAATAACTATAAAAACTAACCTAGACTCAACTTAATTACAACGAGTTAAAACCGAAAATCCTAAACTAAACCACTACGACAGGCAAGTGTACCTATCAATTGTAGAATAGCTAATGAAAGTCCGGATATCGAACCCACGAGACACTGACTTAACAAAACAAGATTAGAAAATGATTAAAACAATTAAAGGGGGGGTTTTGAAAAAAATGATAATTCAATTAAACTAATTACCCTAATTAAATTATAAAAGCAATTTAACTAATATTTAAACCCTAAAACAGATTAACGAATTTATTTAAAAGATATGGTTTATAATTTTAGAAAAACTTAAACAAATGAGAAAACTCTACTTAGGTAGAATTCCTGTTTGTGATTATTGACACTATTGACTTTGTTTGATATGATGGAACTAGGATCTTAAACAGCAAAATATAAGTAATCTAATGGATTCTGGATCAATTACCAAATATAACCAATTAAGAAAACTTAATCTTGCAATAAACACACTAGTTAATTGAATCACCTCCCGGATTTCTCCAATAACACTTTGTACTCAAATGAACAAGTCACATTCCTGATTTTCTCATTCCAATACATCAAAGATGCAAGGAGTAATCTTACAATGTCTATTTTAACACGAAATGACAATAACACTAAGTCTTTCAATTAATCAACTCTCCCGAATAATTATCATGAAAACCCTAATGTTAAAGATCACCCGACAAGTCTATCACCTTCCGGATTTCTAAACTTAGATACACAAAGAACCCTAAAAACATCAATTATATCTTTTCCTATGGCTAGTGATATCAAACAAACCATAAACGAGTCATAACACCAAGTCGATGACCTAATACGTGTCTAACACCGAAAGACATTCAATAAACACGTATGGAACATGATATAAACTGATATAATCAAGATTAGATATGCAAAAATCATCAAAATGACACAATAAGATCTGTTACAAAAGTGTTTTCCATCATATATCAAAACAATAGTCAATAGTCATCAATAATCATTCAAACAATCATTCTAACCTAAGTAGAATCAAACTATTAGCCTACTAACATCATCATCAGTCAAGAAATCCCAGAAATATCATAACAAGATAAAATATAATACTGAAATTAAGAACAATTGAGAACAAAGATTGACCAAGATGATATCACATGTAAACAAGGTCTTCTAGCCCTCCAATGCTTCCCAAATGCCTCTTCAAGCTCCTGGATCGCTCTCCTGCTTCAAAAATGGTCGATAATGATGATTCAAACGGCGGGGGAGCGTCCCCTATTTAATCTCACTTGAATCTTGACTTTTTTCAAATTTCAAACCTGTCGCGTACCGCGAAGCATAATTCAAAATCCCACCGCGTATCGCGATGGACAAAACAAGCGGGGAACCCCCGAAATCCTTCGCGTACCGCGAAGACTTTATTTCTCCTCACCGCGTACCGCGATGACGTCAGAATCATTAAAACTTGTCTTTTTCTCTTGATTTCAACCGGGGCTCGATTCCTTCGGGTTTCGAACTCGATTTCCGCTCATTTCATTCGACAAGCCTGTAAAAACAATAAACATGTAAAAAGAATCTAAAAATTACACAAAAACTACATATTTACAACTTAAAATCAACTAAAAACTATTTAAAAACCAGATGTGTTTTACAACCCATCAAAAATACCCACACTTGAACATTTTTCGTCCTCGAAAAAGATTTTCAATGGAATCACAATCAGCAATTTAGTTTAAACTCAAAATTTTAAACACATACGCATTAACCACGATTGTCAGTATTTGTATCCATTTAAACCAACAACTGATATATAGGTTCCCTAATCTTGATTCATTATGTTCAAATGGTTCAATCAACTATAGGTATTACACTCAAGTCATATATATCAACTTAATCCTGATAAAAGCTTTCAAGTTACCATTACATTCGAACAACCCAAATGAATTTAAAAATCAAACCTTAGATGGAATGGATGAAAGTATGGGCATTTTGCTTCTAAATTAATGAGCCTAACTTAGTGGTGTTTCACTCGGTTGCCATCCGGGGTATGACACATAAGCTGCAGCTCTTATTTTATTTTGTTTTATATATTTTTTTTTCTGCAAGCTCAGCCCATTTAGTGGATTGATGGATGATGTTTCTTTTAATCAGGCGCCATAAGTCTCGAATTTATTTTCATAAAAAGAGAACATATGTGCCAGGTTTAATTTTAAAAACATTAAGTCATTTGTTTGCAAAAGTTCCTCTAATCACAATTAAACAGTTTCAGAATCCCCATATTTCCCAAGGTAAAACCTATTAGCATCATGAAAATTAAGTAAATTATATCAATACTAGAGAACCTTTCTATCAATTAGGCCTACTAACATATCCCAAATTAGATGCGTACGTTTAAACTTTTAAGAAAAACATAAAATTCCTGATTATACTATCATTTTCCATTTTAATGCAAAACCTAATTCAAAGACTTTTTACAAAATTATATACAATATTTACAATCTAACCTAGAAAATTTTAAAAATTAAAACTCAATTTACAATTAAACAACTAAAAACCTAAATAAAAATGAAAAAGAATAAACATAAATAAAATAAAATAAAATAAAATAAAATAAAAACAAAAATTTGGAAAAGACTTAGCTGGTTTCATGTAACAGCCGTGCATGTCAAATCCAGAATAACACAATCGTATAGCATTCCATTCGCGATCGAGTTATTTGTAATCCTGTTGATTGCCTTTCTACTACAATATATAAGTTATCACTACCCAATAAGGGTAATTCAAACCAAACTGCAAATGAAGCTCTAAACAATCCAAACAAAATTAACTATAAATAAAAAAATTAAAAATAAAAGACTAAAACCTAACTAAAACTGACTTGATTATTTACAAATGACTCAAAAAATAAAAATCTTTTTGAAAAATATTATTTTTTTTTTTTTTTTTTTTTTTTACTAATGATTTTTCAAAATTTAACTAAAAATTTACAATTTCTTTACTAAAATTTTCAAAAATTTTACAATTTTTCACAAATCTCATACCCACACTTAAAATCAAACATTGTCCTCAATGTGGAATATGAAATAATGAACAATTCAACATAAATATACAATTTACAATAATTACCACTTCCCTGATATGTGACAATTCTCATAAGTATTATCAACCGCCATCAAATCTAATCGCAATAACAATTAAGTTCCAACTTTGCATTCTGAACATTCACGATGAAATTGGCAATCCACTAACACTCACAACAAACCATCAACATATACATGGATAATAATGAAAGAAAAACTGTACAAACAATAATCAACCAAAACAACCATAAAATATATACAATCAGTAGTCTATGTACATCTGATTTCAACAAAATATAATCCAAATATATACAAACCATGATGATAAAAACAAAAATAAAGAAAAATACAAAAGATACAACTACTACTGCCAAGATACTGAAATCTAATCATGAGGCTCATCAGCATCTCCTCCTGGCTGCTGAGGCTGATCCGGAGCTCTAAACCACTCAGGAATCTCTATCTCAAAATGTGTAAAAAGAAGTCTCATCATCTGACCCAGCCTCTGCTGCTCCTCCCAAAGACTCTCTAAAGTGATACGGGGAGGACGAGGCTGACGAAGAGGAAATACCTGAGGTGGCCTCTCCGCCCTGTGCAAAATCCTCTGTCTCTCCGGTGGTACCTGCCTCTGCAGAACCTCCGCATCTGGGGCCCTCTCTGGTGCAGGCCTAGCTGGCATCCAAGTGGCTGGATCGGCCATAGAACACATGCCAGCTAGCCTCATATCATCCAAACTATACCGCCCCGTCTCGGGCCCCTCTGTCAAAAACCGGCGTGGGAATCTGTTAAAGACTCCCAGCCTCATAGCAATACTCCCAATATAGGGCCCAAGATCCAATCTAGCCGTCGCCCCTCCACGGCGAATCCTCGCAAATGATGACAATAAAATACAGGCGAGGTTAGCCGGGCGACGGCTAATCATGCTGTACATACAAAACAGGTCTAGTTGGTTGCATTTCTCTGCACCGGCCCTGCGACCGACGAGAGTGCAACTAACCATCCTGTGGACATAACGAATGAGTGGATCACGAATCGAGGACTCGATAATCGCACTCGTAAACGGTCCATCAGCTATGGACGTCCAGAACTCCTCCAGCTGTCTCTCTGTAATGCCCAGATCACTGGGCTCCCTCACCACTGCCCTCAGGCTCTGAGCAAAGCCAGGCTCTCTCACCTGCTCTGCTGTGTAAAATCCCGTCGCAATCGCGAACTGCGGGATGCTCATCGAAAATGTACGTCTGCCTAAGGCAAACGATACAGCAGCAGGATCATCGAATGAACCTGACATGTGACGGAAAGTCGAGTGGAACTCGACAGTCAGCTCCATGTACTGAGGCCACCTACAATCTAGGGCAGTCCTCCACTCGTCCCTCACGATCGCATCAAACTCATCTAGGCGTCCTAGCCTCTCTAATAGCTCTCGATCGAAGGTACGGTGGTGGTAGTGCTCCATCGTCACAAATCTCTCGCATCTGGTAGCCTCCTCTGTCCCCTGCTCAAACTGCAGGACAGTGTGATCTCTGAGGACACGCTGATCTATGGGAACCGCCTCATCCTCGTCAATAGGGAGGATCTCCTCTGATGAATAGATGATCTCCCGAGCCCTCCTCCTCGATGAGCTCGATCCTCTGGCCCTCTTGGCCCCTGCTGCAGAACTCTCAGCTCCAGACATCCTACAATAGCAGTGTATACCAAGATACAAAATACAGAACACAATTTACAAATTAAACTAATTCAAAACTTAAATTTAACCTATTAACCATTAAATTTCTATTTACAAAGTATAAAATTTAAAAATTAAAAACCTATTTACTAAAGCTAAAAATTGTTGTAACCTATTTTACACTATTAAAATATTTACAAATGAAAAATTATTTACAAAATTTATTTACAATATTAAAATCTAAAGTATATGAAAACAAAAATTTAACAAAAATTAATTTATAAAATTTATTTACAAAAATTGTTACACTTAATTAAAATAATCTTTACTTTATTTACAAAATTCAGTTAATACAAAGAATATAAGTTAAATTTTATATACAAAATTAATTTACAACAGTTTTCTTTGTATCAATGAGAAGAAACTGGATCCGGCAAGCATCGCGTACCGCTAAGGGTTAGGTCGCGGTACGCGGCCCAATTTCGAAAACCAGAAAATCGAGCGGCTTCATACGGTGGAAATCCGAACCCATTTTATTCAACAATCAATACAAATCAATCCTAACTTAGTATATTCTACAAAATTTACAAACTATCGTAAATCTAAAAACGAAAAATCGAAAAAGAAATTTAGAACTATACCTAATCGCGATGTAAATCGGAGATGGTTGGTGGTGTGATGGACCAGAGATGATGATGGCAGCGGCAGCGGTGGCTTCAACGGCGGTGATAGCAGCGGCGGTAGATACGGCGGTGATGGTGGTGCTACGATGGTCGAGCGGTGGCGACTGGTGGAGCTACAGTGGAGATCGGTGGCGGTGGGGTGTCTAGAGGTGATGAACCGATGGTCTGCGGTGGAGGAGTGGTGGCTACCGGTGGTTGAGAGGATGATGATCGGTGGTGGTAGGTGATGATGTGGTGTGGTGGTACGCGAAGGGGATTAAACCCTTTTATTATATTTTTTTTTTCCCGAAATCCTCCGCGTACCGCGGGGACAATTTTGCACGCACCATCGCGTACCGCGGAGATTTTCGGAGCTTTTTGAACTTTGTTTTTGTTTTGTTTATAAAAATAAATTAAGTAAAATAAAAGTAAAATAAAAACTAACTTAATAAAATTAAAATTTAATTATGAAAATCTCAAATAAAAAAAATAAATAATAAAAAAAATAATAAAAACTTCCTAAAAATAAGAAAAAATTTATTCTAATACTTTTACAAAACTAAAATTAATTACCTAAAATTTACAATTTCAACTCAATCGAGCTATGATGCGACTAGAATTTCGGGTTTAAAATATGGGTAGATGTTATAGACGAAAACCGTATTGAATACCCACACTTAATCCTGAATTAGTCCTATCGAAGAACACGAAAATACAAATACGCAAAAACAACGCAACCTATATTACAAACTCTACAAATCAGGCACTATTCTCACTTACGCAACTCAAGGAGTGCTACCTCTTTCTCAGTACCGATCGGTCCTCCGATGTATAGCTTCAAACGATGACCGTTAACCTTCCATGTCCGACCTTCTGATTCAAGCTCAACTGCTCCGTGTGGAAAGACCTCATGCACAACAAACGGTCCTTTCCATTTGGACTTCAACTTACCTGGAAATAACCGGAGCCTCGAATCATAAACTAGCACCTGATCACCCTTCCTAAACTCCTTCACACCTCTCAACTTACGATCGTGCAACGCTTTCGTACGTTCTTTATAACTCCACGATCGTGCGTACGCCTCGTCACGCAACTCCTCTAACTCATGCAACTGCAGAAACCGATTCTTCACAGCACTCGGCAAATCAAGATTCACACTCTTCAACGCCCAAAACGCCTTATGCTCTAACTCCACTGGCAGATGACACGCTTTACCATAAATCATCCGAAAAGGCGTGGTCCCAATCGGATTCTTAAAAGCTGTCCTAAACGCCCACAACACCTCGTCTAGCCTATCTGCCCAATCCTTACGGTTTCTACCTATCGTCTTCTCAAGAATCCTCTTCACACCCCTATTGGCATTCTCAACCTGGCCACTAGTCTGTGGATGATAGGCTGTCGACACTCGATGGGTCACCCCATATCGTGCCAATACCTTCTCTAACTGTGCATTACAAAAATGCGTGCCTCTATCACTTATCAATGCCTTAGGGGTTCCAAACCTACAAAACAGTCTCTTGAGAAATCCTACAACTCCTCGTGCATCATTCGTGGATAAAGCTTGAGCCTCTACCCACTTCGAGACATAATCAATAGCCACGAGGATGTACCGATTCCCTCGGGATGAAGGGAACGGTCCCATGAAGTCAATACCCCAAATATCAAAGACCTCAACCCCCTGGATGGGGTTCTGGGGCATCTCATTCCTACGTGAGATGTTTCCGGTCCTCTGACATGCATCACATCTCCTCACAAACTCATGCGCATCCTTAAACACTGTCGGCCAATAAAATCCACAATCAAACACCTTCTTCGCAGTGTACGATGGTCCATGGTGTCCTCCAGTTAAACCCTCATGACAATGTCTTAGGATGTCTAATCCTTCCTCACGACTCACACATCTCCTCAAAATACCGTCTGCTCCCTCGCGAAACAAATATGGAGCATCCCATATATAATGGTTTGCTTCAGTAAAGAACCTCTTCCGCTGCTGTGAAGTCAGACCCTTCAACATGTAACCTTCAGACAAGTAATTCGCAATGTCTGAGAACCATGGCAATCCCTGCTCACCTGCACTCACCATTCCCACTATCTCTGTGTCTGCAGAAATCAAAGTCTCATGTGGGAATGTGTCTCCAATCATCTCTTCATTCATCTTCTCCCGAGCGGATCCTCAAGCCGCGACAAATGGTCGGCTGCAACATTCTCAGCTCCTTTCTTATCCTTAATCTCTATGTCAAACTCAGAAAGGAGGAGAATCCACCGAATCAAACGAGGTTTTGCGTCCTTTTTCGCGAACAAATATCGCAAGGCCGCATGATCGGTGTAAACAATGGTCTTGGAAAGAACAAGATAAGACCTAAACTTATCGAACGCATACACGACCGCTAACAACTCCTTCTCCGTAGTCGTGTAATTCTCCTGAGCATCATCTAAGGTCTTACTTGCGTAGTAAATCGGATGAAAGTGCTTATCTTTCCGCTGACCAAGCACAGCCCCCACTGCAAAATCACTAGCATCGCACATCAACTCGAAAGGAAGGCTCCAATCGGGGGCTATCAGAATAGGAGAACTCACCAACTTCTCCTTCAGAAACTCAAACGCTCTCATGCACTCCTCACTAAACTTAAACTCCACATCTTTCTCCAAAAGTCGGGTCATCGGTCGGGTAATCTTAGAAAAGTCTTTAATGAAACGCCTATAAAACCCTGCATGACCTAGAAAACTACGAACTGCTCTCACGTTCGTCGGTGGTGGGAGTTTACTAATCGTATCTATCTTAGCCCTATCTACCTCAATGCCATCTCGCGAAATCTTGTGCCCTAGCACAATACCTTCAGTTACCATGAAATGGCACTTCTCCCAGTTCAGCATCAGATTAGTCTCCACACATCTAGCAAGCATCCTATCCAAATTCTGCAAACAATGATCGAACGAACTTCCAAACACTGAAAAATCGTCCATGAACACTTCCATGGAAGTCTCGATCATATCCTGAAATATAGCCACCATGCATCTCTGGAATGTGGCTGGAGCATTACATAACCCAAACGGCATACGGCGATACGCAAAGGTACCGTATGGGCATGTAAACGTGGTTTTCTCCTGATCCTCCGGTGCTATGGGGATCTGGAAATAACCTGAAAAACCATCAAGAAAACAGTAAAACTGTTGTCCTGACAACCGCTCCAACATCTGATCAATGAAAGGCAGTGGGAAATGATCTTTCCTAGTTGCATCATTCAGTCTCCTGTAATCGATGCATACTCTCCAACCAGTGACTGTCCTAGACGGAATCAACTCCTTCTTCTCATTCACAATGACAGTCATACCTCCCTTCTTGGGAACAACCTGTACCGGACTGACCCAAGCTGAATCTGAAATGGGATAGATCAATCCGGCATCTAAGAGCTTAAGAACCTCTTTCTTCACAACTTCAGACATATTAGGATTAAGCCGTCGCTGTGGTTGGACCACCGGCTTGTAATCCTCCTCCATCAAAATGCGATGCGTACAAAACGAAGGGTGTATGCCCTTTATGTCCATCAACTTCCACGCAATCGCCTGCCTATTCGCCTTAAGCACCTCAATCAATCTCGACTTCTCCTCCTTCGTCAATGAAGATGAAATAATGACGGGCAAATCAGAATCACCATCCAGAAATGCATACTCCAAATGAGATGGCAACTCCTTAAGCTCTAGGGATGGTGGTGCCTCTACAGATGGTTTCTCAACCGAATCTGTACTCTCAAACACCTCAAAAGCAGTCGGGTACTCAGGAGGCTTACTAGCCAGACTGCTCGGAATGTGCTCAGAAGAAGCATCAATCTCAACAGTCTGTTTCTCCTCACCCAGGTCTTGATCTTTCAATAAATCAGATCCAGAAATGTAATCTAGACAACGATCTATGTAAGGAATGAAAGAATCAAGAAAATAAACAGAATCATCTTGACCGTTCGAATGCTTCATCGACTTCCTCACGTCGAATGTAACATTCTCCTCACCCACACGCAATGTAATCTTACCTTCAAACACATCTATCATTGCCTTAGCAGTGCGTAGGAAAGGACGTCCCATAATGAGCGGGACTCGGTCATCGGCCTCCATGTCTAGAATGACAAAATCCGCGGGGAATACAAACTTATCAACCTTCACCAAAACATTCTCCACAATTCCCCGTGGATACTTGACCGAACGATCAGCCAAAGTGATGCTCATGCGCGTCGGCGATGGGTCTCCAAGGTCTAGCTTCTGATAAGTCGAATATGGCATCAAGTTAATGCTAGCACCCAAGTCGGCCAACGCGTGGTTCACAGAAGAACTACCAAATAAGCAAGGGATAGTAAAAACCCCTGGATCATCGAGCTTCTCGGGCAGTTTGTTCTGGACCAACGCAGAACATCGAGCTCCTAATGTGACTGTAGAAAGTGACTCCAGCTTCTTCTTGTTAGACAGAAGATCCTTCAAGAATTTAGCATATTTGGGCATATGCTGGAGTGCTTCTACAAACGGGAGGTTAATCTTAAGCTGCTTGAACATTTCTAAAAAATGTCCATACTCCTGTGCATACTTCTGCTGCAATGCACGTGCCGGATATGGTAGCCTACTTATATCAACCTCGGGAGTCCTCTTCTCTTCCATCTTCTTCTTCTCTGCCTCAACTCCCTTCTTCTCAACTGAAGACTCTCCTACTGGTGCTGTACTTGCTGGGCCTAGCCTCTGGTGCACCCTATCAGGAGTCTCCAACTCTATCTCCTCGTCTACCGGTTCCTCTACATCGACATCCGGTGACTTCTCCACCTCTTTCTCACCTCCACGACCACTTCTAGTCGTCACAGCCTTCACATGACCCTTCGGGTTTGCCTCAGTATTCCCTGAGAAGGATCCACCCTGCCTCTCATCCAACCTCTTCGCAATATCACCTACCGATCGCTGTAGGTCCAGAAATGCTGACTGTTGATTCCTCAGCAATGTATCATGCTCCTGAAGCTTCACCTGTGTGTGTTGATCCTTGGCAATCAACTGCTGTAGCATCTGCATCTGCTGCTTGAGCATGTCCTTCACTTCTGGGTCACCGCTGCTACTTGGACCCGCTCCTGAATTCTCATTCGCTGCCTGATTCTGACGTGGTTGATAGGAGTTGTTACCACGCCAGTTGTTGTTGGAGTTTCGCCAATTTGAGTTAGGATTCCAATTAGGATTGGGATTGGAATTAAAGTTGGAAGTGAAAGGCTTGTTCCAACCAGAATTAATGGAATCTAACTGCTCCTGATCAGTAATGGGGCACTCGGCAGTCGCATGTCCTCCTCTACATATCTCACACTTCTTCAGCTGTGTCTTCAGTTCCTTCATATCTCTCGCTAGAGACTCTATGGTAGCAGCAAGGCTAGTGTCAGGAGCGACCTGATAAACACCTCGAGCAACGGATGAGGTGTTGGTAGCCTTAGTGGTGGAGGATCTAGTGGATGGCTTCTGCTGCTGCTCGGCTCTAGCAAAACTCTCAAACATGTCAATACACTCATCTGTATCCTTCATCTCCATGATATGCCCTCCTGCAGCTGTATTGAACATGATTTGCTTCTCAAGTGTCAATCCGTTGTAGAATTTCTCTACAAGTGCCCATTCAGAAAGTCCATGCTGTGGACATTTGCTAAGCAAAGTGTGGAATCGCTCCCAAGCTGTAGAGTAAGACTCATCGGGCTCCATATGAAAGGAATGGATTTGGTCCCTCAGACGAGCAGCCTTGGAAGGTGGAAAATATTTCTTCAGAAATTTCTTTCGAAGATCATCCCACGTGGTGATGGAGTTCTCAGGGAGGCTGTCGAACCAGGTGGATGCACGACTAGCAAGGGAGAATGGGAAAAGCTGTAAGCAGATGTTATCCTCAGAAACTCCATGGAGATTGAACGTGTTGCAGATCCTAGAAAAACGGGACAGATGTCCGGGAGCATCCTCATCATCAAGACCATTAAACTGAATGGAATTTGTGATAGCAGTCATGATGTAGGAAGGGAATTGCCAAGTAGCATCATTGGCAAACACGGGACGAGTGACCGGGTTGCGAACTCCGGTGAATCCATCGCAAGCTCGGTCGTGAACGGTGCGTCTCACTGGTGGTGGCATCTCCTCGGCCATGTCGAAGTAAACGGGTGAGATCGGGAAAGGTGAAATGGGTGTGTGTGAAGGTGAACTAGGTGTAGAACTAGAAGGTGAAAACAAAATCGGGGCAAGAACACGTACCTGGGAAAGACGACTCCTAAGGTTCGTGTGAAACTCTTGCTCCGGCTCTTCAAAAGCTAAAACTGGCGGTGGTCCTTGTGATCGAGTATGTGGCATGCACTGTAAACGATTACAAGTAAGGGAATTTAACAAACAAAACAAAGAAAAACCTAAAACATAATAAAAACCTAGCAACTAAAAGACAAGAAACGATTAAGGCAAATAAGAAAGAAAAGAAAAGACTCAAAACCTAAAATACTAAAAAATAAACAAAAATTAGACCTACTAATTCTTTCAATCACAATCTAAGCTAATTTCGCTATTGCCAAGTATCCCCGGCAGCGGCGCCAAAAACTTGATGTCCTCGAAAGTGGTCTAAGAAAATAACTATAAAAACTAACCTAGACTCAACTTAATTACAACGAGTTAAAACCGAAAATCCTAAACTAAACCACTACGACAGGCAAGTGTACCTATCAATTGTAGAATAGCTAATGAAAGTCCGGATATCGAACCCACGAGACACTGACTTAACAAAACAAGATTAGAAAATGATTAAAACAATTAAAGGGGGGGTTTTGAAAAAAATGATAATTCAATTAAACTAATTACCCTAATTAAATTATAAAAGCAATTTAACTAATATTTAAACCCTAAAACAGATTAACGAATTTATTTAAAAGATATGGTTTATAATTTTAGAAAAACTTAAACAAATGAGAAAACTCTACTTAGGTAGAATTCCTGTTTGTGATTATTGACACTATTGACTTTGTTTGATATGATGGAACTAGGATCTTAAACAGCAAAATATAAGTAATCTAATGGATTCTGGATCAATTACCAAATATAACCAATTAAGAAAACTTAATCTTGCAATAAACACACTAGTTAATTGAATCACCTCCCGGATTTCTCCAATAACACTTTGTACTCAAATGAACAAGTCACATTCCTGATTTTCTCATTCCAATACATCAAAGATGCAAGGAGTAATCTTACAATGTCTATTTTAACACGAAATGACAATAACACTAAGTCTTTCAATTAATCAACTCTCCCGAATAATTATCATGAAAACCCTAATGTTAAAGATCACCCGACAAGTCTATCACCTTCCGGATTTCTAAACTTAGATACACAAAGAACCCTAAAAACATCAATTATATCTTTTCCTATGGCTAGTGATATCAAACAAACCATAAACGAGTCATAACACCAAGTCGATGACCTAATACGTGTCTAACACCGAAAGACATTCAATAAACACGTATGGAACATGATATAAACTGATATAATCAAGATTAGATATGCAAAAATCATCAAAATGACACAATAAGATCTGTTACAAAAGTGTTTTCCATCATATATCAAAACAATAGTCAATAGTCATCAATAATCATTCAAACAATCATTCTAACCTAAGTAGAATCAAACTATTAGCCTACTAACATCATCATCAGTCAAGAAATCCCAGAAATATCATAACAAGATAAAATATAATACTGAAATTAAGAACAATTGAGAACAAAGATTGACCAAGATGATATCACATGTAAACAAGGTCTTCTAGCCCTCCAATGCTTCCCAAATGCCTCTTCAAGCTCCTGGATCGCTCTCCTGCTTCAAAAATGGTCGATAATGATGATTCAAACGGCGGGGGAGCGTCCCCTATTTAATCTCACTTGAATCTTGACTTTTTTCAAATTTCAAACCTGTCGCGTACCGCGAAGCATAATTCAAAATCCCACCGCGTATCGCGATGGACAAAACAAGCGGGGAACCCCCGAAATCCTTCGCGTACCGCGAAGACTTTATTTCTCCTCACCGCGTACCGCGATGACGTCAGAATCATTAAAACTTGTCTTTTTCTCTTGATTTCAACCGGGGCTCGATTCCTTCGGGTTTCGAACTCGATTTCCGCTCATTTCATTCGACAAGCCTGTAAAAACAATAAACATGTAAAAAGAATCTAAAAATTACACAAAAACTACATATTTACAACTTAAAATCAACTAAAAACTATTTAAAAACCAGATGTGTTTTACAACCCATCACATACCATGCTAAAAATTTATTTATAAATTTAAAAACGAGTTAAATGTATTCACCTGGATTTTTGATTGGCTGGGTAACAGCTTAGAACTTCTTAATATAATCCGGCAGCATTTCTGCTTAATCTATCCTTATAACTATTTGTAAGGATGATCCCTGATGCGTTTATTTTCTGTTCCTAAAATAGATCATAATTAATATAATATTTGTTTGTGTATATATATATATATATGTGGTCGGATCTTATTCCTAACCCTATAAGGTTACTAATATACAAAAACTTAAATTTATAAATTAATTAAAACATTGTATTACATACCTAACGCGTACTGTTTCTGGTTGGAGACGGTTGAAAACGTATTTACACTATACGATCATATTGCCTTCAATTTGTAAATCCGAAGTTTCTTCATGATCTTCTTTGTCTTTATATATATATATATATTTTTTTTTTTCTCTTTTAGATTTTGATGAAACTGTTAAATGTTCAATTGTATATTTGTATATATATATTGCATCTATTAAACCGACTTATTGTACGTCAACAATAATAATTGTCATACTTTGAGAATTGAATGTTTATCCCAAATTGCTTTATCACCATCACACGTGCACAGCTTTGAAATTTTCATTTTTATATTTTATTTTATTTTTTAATTTTTTTTTTAATAATTATTATTATATTTCTAATAATGAATTTTGATCAAATTTTGTTTTTCTTGTATAAATGTTAAAATATCATGTTTTATAAAATTCTAAAAATACTGTTAGTACCGGCTCATTTTTCTCTATGTTTCGACTTAAGTTTCGTTAAAAACGGAGAAAGTACAATTATAATATACTTTATTAATTTTAGGTGGTCTCCCATAATATTATTTAATCGTTCAAACAACGATTATTTCTAATAATTGTTTCATCCTACCAATTCGTATAAACGAACGCTAAAAATTTTGAACGTTTATTACCGCTTTTATAATCTCGAATAATCATTTTTATGAAATAAACTATTTTATATTATTAGACGAGGCCTTACGCTTTAATTGATCATTTTTATTATTATTATTATTTTTGGCTAATAATATTTTAATTATAAACAAGGGTATTTTATTTAATTTCTCAAAACAGGATGTTACACGTTGTGAAGCAGAACCAAACGTTATGTAAATCTTTGGTGAGATCAAATGTAAACACACCAGTTTTTATTAATCATAAATGTAAAAGATTGAAATTAAGTGTGTTTAACTTATAAAAATGAAATTTCACGCTTCCTAACATTATTTTTACGATAAAGTTTAAACTGGGACCAAGATGGGACACGTGTAATCGTGTGCAAGGCTTGGGTGTTACATTACCTGAGAAACATACAAATTTAAAAACAACTGTCAACCAAACGGGTTGGTGAGTTCACATGTTTTATAATAAAACTTTTCAACAGTTTATTATGGAAAAGAAGGTAATATTTCAATGATGTGCTAGTGAACATCTTGTAGACTAGCTAGTTCCTACAAACCAATAGACACCATGAGCTCACAATCAAACCGAAACCAAGGAGCAGACTCTCTGCAACATGTATTATCCCGTTACTCAAGGACCATGACACATGGCCGGGGAGCGGGTTGTCAAGCCCGATTGATCTACGAATATATCATGCGGTCCCTCGCGAGACTAATGATTACGACTGCGGGTACAAAATTTATCAATGTGCAAAACAGTCGGGAACAATCCACAAGAACCAGGCACAACTGCACTTACTCAACAGCTATCAACCATCACATACCACACAATCATAAATATTACATTATCCTTTTTCAAAACATAGACATTTTGTCCTCCGAATTTAAAAACAAAACATTTAAAAAGTGGCCGTGAAACTTACCTTAATGCGTTCCTGCTAGCAACAGAGATTTCCAAATAACCAGACTGTTCTCACTAGCGCCCTAAAACCCAAGGGACACATTAACAGTCTAAATAAAAGTCCATCATGTAAATTGTTCACCCAACGTGTAACAACCGAAAAAAAAAATTTAGCAACCTAATAATAAACGTGCAAAATTTCGGGAACTGTTTATGTCCAAAATTTATATAAACGTTCGTAAAGTAATTATGATCAAAAGGATATAAACGATAAAAATATCTGATAATGTATGGACACGTTACAAAGCCTATTAATAACGTGCAGAATTTCTGTGACCGTTTGGGTTCGAAATTTTTATGAACAATCCTGAAGTAATTACGATCACATTAATATAATCCAGACAGTTATACGATAATGTATGAACAAGATATAAGCTCGTGAATATTAAAATATATTATTTTTGACCATGCTCCGTTTTCAACGAAACTTGGGTAGAAATGTAGAGAATAATTAGTAGATTTCAACAGTATATTCAAAAAATTTTAAAACATCATATGCAAAAAGTTATAAGAGAAAAACAAGATTTAAGCTAAAGTAATTATAATAATATAATAATAATAATAAAATAATAAAAAATTCAAATCAACATGTGACAATTGTATGAATTTAAAATATGGAAGCATCCTCACGTATCATATCTATTCCTTCGTACCGAAGGAATTTTCGTCTATAAATACTTTATTTCAACGATGAAATTTTCATTGTTTCAAACGTTGAAACTTTGTCAAAATACCTTCCTAAAACCCTTGAGCGGGTACGGTAGTTACTAGAATTTCGTTCAAAAATTGTTAAGCGAGCATTGGTACGAGCTACTTTGAGGTAACCACCTATTATTCTTTTATTTTAAAATAATTATTTAATTAGTATGGTCGTGATAGTGTTTGTTTAAAACCTCACTAATATTATGCGTGGAGGCTATTTTTAATATTTTTGTAAAACACGGAGTATGCAGAGATGCTGCCCAAATATTTTATAAAAATATATATTTATAAGACGAGGTTCTGTCCAATTTAAAACTCTAAAATAAAGTTTTATAAGCCGAAATTATGCCCAAGTATTTTTAAGAAAACCGAAAAGCATAAGCCGTCATGCTGTCCAATTAAAGACTCGAGTCAATACCTGAAAATATAAAGATACGTTAAGTAATCCCACTAGGGTACTGATGTTATTAGGAAATTGGCGGTTACGTAAGATAAGAATTGAGGAGCTAAAATTGTACTATAGAAGCATAGATCATGTGAGTTCTATGAGCCCTGTTTTACTATTTTAAATATTTTGGGCTGATGTGAATGTTATATTGATAATGTTTTGATATATATGATGTTACAGTGATGCCGGGATGTTTCCCGTTTATACCAATGTTAAGCCGGGATAATGCCGAATTTTATATACGTATTCTTTTAGAATATAAAAGAGGCAACCCGAATTATTGTTTTGAAAATACGTTTACAGAAAGAGTTTTCAAGAGGTATAAATCTCATATACTAATAAAGACATGGTCCTGGTATACCGAAGGTGTGTAGTCTTATGCTCCTTCGATATAACAGGATAATGCCGGTATATAGGTTGAGATAAAGACGTTGTTTAAAAAAAAAAAGAAGAGTTCTTGCACTACGGTGCTGATTATAAAGTTTTTTTTAAAAAAGAAATTTTGAAAGCACCCTTGGGTGATTAAAGATTTTAAGAGCACCTTCGGGTGAACATAGTTACATTCGGGTAAAACAGAGTTACCTTCGGGTAAAAGAGTTACCTTCGGGTAAAAGAGTTACCTTCGGGTAAAACAGAGTTACCTTCGGGTAAAAGAGTTAACTTCGGGTAAAACAGAGTTACCTTCGGGTAAAAGAGTTACCTTCGGGTAAAACAGAGTTACCTTCGGGTAAAACAGAGTTACCTTCGGGTAAAACAGAGTTACCTTCGGGTAAAACAGAGTGACTTCGGGTGAACAGATTTTTAAATAAATGTTTTTGATATAATATGATACATGTATATCGATGTATGCTTTTGTGAAATGCTTTTGAAATATATTGTTTGAAATTAAAGATGTTTATTAAACTTAGAACTCACCAGCTTAAGCTGACAACTTTTAACATGCACATCAGGTAGAGATGGTGAAGCCTCAGCTAGTCGAGGCAAGAAACAGTTGGCATAAGTGACCCTGGATGGATGCTGGCTGCAGGTTTTGAGAAGACTGGCATAGATGTAGCTTTTGTAAAAAAAAAATAAAAATAAATAAATAAAAACGGTTGTGTGACATAGATGTGTAATCGGGTTTACTTATGTATAATATGTTTTATTTCAGCTGCGATTGAGTTATATCTATTTTATCACTGTGCTTATGAGTAAATCCGACAAAGTGACGTGTCCCGGGAGACGGGCGTTACGAAACTTAACTAGACTTAAACACATTCCACTAATAGAAACAGATTTCACACAAACGACCCGTTGGTGACTCGAATGTAGTTATTAATCATAAATCATAAGTTAACGTTTTCAAGTCATAAAATTTCAAAATAACTAAGCTATCTTAGTTAAAAATCCGTTTTAACACCAAACTTAATTATTTGTAATTATTTGCCAAGTTTGACAATTTATTCGTATTTTACCGACAAAACCGACAACTTAACACACAAGCACGTCAACATGCATTATGGCCTAAGTGACTTTTAATACTTCAAAATAAGTATTTTATACTTATTTTTATATTAAATTTGCTGATTAAAATCAACCACAAAATTATGTCAAAATTATGCGTTAAAACAACGTTTTTACGCCATTTTTAAACATAGTTTTCAAATATTTCATTATATATTTTTTCTTACAAAACTTATACATTATAAATTACAAATTTTTATCATAAAAACTTATAAATTTTCTGATCAAAATCAGATTCACAAAAAGACTCTTTTATATGTTAAAAATAGTCGAAAACACGTGTTTTCGGTTAACAACGATCTTCCTTTAAATATATTTTTAAATCCACTTGATTTTATACTTAAAATATTTCATAAATTCCCATAATTTACTGATACAATCTGTTAAAAAATTATTTTATAGAAAACTCTATTTTTTTAAAGGTTTTATCTTATCAAAACATCCATTTAAGGCAATAAAATTATGAATAAGTTATTTAACTGTTATTTATTCATTTTACAAAAAAAATATTTATATTTTTATGTATTTTATGAGTTTAAAATCAGATTTGATATATTTCATAAAATATCAATAATCATAAGTATTATTACTAAAATTCAATAACTATATAAATAGTTATATGCGTACCCATGCATGCATACTTATACAACCATCATGCATGTACATCATACTTTTTATACATATACTTATATGTATATATTATATACTAGAGTATACCCCGTGTGCTACACGGATTTAATATAAAATATTAAATACTTATCAATAAAAATTTATAAATTATAAAATAACATTTTAATATAAAATATTTAAAATGCATATTACTAAGTACTTATGTAATAAAACAATGATCAAAAACTTTATTTTTAAAAGAAATTAATTTTTAAAATTTTAATACTACAAAATGTCATTTGTATATAAAAAACTATTCTTTAAAATCTATGTATTATGGTCTATTTTATTTTTTTAAAATTTTTTTAGAATACATAATTTTTAGAAAAAACAATTTCTAATAAATACTAATTTAATTTTTTTTTATTTCTAGAAAATATTGATTTTTATTAAAAATTAATATCTTAGAAATTTTTTAAAGTGTTTCTTATTAAAATATTATTTTTAATTGATTATAAAACTTTTTAGCATTAAAAAGGTCAATAATATTATTAATATTATAACTATTGAATATGATAGCTAATATTTTTACTTAATAAGAGTGAGATTAAAGAGGTGATATATGAAGTTGCCAAGTGGCACTAATGACCCAAAATTGTGACAAGTGGCAACCATTATTTTTGTTTATTAAGATAGTAAGATATGTATTCATGAGTATAATACATACACATGCATACATGACATCAAAACATACATGCATTCATATATAAATATACCATGTACATAAACATACATGCATGTATGACAAAGTTATACCTATCCATATTACCATATATATTCATACATATATACGTGCATGTATCTAGAAATTACATATGCACATATTCATGCATGCAAGATCTCACATTCACCCATATATATATACACATGCATGTAACCATCTCACATATACATACATATGCATATATATATATATATATGAACACATACATATACATATATGTTCATGCATGTACTTATATCACATACACATACATATGCATGTATATGTACATGCATGTGATTAAAATCACCATCCAATATGAAAGCATTCATCATGTATGTATGTATGTTTTGAAAGAACATAAACATTCATATATATACACACACATCACGATACATACATCATAAATGTGTGTATACATTTACGACCACACACACGTTCATACACACACACGTTTCACACACACATTACCATTTTTTATTCTTAAAACCCATTTATTTTAAACTTAAACTTTCGGTGAACCAACTTTTAAATAAAGAAAAACCCATAATGTGAATGGATTTACCTTAAAATGGTTATCTTAGGTAGTGTTTTCTTGATCCACAACCTTCCAATCACCAAAAATCACTAACTTGATGAAGATATGGATGAATGTGTGCTTAAAATTTTCAAAAGTGGCGAAGATAGAAAAGAAAGAGAGGGTGACGGTAGGAGAGGGGTTGGGGAAAGAGAAGTGATGGCTTGTATGAGTGGAGTAGAATGATTGTTTTGGAAAAAGGTGAGATTTGGAAGATTTTAAAAGAAATCTAGGTGTAGCCTACATGTGACATGTGTATTCCACATAACACCCTCTTGTGCAACTTTAGGTTTAAATAAGATAAAAAAATGTATAATTTGAGTCATACGGTGTATTAATATTATACCGGATTTTAAATAAAAATCCGATTTTTATTCTAAAATTAATAGAATATTTAATCATACGTAAACGATCAAATTTTAGTCAAAAAATAATGACCTTAAATATTATTCGGATAATTTAATCCATCTTATCCGACAAAAACACAGGTAAAGTCGGTTGTCAGTAATTTCCACAGTTTACGTTAAAATTCACGGTTTTCATCATTAACTTAATTTATTAATTTATGATTTATTATTTTATGCTAAACCAAACATTACACTAAATTCGTTAACCGAGTCGTCACCAACGTTCGTTTAAACACCGCGAACGGTACCGAAATCCCAAAAATTCACCAAATGCAAATCCATGCATTTAAACACACTCTGTGCTAGATAAGTAACCGCAACTTTAATCTAATAATTAATATTAAATTACTATTGCATCAAATAAATTAAGTTTAGTACACTAACCTTTTATGAATCATCGTTCGTAAAATACCGGATATCACATAAGCTTTACAAAGTGTGACCGTCAACTACTTCTAACCCTCAAACTTTTGAAACTTTTATGTTTCTTTCCTAAAAACCATTTAACTTTTAAATTTTTTAGGTTTCATCAACTTTGTATATTTCATATCTAAACTTCGTAAAATGTCACCTTAACTTCCTTTGAGTTTTTTGTATTAAAAGTTTATCCATTCGCTTAATATCAAAACTTTTAGGTTTAATTATTAAAATTTTAAGTTTATTCCTAAACTTTATGGAATGTCATGTTAACCTTCTTATAGTTTTTTTGTATTATATCACTTTGAAAAATAATGTCGGCGAACACTTCTATAGCAAATCCGTTACAACTACTTTTTTTTTTTTAAATTGTATGGTCAAACTGTAAACTACATGTTTTAATCATATAATATTTGTCATAATAGTATAATACACGGGTTAGTAAACTAGATTAACTTAAGTAATGACAATTTGAAGCAATATTTTAGTGATTGTTATCGAGTCAACTGTTTTAAATTACTTTAATTGTTTTGCTAGGGTTTTATATAATTTTTTAATAAAAATATATTAAATGTATGCTTGCACCCGACGCATTTGATACTGAAACAAATTAACGTATACAATTGTGAACATGATAATGCACGTGTACAACGTATTTGACAGATAAAACAAATGCTAAAAATAATTATTAATTGTAAATTAAAGCTAAAAGTAAAGTGGTAAGTTGTTAGTGATTTTGTTATTTAAATTTAAATTTAATTTTGTACTTCTAGAAAGATGTTCGTCATCAACAGTTCAACACCGTTAATAATATCCAAACCACAAACAAATCGGATTTTTGGAATTATTAATTTGTGTTGTTTCTTTAAATCATTGTGAGGTTATTAAAAGTGATTAATTGAGGCACGTGTTTATAGTTTATTATACAAAAATTACTTTTACAAGAAAATTTGATCCAACACTTGATATTTTGACTTAATATATTCTTACTACTAATAATTAAAATAACTTTGAACACTGGTTATTATTTTGAGACATTTAATTTTTTGTTTTCATGTTTTCTCTCATGTTTAATTATTATTTGTTATACAATATTATATTTATCATGGATATGAATAATATACTACGGATTATTAATATGAATAATAATTAATATATTATTATCCAAATAAATTTAATGTGAGGTTTCATTTGAAGATTTTTAATAAACCTATTTTTATTTAAAAATTTTGTTTAATTTTATAACTGTAACAAAGTTCGAAGTATGTTCGTAAAATCATTTTGAAAAAGAATAATGCTATTAATTTTTTATGAGTGATATTTTTAAAATTTCAAATATTTAATATTATTGAATGAATTGAATACTAAAATACAATATGTAAAATAATTAAAAAAATATGTGATGTAAAAAGGATTCAAGTTTTAATTCTTATTTGTTAATAATTAATATAAATTACACTTTAAATTAATTTAATTGTACTAAAATATTAAAAGAACTTAATATACTTAAATTGAAATAACATTTATTCATTATACAAAAAAGTTAATAACCAGTTAGTAAAGCTTTAAAAATCAACTTAATAAATCACACAAAGATTATTTCTTTAAAAACATATTTGACAATTGTATGTGATAATAAATTATATTATATTTGATTTAATCACTGAAATACATAAGTTTATTCAACCAATATCAATAAATATGTTTTTTTTAAAGAAAACACCATTTTTATGTTACTAAGTACGTAACAAAAATTAGTTGTTTTGAAACTGGGAGAGTCATTTTGAGAGGATCGCCTAAACAACTTGTATATGAGCACTTGTTTAATAAACATACGATGTATGAGATTGTATGATTGGTGCTTTCTTGTGAACGGTAACATTGTAAGTGTCACAAACTTGTAAAACTATAAGATATATGATGTGCTAAAAGGTTCAATAGGTGCAAATATATCTTATAAGCTAAATCAAGTAATTTTAACAACTCAAAATAATATAATAAATTTCACAATTCATTTAAAAATGCTTCCCATTTCATCTTTCCCCAATATGACATTAGACGATAACAATTATAAGTTAATGCATATGTGATAATATAATAAATGGCTACAGATTATTTCAAAACATGTTTCATTTTTAATCAAATTGTCATACGAACATAAATCAAATTGGTTTACTACTATACTCTATATGCATAAAGTCAGTTATCCCCATTTATAATCTAGTTATCTAGATTATCGAAAATATGTTTTTTGTACATAATCTTAGCCTAGTCTAGCTCGGTTTATAATTCAAGCCGAGTTAAAGCTAACTTTAACTTAACTCGGCTCGATTTTGTGAACATCTTTTTATCCAAGTCGAGCACAAAAACTTTGTATTAGATTTAATCAAATTTGTCCTTGCTAACGTCATGGTTTCATGAATCCGTAATTTAAGGATTGGTATATTTAGACACATAGAATTTTAATTCAACATATATACCTATACGGGTTATACAAGTTTATACAGGCCATATAAAAGGGAGCTATACAACCCATACAAACCTATAATGCCCGTATTACCTTCTGAAATTCTCTCGTAGTCTGATCTCACCTACATATAAAAAGGTACGTCGGATGTATTTGTCCTATTATTGGTGTAAAAATAACAACAGTGTAATTTATTTTTATGCTTGATTCTTTTGTCGTTTTCCTTCACGCCACCAGATCATATGTAAAGTGGGTCCCATCTTCTGACAAAATCAAAACAAGTGGATCCCACCAAGTGGGTGGCTCCCTCCTCTTTTTCATCAAGCTTGATTATGCACACACCACATCCTTCGTCTTTATTATAGTGTTTCCTTTCTACCCTACAGTTTAATAAACATCACATTTACTCCTTAAATGTTGTGAATTTTGAATAGACAAGGAGTTATTGAATTTACTGGCCTTCTGCATCACTATGGTCCAATAAGGACAAGAAGCCAAAGTCAATTAGCTTGTTGAGTACTTGGAGTCGATCACAAGGGACAACCATGTTCTCGTGTTATTTTTAAATCATTGCTTGCAACACCTGATCATCGTTGATCCTAATAATCACTAGACGTTTTGTCTACTCATCCCAAAAAATCAATAATGGTTCAATAAGGACAAGAAGCCAAAGTTAATTTGTGAAAAACAGTGAAATTTGATCAAAAATAGCGAAAATTGGTCAAAAACAATGAAAATCCAACTTGGCTGAGTTGAACAAAGTTGCCCCGAGTTGGTCCGTGAAGACCGAGTACATCCGAGTTGGACCATGTTCGAGTAATTATGGGCGAGTTGCAAGAAATCGCCTCCAGAAGATACCCGATTCACGAGTACTCAGCTGAGGAGTCTGAGTTTTATAACACTGATCACAAGCGACAACCATGTTCTTGTGTTATTTTTAAACCATTGCTTGCAACACCTGATCATCGATCCTAGTAATCACAAGATGTTTTGTCTACTCATCCCAAAAAATCAATCATGGTCCAATAAGGACAAGAAGCCAGAGTCAATTACTTGATTGAGTACTTGGAGTCGATCACAAGAGACAAACATGTTCTTGTGTTATTTTTAAGTCATTGATTGTAACACTTGACCATCGTTGATTTCAGTTATCGGTTAATTCGATTCAGTGACGGTTCGGTTATCGGTTAATTTCGGTTAACGGTTAATGTTTGCTCACCACTACTATACACCAACTCTTATTACTGCTCGGCCCTTCTGTGATGGTACTACTAGGACGTCTTTTTTTTTTTTTTGAACAACAGAGGTCTCCAAGTACCAGTATGTTGTCTTAACTGGGCCTACCTAGCAGAGGTGCAGACTTACCCTGATGCGCAGGAACACCGTGGAATAGGTAAACCCTCGCCTCCATCAGAATCGTCCTCTGGTAATATCCAAGCACGACCCTTCACCTGGTGTCTCTTAAAAATGGCCCAAGTGAGGAGACGTGGTTCTCAATTTCTCATCTTACCACTTAACCATCTTATCGGGACTACTACTAGGTCATCTAGCGATGGTTAAACCATCGTTAGTATTGGATATTTCCTTTCAATATTTATTTTATATTAAACCTATAAATTTTCTCTTAAAAAGCATTAACTTTGTTAAATATGCTAGACACATCTTAAATATAAGTTACATAAGATGGATAAATAAAAAGTGAAGGCATTATAAAAATCATCATGCTATGAAACCATTCTTAGACAAGAGTTAAACACAAGGGTTGGCAAAATAAAAAATGTAAAGTTTTTTTTTATTATTATATATTTAGATGGGAAAAATATTAAAAGTAAGTAGGTTCACTTTATGCCTAAGTCTTGACAAAGCTATGGGTGGTAGTGGTAGTGGACTAGTGGTGATGTATTTATTTATTTTGTATATATTTTGTACACCCATCATTGATGTTGGTGAATATTTATTTAGCCATTAAAGGCCAAAGGGTGATATGATTGAAAATTGTTCCCTAATTTGGAGAACGTGAACGTTGCCCGCGGGCCGTTTCTTTGCTTCAAGTATTACTTTTTGCTAGAGCTGGGCAAAATGTTCGTCGCTCGCTTGATACTCGTTTGGGAAAAGTTCGAAAAAAATCGTTCGAATTTCGCTCAACTTTAAACGATCCGAGCACCCCCCGTTTCTAAACGAGCCGAGCACGAGCTAAGGTAAGCTCTTTCGTTGCTCGCTTGGATAATCGGCTAATCGCTCAGTTAGGTAGCTCATTTTGGCTAGTTTTAATATAACTAAATATCTATATATAGAGTGATATTAATTTTTGTATTAACACTGGCATTCTATAAGTTCTTAAAGATAAATGATGATTTTGCTATGTTAGAATCAAGGATTAATAATGTCGATAAACTATTTAAAAATTTTATTTTTTTATGCTTTCGTATTATGCAAATTCTAATTTATGAACTTTATTTTTGTTTTGTATTTATATATGGTTAAACTTTTTTTTCTTAATTATTGAGTTTGAAATTAATATAAATATTTTAAAAAAATTGAATTAAATTTTTTATCTTGAAACCGAGCCAAGCCAAGCCGCTCGGTTTTAAAACGAGCCACGAGCACAATATTTGGCTCGATTTTGCAAATCCGAACCAGAGTCGAGCCGCTCGGTCTTTAAACGAGCCGAGAACGAGAATACCCTTGCTCGGTTCGGTTCAGCTCGTGAACCCCTACTTTTCACATACAAAACGTATGTTCAGGAATAAAAAATCTTAACCCAAAATAAGATAAATGAGTCGTTTTCAGTAAATAATTATTTTATTTTAAGTTGAAATAAGCAACACTTTAACATAATATGTGTCAAGATAAATAACCTAATAATTATATGAATAGAATTGATTTAAACATGTAAAAGTGGTCAATAATATATCTAATGAAAAAATAACTAAAATTATTAAAACTTACTTTTTTAGTTAAAATTTATTTTAACTTGAATTAAGTTGATGTTATTTTAAAAACAACTCATTTAAATTAAAACTGATTTTGTTTAAACCCTCCTGACCCACACTTATCTTGACTTGACTTGTCACCTAGCCCCGCTCACGATATTTGTATCAATATGATGGTTGTTTTGCAAAGACAAAATTGTGTATGAATTATGCTTAAAAGTTATCATGTAAATAGATAACTATCTACCTACTCTAATACCTTCTGGTGTACCCCTTGGTTGGGGCGTGAATGGGCAAAAAAAGGCGTGGAACACCGCCCCCTTTGGGAGTGGGAGAGTTGGGCGTGGCCACAGCAACGGGAGAAAGAGGCAGAGAAAGAGAGGAATGAGGGGTTGTGGACAACCAAGGGGCATTTCCATCAAAAGTAGTGGAGTGGGTGGTTGTGGTAAGTGTTTACGTGGCGCCTAACATGGAGTGGTTGGACCAAGGGCATACCCCATGGTCTAATAAATGAGTATTTTTAAAGGACACGTGTCGTTTTCTGGTTAAATTTCAACAAATTTTCGCGTCTCTCTCCTAATAAATACTATTAATTTTAGTAATTAACTTATATAATTAAATATTAAAAAATATAATTTTTCTTCTTCAAATAATTTACTAATATATTAAAATTCAATAAACAATAAAAATAATTCAATTATATCTTATCCTAAATATAATTTTATAATTGTTAAATATTTATTATTATTTAATGCTAATGAATTAAATTTTCTATTATCCAACCCGTTTAATACTTAGGCTAGTTTAGTTTATATATTAAAAGCATACAATCCAACATTATGTTTCTTGGAATCATCATTTTAGAAATTAATAACATTCAATGGTGAGTTGTTTGACACAAAATGATGCATCTAAGCTCTCAAACTTGTTATGCATGCTTTTATATATATATATATATATATATATATATATATATATATATATATATATGGAGATGATCAAAAATTAACCATTTTTTATTGCGTTAACCGAATAACTACATCTTATTACTTTGGGACCCACATTAAAATAAACTTAAAGGTGTAGGCTTTTTCTTCTTTTTTAATTAATGTACTGCTCATTTACATTAATAAAAAAATAAAAAAAAACCTACACCTTTAGATTTACTTTAATATGGGCCCCAAAGTAATAAGATGTAGTTATTCGGTTAACGCAATAAACATGTGTTAACAAAGGAACCAAACCCTATATCTATATATAGGGAGAGGATCAAAAGTTAACCCATGTTTATTGAGTTAACAAAATAATTACATATTATTACTTTGGAGCCCACACTAAAGTAAATCTAAAGGTGTAGGTTTTTTCATTTTTTAATTAACGTATGACCCACTTACATTAATAAAAAATAAGAAAAAACGTAAACCTTTATATTTACTTTTATATGGGATTTAAAGTAATAAAACATAGTTATTCGGTTATCGCAATAAGGATGAGTTAGCATTCGAATCATCCCCTATATATATAGGGTAAGGTTTCATTGTTAACCCACCCTTATTTCGTTAACTTGTATAACTCCGTCAAAATCAATCCAAATCTTTGTTTTCGTTTTTTAAATATCATTATTACACGCAAATAATACTTTCTTCTTTTATATGTATGTGTAAATTTATCACCTTTTAAGATTAAAAACCAGTGTAAGTTTTGGTTACATTAACATAATTTATAATTTCCAGTGCAATGTAATTTAAACTTACACTGATTTTAAATCTTAAAAACAGTGATTAATTTACACATACATATAAAATAAGAAAGTATTATTTATGTGTAATAATAATATATTATAAAAAAAGAAAGCAAAGATTTGGGTTGATCTTGGCGGAGTTATACCATAATAAGAGTGGGTTAACAAATGATCATTCCCCTAAATGTGCAATAACCCGAAATAATCCGTCAAGATCAAGCCATATTTTTTATTTTTTTAACATCATTGTACATACATTTATAACAATTTTTATTTCATTTTATGAGTTTGCTTAAATTAATCACCGTTTGAGAGTTAATATTGTGCTCATGGGTTAAGCTAGCGGATGTTTGGTTGAGTTCTTTCTAATTGAAGATGACATTATAAAATAGCTAATGCTTTTTTTGTTTTGTTTTTTTTTTTTTGAAATTTGAATCAATTATTAATCACAATAAATAATAAATAAAAAAAAAACTATTCATGTATACACGCGTGTAATATACATATAATATATGTGTGTAATATCTTTAAACGACAAATATGCTCATGAGTCGAGCCAATTTAGCTTGGGTTCGACTCAATTGTAAAACAAGTCAAGATGGCTAGGCTTGCTTTCGAAAGAGCTTTTTTACAAGCCTAACTTTTAAAGCAGAAGCAAACTTTTAAAAGAGTCATAGTCCAAAGTTATTATTTGAAATTAAGTTTTGTATATCATCATTACTAAGTTAGCACCCTGTGTATTACACGGGTTGAATGATAAAATATAATAAACTATCATTAATGAAAATTTAGATGATATAAGATTTTTTAATATAAAATATGGCTAAAATTTTGTATAATTTAATAATTTAAGTAATAAAATAATTATATTATTTCTTTAAACAATAGTTTTTTTCAAGCGTTGTTTCTTAATTTTTTAAAAAATCCTATTTTTAAAATTTGTATATTTTATAATAAGTTGGATATTTAAAATGCTTTTTTTTTAATATTATTATATTTTTAGTGTATTATAAAATATGTTAGTTTAAAAATGTAAAACAAAGTATTTTATATTTAATATTATTATTTCATATAAGGTATAATTAATAGGAGAGAGAGGTAAGAAATCAAAGATGAGATGATTCAGAATCACAACATGTGTCCTTAAAAATCTTGATTTATTAGAATAGATAGATTTGAAGTTAAGTTTTGTATGTAACAAAATGTTAAAAATGTTCGGGTATTACGGTGAAAATTCATTGAATCAAATGTGACTAGCTAATATGAACAAACAAAAAAAAATCATATTTAAATATTTTATTTAACGGGGATTAAATCGAAGCAAACCATAATTGCAAGCTATAATATCGGAATCTCAGACTAAATAAATCTTTAATTTTACAAGGTCCCAACACATATTGCAAAAGTTTCACAATTTTATAAATCTTCATCAGTTATTGTTAACCTGGTGTAATTTTTTGTTTAACAACAAAAATCTATTTACTCGTGATCATCCTGGCAAACATACCACCCTCTCGTCCGAAAAACAGAATGTGATAACCTGACTCACTCGCTCATGAGAAAACCGACAACTAAAAAGATATACTGGCTTAACCCAAAACAATATTTATTATAGATGAGACTCTAACTCTAGAACTTTAATAAAAAAGTTAAGGGCTACCGTAAAACTAAAAATCATTTGATAATGTGTAGGTGTGTACTTCATGACGTAGCATTCAAAATTCTGAGACAAATATATTATTTTAAAAAACCGGTCCAATGATGTTTATAATTTTTCTAACACGTTAGAGAATAGAAGCATAAAATTAAAACAAAAGAAAACGACTAAGAAAATAAATTTGAGCGTGAAAGACCAAAGTCTCCGTAAAGTCATATGACATCTTTCTATAAGTCATATATTTTATTTCTTCTTTGTTTTTATTTTCTTACAATTAGTTTTATATATAATTTAGTTTTTTAATAACTAATAGTATTTAACTTTAAAAAAAACTAAATAATCAGTCTTTTTTAAATATCTAGTGATATAAATTTTATTAAAAACAAGTTGTTTAAAAAATATATGTTTTATAACATAAAATAATTATATAAAACTTATTATTTTTTATTAGATGTGTGTCACTATTTTAATAAGTAACTTATATTTTTTAATTCTGATATTCATTTTTATTTTTAAATAGAATAAAGAATGTATTTGTTTTGAAACAAAATTATTTATTTTTATATTATTAAAAATAATCAAAAATTAATATTTATTTAATAAAAAATTTTGATGAGTTAGTTGTAAAGAATTACGAAAAGTTGGTTGAGGGTTGAGTCGTATAGGTAAATAAGAAAGAAATTATTATTATTTTTTAAATAATAAACTGGTTTGAGTTTGGTGCTGAACGACAAAGATTTAACACAAAGACCCAACCCACTACATGCCTGGGTCATGATCTCAATAATTGAACTGAACACCTTTTTATAAAAAGAAAAAAAGAAAGTGGTCCTGTAATATAGACAATATTATTCCTAATTTTATCATCATTTTTCAATTTTATTAATTCAAATTCAACTAACATCATGTGTTTACACGTTTAGTTTTGTAAAACAGAATATATATTACAAGGAAAAAGTGAATATTAGGTTGTTAAGCACCTAACTTAGGTTAAACAACCTCACATTAATTATCAAAACTACGTCGTTTTGATACGTTTCACACATAAGTTAGGTGCTTAACAACCTCATATTTACTTTCCTCATATTATAAAGTGATTATTTATTGGAATTGTTCTAACCATTTAGAAATTAATTTAATAAATAAAGATATTCAAATACAACATAACACATAAAAAAAGCAAATATCATGTAAATTTAAGGGAAAAAAAAAAAGCCATTGTCATATAACAAGGAGACTTAACACTTCTCACTTAGATCATCCAACCTTTGTATTCGGATTGATAGATTAAAGAGTAAATTAGGGGTGTTCATCGGGTCGGGTAACATTTTATTCGGGTTATTTATATCGGGTTGTTCGGATTTGAAAATTTTAATACCTTGTCTGAAACCCGACCCGATCCGAATTCGACAAATTTCAATCCGATCCGAATCTATCCGAATAACCCGAATAAACTCAATTTTTCATCCGAATAACCCGAAAAAACTGGGTTTATTCGGGTTATTCGGATATCCGATCCGATCCGAATTCGGAAAACAGATATCCGATCCGAATCTATCCGAATATCCGAATCTTTAATTCGGATCGGTTTTTCAGGTTTCGGATATGGTTCAGATTTCGGATTTTAAGTACAACAATAAATGAGAAAAAAAAGTAAATAAAAAAACAAAAGTAAATATATAACAAACAAATAAATATAAATAATTGTTTTAGTTATCAAATAAATTAATTAACTAATTAATAATTTTTAGAAATTTTAAAACTAAAATATTGAAAAGAATAAAATTAAAAAAAAAAGGAAAAAAGAAAACAACAATAATTAAAAAAAAGTATAGTAAATTGCAAAAAATGTCCTTTAACTTTATACATATTTGCATATTTAATCCTGTAATGGTAAAGACAAAATATTTATTTTAGAAAAATTAACTGAAAATTTGACTCTGGTTAGTGAAAAACAAAGTGATTGTTACAAAATATAGGAAAGAAAAAAATATAACGTAATGTTATTGTTTACGGATAAAATACGCAATATGAAGACTCACACCCTTGTTCTTAAATAAAATTAAAATGATGTCATGTTAGATATTTGTATAAAGTTAATTTTCAATATACATACACAAATAAAATAACAAGTGATTCAATAAGGTTATTAGTTAGTGCAAACTAAAAGTGACAAAAAAATAGATATTTTTAAGGTTAGGTTATATTGAAAATAATATTTAATATAAAAAGTATAAAATAATTTAAGATTAATAGATCTATAATTAATAGTTGAGATCAAGTTTTAAATAAAAAATGTTTAAATGATATTTTATTCATGACTATTTTTCTTGACTTTTTATCATGTTACTCATTTTTTTAAACAAACATAATTTTTATATGCAACATTATTTTTAAATAATTAATCTATAAAAACGATCGATTTTATCTTTAAAACGAGTATAAATATTTCATACAACAATTTGAAAAAATTATGTTTTTGATCTCCTTGTAAATTTTAATGCGTCGTTATTTTTTTTTTCTTGTAAATGTGTCTTTTTGCTATGTCATTATGCCTTGCTATTTTGAAAATGGGTTTTGAAAAGAAGAATGATGAAAAACACAATTGTGTAATTTTAATATAAAAACACAATAATAAAATAACAAAATTTTATTTTAATGCATAAAAACAATGATAAAATATTTTAAAATGATTAAAAACATAAAACAAAATAAAAAAACGCATATCATACAATAGCCTGAAATATGTGTTTTTTAAAATATAAGTTTTGAAAAACAAAATAAACAATTGTTTACTTCTAATATGTAAAACCAAAAAAAAAAAGTTACACCAAATTTATATAATATACCAAATCAATGATAAAAAACACGACATAAGTTAAACTGTAAAATACAATGATAAATATATATTATACAATGACTAAGTATAAAATATATTGATGAATACATATTATATAACGATTTGAATGTAAAACATAATGATATATATCGCGCAACGATTTGAACATAAAACACAATGATTAAAATGTTATTTTTAACAGGTTAATATACATATAACTCATTAACCTAAAACGTGTGTTTTCTAAAATGATGAATCTCTGAAACACAATGATGAAATAAAACAATTGTAAACTTCTAACATATAAAACATAAAATTAAAATAGCTACAAATTTATTTTATGCATAAAAAGCAGTAACAAGATAACACAAAATAAATCAAAATATAAACACAATGATAAATACAAACTAGACAATTATATGATACATACAACACAATGATCAAAATGTAATTTTAAAATATTAAGGAGATGATGCATGTTAATCTCACAATCCTTCTTACCATTTTTCAATTAAAATCATTTTTACTAGAACCATATATACTATATTTTTATAAGTGTTTGTTCTATCTAAAATGAACATTTTAAAGAATTTTATGTTTATAAGCTACCTAAGATCAGTTTTGCTAAAAATTAGTTTTGTTAAAGAATTTAAAAATACCTATTTTTGAAAAGAATTTGTATTTTTCTTTTTTTTTTGTATATTTAAATAAGAAATACATTACAAAAATGACAAGTCAAAGTAAAAAAATACATGTATTATCATAAAAACTTGTTTTTATTTGATCTAACGGTTGTCGATAATTATTCGTGTATTATCATTTAATCTAATCTGATAATAATATGGAAACATGTGTGTAAATTCATCGACATATACTGGCGCAGTTAGTCACGCTTGCAAAATTGCAATATTACGCTGTAGAGGTGGGAAAAAAAGGGGACCCGAAACCGACAACCTGAACCGATGGGTACAAACGGGTCCGGTTTTTTAGATACATTAAAACCAGAACCGGTCATGCCCAAACCGATGGGTACAAACAGGTCCGGTTTTTTAGACAACTTAAAACTGGAACCGGGAAAACCGGAACTGGTTCAACCTGTACCCGGCCAAAACCCAAACCGGAACCGCCAAACACGAACCAGAACCAGTCAAAAACCGGTCGAAACCCGTAACTGGAAACATAACCGGGTATTGACTTTGTTGACCGGAGCTGGAACCGATTGAAACCGGAACCGAACCGGTTAGAAAAAAAACCCGATTTGCGCAGCTCTGCTTCACAGTGTGTCAGTGTCTTCTTGCATTAGCAGGGCCGGCCCATGTGTTTAGTTCACTAGGAATGGGCCTTGGGCCTCAGTTTTTTAACATATTAGTATATTACGTCTACCATTTCAAAACCTAACCACGAACCAAGCGCCCATAATCCCAACTCAACGTAAGGAACTCGGAATCTGGATACCAAACCCTAGCGCGAGCTGCTGAAAATTAATCAAATTGGAGCCTGTAGCCTTCCCCTTTGTCTATCAATCTGCGATTCAGGTTAGAAATCAACTATAAATTCCTTATACACAACTATGTCTTTGAAAGATTGTATCGTTATAGATCTTCACAAGTAAATTGTCACTGAAAATTTGTAATCTATCATCTTGAGCAATCGATTAAGGCTTCGAGCTTGTGCTATTCTCAAATGGGTTTTTTTCGGATCCAAAAACCACCATTAGAGGCACTGATATTATCCGAAACCCTAGGTTCTAACGTTAATACGCAAAATTAGTTCAAAAATCAAAGGAGTCGACCAAGAATTTACGAAAGTACAAGATGCTCTGATCGAATATCTTCAATCTGTAAGAAAGTTGCTGTACAAAAGCTGCTTCCCCTGTTTTCAATTTACCGTTTGGAATTATAACATATAGAAAGAAAACAAGTCGACAAGTTAGGGTTTTTACTTTTTAGTGATTTGTTTATTTGTTCTTTCATTTAAGCAAGAGAGATGCTGAAATTGGTGTTAACTGCCTACGTTTCATCCTTTATTTGCGCAATAGAAAGGAGGGGTGGGTGAACCCTCATAGATATCAGGTGCCCACATATATAGAGTCAAAAGAGATATGAAATCTGAAGGAACATTTTGCGACTCATCTATGACCTGATTAATATGTTATTTTCCCCTCATTCGATTAAATTTTTTTGGTAACAATGTTTTAGCTTGATGCTTATGTTGTGTATCATTGATCCTGGTATAGTTCAATTGTATGCCTGTAAATGTGAACCGTTCTACGGTGACCAAGGGCATTATCGCGTCATGTGATCGGGTAGGTTTGAGATCTACAAAATCTGGTTTCCTTTTTTCCCAAAGGGCCCCTATTCTAGAATTTGCCTTAGATCACCAAAAAGGTTGAGATGGCCCTGCCCTTTCTGATCCAACGTATCGGGTCTTCAGAGCATCCCACACATTTTTGGCCTTCTTGTGTTCCGCAACCTGCATCTTGTCTTCAGGCAGCGCCTGAAAGATGAAAGCTCGTGCTTTCTTTCAGATTTTGACATCGGGGTCCTCTCCCTTAGTGGTTCAATTGCATCCTAAATTCCTTGGGTATACATGATGGACTCCATTTTGATGGCACATGACGTGTAATTGTTATGGGTTCGCATCAGACACATATAAGACAGTGATGATGACCCTGCTTCTCTTGTTGTGGTAGCCCCTATTCTGCCATCGCTGTTTGTTTCCTTCTGAAAAAAAAATGGTGAACGCCACCATTAGACGCCCCTCACCGACCGGTCCCTTGGCCAACATGAGGGAGGTAAATTGCGTGACCCAGGGAAAATTGGATCAGTTCCTTTGTTTGATCTTAGTGACTTTGATACCAATTGTTAAAAAAAAATTGGTACGAAGAAAAGGATTAAAAAAAGTCAAACACATATTGTTTTCAAATAATAACCAGAGGATTGTTACATTTATTCATCTTATTCTAACCCTCTATATATAGTAGAAATAGCTCCTAATTAAAAGAATGCTTGTTTGGTTCCAGAAATCAAGCATTGCCTTTTTATTCAACTGCCTAAAATAACTTGATTGCCTCAATCATTGGAATTATTTAACATATTATATTTTTTTTAGAAGTTATGCTTTTAGATCATGTTGGATAGTGATAATGGATGTGATGGAGATTAACTTTTATAAATCCTTGTTTTCACCTGTTTTTTGTTCAAAATAAATTTTCTCATGAAAATATATATTTATTTTTGGATTCTGGTCGCCGCATAAAGCCTCTTCTCATCGTGTTGAGGCTAATAGCCTAATAGTTTGCTAATATCTACAATTTTATTCTCATCTTATAGTAAGGCTGATCTATTTCTGTGAAAGGACTATACATGGGCTATGGATTCAATACAAATAGATTAGCCTAGTAAATAGTTAGGAAAGTTAATCAATCAAATCTTCGCGTAAATATTTTTAATTTTCAGCATTATTTTGGGTTGCTTAAGCCTCAAGTTTGTAAATATAACCTATGCTCTTGTCTTGGACAGGATTTTCAAGAAAGGAACTTTTAGGTCTGCTGTCATATTATCCTGAATGGCATTGGTTGTCATTTGTGGTCAACCGTGCAGTGGAAAGTCAAAGGCTGCTCTTTGTCTCTCCGAAGCTCTGAAGGACCTAGAATCTAAACCTAATGTCAGAATCATTGATGAAACTTCTTTTCATCTTGACCGTAATCAAACCTATGCTGAAATGGTCTCAGAAAAAAACTTAAGGGGTGTGCTTAGATCAGAAGTCGATAGATCACTATCGAAAGATAACATAATAATTGTGGATTCTCTTAATAGCATAAAGGGTTACAGATACGAGTTATGGTGTCTTGCGCGTGCTGCAGGAATTAGACATTGTGTTCTTTACTGTGATGTTGAAGAAGCCCATTGTAGGAAATGGAATATAGAACGCATGGAGAAAGATGGAATTTCATATAATGATGGTATTTTTGAAGATTTGGTAAGAAGATTTGAGAGACCAGACAGTAGGAATCGTTGGGATTCACCTTTATTTGAATTATGGCCATTTAAAGACGGAATCGATAAGTCTTCTTCTGCTATTGTAGATCTTGTATCTTACATCACCAAAAAAGTGGACTCAAAGACCAGAGATGTTAAAATCTTGCAGCCAACAATAGCCACACAGAGCGCTCGTTTTTCAGAGGCGAATTCACTTTATGAAATGGACCGAGCCACACAAGAGGTAACCAGTGCCATTGTTGAGGCTCAATCTTTAGCCATGGGTGGACCTGTGACTGGACTCTCTATTAGTCATGACTTGCCGATTATAAACATTTCAAGGTCAGTTGGACTACCTGAGCTTCGGAGGTTAAGAAAAACTTTCATAAAGTTGACTGGTCAATCAAGCTTAAGTGGGCCACCACCGCCTTCCGATGCTGACAGTGCAAAGAGAATGTTTATTGATTATTTGAACAGAGAGATTGGAAGTGGATGACAAATGATGAAAGTTCCAAAAAAAATTGATTATTGAAGGTAATTTCCTCAGCTTTATATGTTATACTAGGCTAGAAATCTATGTATAACATAATAAATCTTACGTGTTGTAAATGACGTTATCTATGATGATTTATACATTAGATGAGGCTCTTAGCTGTTGGTAAAATAAGAAATTGCGAATACTTATAGATGTTATGAAATTAGAAATCTTAACAGCTTATATTAACAAATAACAACTGATGGAGATTTCATAATTATAAAAAATAAATTTAAGATAAAATAAAATTTTATCTACTTATCATTTAATCAAGTTTTAATAAATTAATGGAATGAGAAGATTTTTATATTTTGCATATTTAATTGGGTAATTCAATTATTTAAAATCATGGGCATTCTGCAAAAAAAAATTCAGCCTTCACATAGAGGCAACACTTGTATCTCTCTTAGGTACTCTGGTATTATAAGGATAATATTTATCCAAACTTTTGCTCCTTACCATGAAGTTTTTTTTATATCATAATTTATGCATGGTACATGTCTAATGCATGTAGTTACAACTACTTCTTAAAGGTTTTTAAAAATGAAAAAGGGAAACAGAGTAGGGTTTTGATTTTTTAAGATGAGTTGTTGGAACAACATTTGGCTTGTCTAAACAGATCCCATTCTCATCATATGCTCTCTGTTTTTTTTTTCTTCATTACACTGCTAATCTGCTATCATGTGTTCTAATCATGTCAAAGGCATCTTCATGTTGGATCATTAATGATCATGTGCAGGTTGATGATTTATATATCATCAATATTATCACACTATAGGTTTTTTTTTGGTTATGCATTTTTCTAAGAACTTCTAAACACTATTCATTCATCACTATATTTTATTAAACAAACAAACTTGCTCAGTATATTCACATTTTTTAGTAGGGTCTAGGTTAATGATGAAGACAAACCTTATCCTTATCTTAGATGAAATAGAGAGGTTGTTGCAAATGAGCATCCGGCTAAAAATTATCAAGTGAAGTTAATCATCTCAACGTTTTTAACGTTATTTTCACAAAATCAGTAAAATAACATTAAATTTACTGCAACACTAACAAGACCCATGATTAAAGCTGTTTGAAATACCCTGGATCTCATAACATAACAGTGGTATTGGCAATATGAGTCTCTCACTGCACCTATAATTTTTTATCTTTTATATTTAGAATGTAAGAATGTAAGATGCATGCTCATATAATCTTACTTATACAGCTACATCAGAGCATTGTGCTTCTAGAAGTATTTGAACCCTTTATATCAATAATAGACATGATATGTTAACAGCATTGTGCTCATCTAATTCTTACATTTTAATGGGACCAACAAAGAGGAACAAAAGGAACATCGTGTGAATATTGGAGGGCAGGAGGTGGCACAGACAACAAAGTTTAAATACCTATGATCTTTCGTCCAGAGTGATGGAGACATTGATTGCGACGTCGCTCATCGTGTTCAGGCAGATTGGAACAAGTGGAGAGCGGCTACAAGCATACTATGTGATAAGAGGTTTCCAGATAAGCTAAAGGGTAAATTCTATATAGTAACAGTTAGACCGACCATGATGTATGGAAGTGATTGTTGGCCGATCAAAAAGATTCAAGAGAGAAAGCTAGAAACAGCAGAGATGAGGATGCTAAGATGGATGTGTGGGCACACAAGACTTGACCGAATAAGAAACGAAACCATTTCCCCTGGGGGTGGCGTGCATCTCAGACAAAGTAAGAGAAGGAAGATTGAGATGGTTCGGCCATGTGAGGAGAAGAGGCGTGTTGGCTCATGTTTGAAGCGTAGAGCATTTAGTTGTGGACGGGAGGAGGTGCAGGGGCCGACCTCGGTTGACATGGGATGAGCAGATTCGTCAGGATTTGTTAGCATTGCACCTCTCGGAGGACATGATCAGTGATAGGATTTCCTGGAGACGTAGAATAAAGGTTAGAGATTATTAGACACTTAGGATACATGTTAGAAGCCATAGTTTTGAGGGATGCCTGATTGTCATATTGCTATGTTTCCTTTATGTCTTTTATGCCTGTTTCAGTGAAGAATGTGGTAGTTTGTATGTGGTTATGTTTTGTTGGTGTACTAGGTACTTCGTTAGTTGGCATTGTTGGTTTATTGCTTTACATGCTTTATTGTTTTACTACTTATACATGCTTTGTTTACATGTGCCTATATGTATCCGTTTGCCTTCTTTTCTTGCTGTGTGTTTGATGTAAAAAAAATTAATAATAATAACAATAATAAAAATAATATATATATATATATATATATATATATATAGATAAAAAAAAGAAAAAGAAAACTTTTTCCTGAGCCGGGGTCTCTTCTGAAGCAGCCTCTCTACCCTCCTGTGGGTAGGGGTAAGGTTTGTTTTCATCTCTCCCCCCCATACCCAACTTTTAAGTGGGATTTCACTGGGTATGTTATGTGTTATGTGTATCATTGGCTGATGCAGGAAATTTTTTCAGTGGGTTCACTATTTTCAAACGCTTCAATTATATAAAACTAAACATAAAAATCTTAGGGTCGGATTGACAGCTTGGGTCTCGTAATGTTCATCACGTAATAATAGTGCGATATATTAAGTCAATAATTAAAATTTAAAAAACATCGTCATTAAAGAGTTCGGAGGTTTAGAGTGCACTCTTGTTTAAGATTTTTGAGTTCCAGACCAAATGAGAGTCAAGGGGGTTGCGCGCCCTTGTGGGGTCTAAGATGGTGGTTTTGCTGGCCAGTCAGCAGGCAGGGGTCAAGGGGTCGACGCCTCTTGTGACGTATGGGGCAACACCTTGTAACCTAAACACATTTTGCTAAGTTTACATGCCCAAATGAACTTGACTTGAGAGTTTAACAACAATAACTACCATTTTGCTTACTAATTTATATGACCAGAAAATGATTTTAACATAATCATATAGAAAACCAAGTATGGATTATCGATAATTCTCTAACAAAGATCACTTACCTTATTTAAGTTGGCAAACTGTTGTGAAAATAACACTAAGGATTTACTCTTAAAAATATTGATGGGTTCACCTAACCTTTTAAGCCTTACAAAAACAAAAAATTTCTACTAAATCTTCAAAACGCAGTGGGTTCTTGTGAACCCGCACCTTAAACACTAGATCTGCCCATGTTTTCTATTAAAGAATGGTTTTCATGTAATACAATATAATGTGTGTGGATATATATGTGCCATGTCCATACCTGAAAATCTTGACCCGACAAGATAAATGGATAGAATTGGGTAAACAATTATTGTATTTTGGGTTGAAATGAGTAACATTATGATATAGTATGGGTTGAGATGTGTAACACCTTAATACAAAGCGGATTAAGATGGACAACTTTAAAACCATGTGAACATAATAAATTTTCATAGACAAGAATGATCAATAATATATTTAATGAGAAAAACATTAAAGATTATTCAAATAAACTATTTGTTTAGTCACAACTTATTTTAACACGAGCGAAATTGATTTTTTTAAAACGACCAATTTAAACCTAAACGAATTTTGCTTAAAACTCGTCTTAACCCGCATCCAACCTAACCCGCACCCAACATGACCAATTACCCAACCCAACCTAACCCAACTCGCTCATTTTGCTAGTCATAATATGTACCTTCTTAACTGTTCTCTACCCATCTACTGGTAACTATTAGTTAAATATGCCCCTAATTTTGTTTATCTTAACCCTTATGGCCTTAGCAGGCAGCAGCAAACCCTGCAAGTGTAGCTGCCATTCTAAGAACCGCTACGAGAAAACACACAGAATCTAATTTTGTTTCTCTCTATCTCTTTATTGTTCAAGTTTACAAAGATTATGTAATGAATTTAGTATTTGGTTTAAGTTATAAAAACATAAGGTTTGGGAAAAGGGTGTTCAAGAAGCCGATAAAACCGATGATGTGACAATGTCTTCTTCACTATTTGACGACAATTTGTTCCTACCACTGGTTAGATATGGGTGGTGGTGGTACGGCGGCGGCGTTGCTGTGGCGGTGGTGGTTTGGAGTCAACTGGGGTGAAAAGAGATGGAGTACTAATTTTGCCTATGACTTAACAGATCTAATTAACGTTTGTATGCAATCAATTTTCAATGCTTTTCCTGTTACTTTTAATTATAATGTTATAAATACAATGAACTTAAAAAAAATAAAGATATCTGATTCACAAAGTTATGTATATGTAATTCACGAAACTTTGTATGTGTCTCGTAAAATTACATATATGTAATACATACAATGCACATTTATATAATTTACATATTACATATATGTAATAACGTGAGCCACGGATTTTTTTATTTTTATTTTTAAAATTTTAACCTTGTATTAATAAGAAATTGATAGCAAAAAAATAAAAAATTGATAATGATTATGATTATTTTTCTAAATTTTCACAAAAATAAATGTTTTCTTATTTGAGTATTTTCCTATATATATATAGGGATTATATTTTTTGATAATTTAATTTTAAAGAAATAACCTTTAAACTCTTCCTTAAACATTCATTTTTTTATCATGACAAAGAATGTGTGGCAATACTAAACCTTATCTAAAAAAAAGTTTACTGTAAATTAATCATCTTTAATGTACACCACACATTATTTGTCATGATTAAAAATAAACTAGTATACAGGACCCGCGCGTTGCGGCGGGGTCTGATATACTGACGTAAAAAAAACCAACAGAACATGAGGTTAAAATCGTGTACAATAAAATGCACGAAAATACCCTATACAACATCTATAATGTAAGTTTTGAAACTAAGGGTTGAAGATTAAGAATAGTAAAGAATGTGATTACAGAAGACTTAAAAAAAAGGCCCTGCGTAAATGTAGAATTTATAAATAATACAAATATTATAAAATTATTAAATGTAAATCGTATATATATGTAGTATATATAATACTCATGGTTTATAAAATTATTAAATCTAAATCGTTTGTGAACTATTTACGATCAAAATGATATAAACGATACAAATATTCGATAATGTACGGATGCGTTATAGGCATGTAAAAAACGCGCAAAATTTCTGTGACCATTTGGGTTAGAAGTTTATATAAATGTTCATGAGGCCATTGCGATCAAATTAATATAATTATGACATTTATCAGATAACCTAATGACGCGTTAAAATCATGTGAACATTAAAAATATGTGAGTAAAATGAGATGGACCTTTAAAAATAAGAGTTCAAAGTTCAGGGTTATAAACGAAAATTTCAAATTAATTGAAAAGTATTGAAATATATCTTTTGATCTTTAGACGCGGTAGTGAATAGTGATTATGTGAGGGTTTGTATCCTGTGAAAACCCGGTATAAGAGAGAAAACCCTTAAACCCTATCTGGACCATTGATTTGGACTTTTGAAAATAAAGTATATGGTACACATTAAACTTGAATAAAAAATTAGGTTTTGGATAAACAAATCAGTTTTAATGTGGGTTAATGTAGACCAAATGTTTATTTTCAAGAATCCAAATCAACGACCCAGATAAGGTTTAAGGGTTTTCTCTTTAAAACCGGGTTTTCACATGATACAAACTATATATATGTGTGTGTGTTTGTGTGAGATGTTGGGGCCCACCATGTGTGTGATGTGTGTGCTTGTGTGTGTGATGTTGGGTGTGTTTGTGTGATGTGTGTGAAAAGTAAATAGTGTTTATGTGAGGGAGAGAATATTTGCAAATTAATATATATAATAATAGCTTTAAAAGAAATATATACGTGTGAGTATATCCATGAAATTGTTTGTTTCTTTAATATGGTTGCTTTCATTTGTCCTTTTTTCTTTTTTTGTCATCATATGATTGTTTTTCTTTGTCATTTGTAATTTTCTTATGTGTTATCTTTGGGATATCTACGAGGTAGCCCAATTCTCTTTAGGCCACAACACTTGACATCGTGGTTTTCTAGATGGAATATCAATGATTAAAAAAAAAAAAATTACATATATTCTCATCCTAACTTGCTAAATTACAGATTTCTTCAAAATACAAATTTTTAATACATAATATACAATGCTTTTAAACCATAATTTGGAAAAATATGTAATTTTGCAAGTTAAAAAGGTGAAATATGTAAATGCCCTTAAAAAAGGAGTAAACACGGCGTTGGAGGACAAAAATGCTACGTTTAATGCTTCACTCATTTACACTAAAAAAAAAGTCGGTTACTTTTGACAACATAGCCTCACCAAAGTTTCATGGCTTTTGATTTGCTATCTCAATCATGATTAGGGAAGAACCGAAGAACCCTTCTCTTTTGAGCTGATTGTAGGTGAAGAGGGATTCAAACCCCTAACATGGCGGTTCATAGCCACGTTCTCAAATCGTCTGAGCTATGAGTTTCATTGTGTCTATCCATCTACACACTCCACAACACAAATGGAAATTGGGCATGTCAAAGTCCTTATTGTTAGATATTTTAGTGTAATTGGGGTTAATTTTATCGATCAATATGAAATATGAAATTATTAAACAAGATGAGTGTGGGGTACACACTTGTTTAATATTTTATAAATTCAATAGGGGTTCTAAGGGGGCAAGGCGGGGGTCCGGGGGCAGCGCCCCTGGTTAGCGGGGTCCAAGGGGCAGAGCCATAAAATTGATTTTACGAATTCTTACATAAAATTCGTTTTACAACTTTAGTGGCGAAATTGTGAAAAAAGAAAGTTGGAAAACTGTCTGGAGGCAGTTTCCAAACTCCTGCGCCCCATAATTGATCGATGAAATACTGGTCTGGTTCATTCACGATTAACACAACAAATCTTCATATTGGTTCTTGAAATCGAAATTGAATTTTATCCGATCAAATATTTGGGTGAACCGCAAATAGTTTGATCTGAAAGTGCGATCCACGACTTTCAATTTCATCTGATTGTTCGTATTCTTCAAAATCTCTACACTTATCTTAAGTGCAAGGAAGGGGATGATCAATGCAAGGTTAGCGATTGACATGAAGTCGTCACACTGTAGTTGTCCTTAAAGGAGCAGCTAGATCACCTTCTTTTCAGGAAGAGTTAACAATTGTTAGGTATTCAGGTTTAGCACTGTTTCACACTTAAAAAGATAGGAGTTATGTTTGAGTTAATCTTGAAGATTGAAGACATTTATCGTTTATCAACAATGAAAAACTCAGGAACTTATTATCTCAAGGTAAAACAAGATGATAGGATTTTTATTTTCTACGTCTCCATGTTGTCTGTGTGGTCGCATGAAGCAAAAACATGAACTTAAAGTGACACTTTTTATATGCTAAAAACACATATTTCTCTTCAATATTTTTGATAAAAAAATGCACTTAAAGTTTTATTCTAATTCGTATGCAATAATGGAGCCAATTTGTAACGTTTGAGTGATGAATGCAGATACAATGTCAAATTGGTTGAAATCCTAAACAAATTCTAAATCTAATTTTTATTCGATTCAAATTTGTGAATTTTCAAGGAAATATTTGAATTCAAATCTATGGTTTTTAAACTTGATGTTTTTCCAGTGACACTTGTGGCTTCATCCCATCGGTGACTGATGGTTTCTTGTCATCAGTCATTGTTAGGTTCTTGCCTTGGGCGATCGAAGGCTTCTCAAGTTCTAGATCCTCGCTTGCTTTCTCGGTTGCACCATTTCGACCCGAGACGTATAATAAGTAATAGACTAGACCGAGAAGCACGCTCACAAGACCGATGATCCCTGCTCCAGCAAAGACCCCTGGCTTTATAGTGTAACAATAATAGTCACCATTGCTCTCTCTTTCCACACCCTTTTGGCTACTTAATTTTGCACCCGCAAGAAATAGGATAACAGCTATCGAAGAAGTAATCCTGAGTAAAAACAGATAAATTAATAACGAATAAATCGGACTGTAAATGAACTGAATGTTTAACGAGCAGTTTGTGACTTTTCGGCGGGAAGTTCGTTTAGCTAAATGAACAAAATGAACAGAGATCAAGTTCATTCATTTATGTTCATGAACGTTCGGTAACGTGTTTGTTTATGTTCATTTATTATATTTATTTATTAATTGTACGTGTTTATATTTTATATTTTTTTATTTTTAGTTTACTATCATAATATTTAAGCTATTTTTCATTTAATGTTATAATATTTAACTTTATATTTATATAAATGTTAATCTGTAATGTTTGAGATTAAGAATGTTGAGTTTTATTGTTTAAATAATACGTATTCGTTTGCATTCTTGAACCGTTTGCAAACAAGTTAAATTCCTTAATGAATGAACACGAACATGAATTTTCGTTCGGTTATCGTTCATGAACTATATGTGAACAAGTTAAAAGTTAAACAAACGAATATGAACAAGGGCTCTTTCGTGCTTGTTCTGTTCGTTTACAACCTTTGAAACAAACAAACGTACTCAGATAAATGGGATTGCATACCATGATATAACAATACATAGCCGGGCAAACATCTTGGGTCCCTTAGGGATCGGTTGGCAGCACGAACAACAACCACCAGTCGTTGATGTGATGATGGCTCGCGCTATCACAAGAGCCACGGTTGCTGCTATGGCTAGGCCCATGGCTGGACTGCTCGGGTACTCACACACAGGCTCGAGACCAATGTAAACCACTTTGAGTTGAGATCTCTGGTATGCATATGTTACACAATATGCATGTTATATTTGTAATAAATTGATTAATAAGTACACTATACTAGCAAATTGTAACTTTCATGATTTGTCACCTTAATAGAATATGTCATGCAAATTGATGGAGCTTGATGATAAAAAACTCCTTGGAGGTGAGTTACGGGCACAAATTTTACTTAAAATATCTAATTTTACTTACACTTAAAAAAGTAAATATATTTTTAACAAACAAAACATACAATGTTTAAGATGAAAGAAAGAGTATCAGAAAGATGGGTTACAACTCAGCCTCATGACCTTTAATTAGAATCTTACATATTACCTTCTAAAAGTCAAACATTCTTATAAATTAACCTTTATAGTCAATAGTTTCACTAATATACTTATTTGAATTTTCAAAATAAGTTTAAACTCAAAACTAAATACTAATTTAACTTTAGTATTTTTTTTTTAAAAAAACCAAGGAGGCCCAATGATTTTTAAGAAGAAAAATAGAGGAAGCCGGACTCAATATCTATAAAATTTTCTGACGAAAAACTATTAAATCGATCATTTTGAGCGACAAAACAACGGGGGTCATGGCACCCCTGTGCCCTTCTAACCTCCGTCCTTGGTCATGCACATGGTTTACCTTAACACTGAGTAAGGTCAGTTTTTATCTCTCTACTCTCAGACCCCACAAAGTGAGAATACAATGAATATGTTTGTTTGTTTGTTTGTTACAAGGTTTACCTTAACCTTTGTGGCTTCGGCTACGAAGCCTGCAACGACAGCTGCTATCCCAAGTGCCGCAACGAGAACGCTTACCGTAATCGTTTTGATCTCCATTTTCCTTCCTTAAAGAGTACGTACGATTGTGTTGTTGTTGATCGAAATGGTAATATGGTTTTATAGTTGAGGGGACATCAAATGGGCTCAGCTTCGTGGTTGACAATCACAAATTGAATCAGCTTTGGGAGTGTACAACAAGGGAAGATATATTCTTAACCCAATCAATTGTTTGAGGATTTAAAAAACAATTTTTTTTAACAGCCAACTAATCAACTGCCGGGTACTCTGTACGCAGCTTCTAATCCAGACGGATGGAGCCCCAAGCCCACCAGCCACCAATTCCCGGGGAAAACCCGACCCAAGCACTCGCCCAAAGGTACGACAGTGAAGGCGGTAAAACCGGGTGGGATCAAGAATCGAACCCATGACCTGGGTCTTCTATCACTTCCTCCATACCTCCATCTTACCACTAGGATAAGACATCATTGTTTTTTAACAAACAACTTAATTACGTTACATGCATGCTTTTATTCTATTGTTATTTACAAGAAATTACTTTTAAAAATCATTTTTTTCCTTTCTTTTTTAACTGGTTTGTATATTGTGTTGATTTAACAATCAAAGAACAACAATATTGAATCAATCTGAGAGCTTCAATTGATCAGATTTATCGATTACAGAGAAAGGAAATCAAATATGAAAACAACAAAAATGAAAATCTGAAAACTTAACCCTAACCACTTCTTAACAAACACCACTTATACTAATAGTGGTTAACAGATTATTAACAAACGTAATCAAAGGAAACACTTAACACCCTTCAACTTTTACTGACTTAACAAATAATACCCTTTGACTTAGTATGACTTCAATATTCAACAATCTCCACCTTTGAAGTCAATACTATAACACCTGCTGCTTCTAGCCAATTCCCAAAGCTTTAACACAAAATTGAAACTTATCAGCAGATAAACTCTTAGTAAACATATCAGCCGGATTATCCTCTGACTTGATCTGATGTACTTCAGCTTCCTTAGAACTTACTATGTCACGAATAAAATGATACTTCACTTTTATATGTTTAGTTCTCTCATGAAACACACTATTTCTAGCCAATTGCACAGCACCTTGACTATCACAACATACCATAGGATTATCCAACTTCAAACCCAAATCCCTTGAGAATCGATTGAACCACAAGGCTTCCTTCATAGCATCAGCAAGGGCAATATACTCAGCCTCTGTTGTGGAGAGAGCAACAACTGATTGCAGCCTAGCCTTCCAACTCACAACATTACCCAACACTTTAAAAACATACCCTGTAATCGACCAGCCTTTATCAAGATCTTTTGCAAAATCAGCATCCACATAACCATGAACATAACTGCTATCAGACAATTCCCTGCCATAAACCAAACCAACATCCCTTGTACCATTTAGATATCTTAAGATCCATTTGACTGTAGCCCAATGATTCCTTCCGGGATTAGAAAGATATCTACTTACTAAACTCACACCATAACCAATATCAGGCCTTGAAGAAACCATCAAATACATAAGACTTCCCACAGCATTAGCATATGGAACATCAGCCATACAAGCAGACTCTTCAACTGTAGCCGGTGAATCATCTGGTGACAATTTGAAATGCTGAGCCAATGGAGTTTTTACTACCTTACAATTCTCCATTGAATAATTTTTCAAGACTTTAATCAAATAACTTCTCTGAGTTACCTTTAGAATCTGATGATCTCGATCTCTGAAAATCTCCATACCTATTATCTTCTTAGCATTTCCCAGACATTTCATATCAAATTCTTGCATCAAAATGACTTTTGTTCTCTCAATTTCAATCAGATCTTTACAAGCAATGAGCATGTCGTCTACATACAACAATAGATACACAAAACAACCTGAAGAATACTCTTTGACATATACACACGGATCATACTCACTTCTTCGAAACCCATGAGATACAATATATTCATCAAATCGTTTATACCATTGCCTTGGAGACTGTTTCAGCCCATACAATGATCTTTTAAGTAAACACACCTTATTATCATTTCCTGGAAATATAAATCCCATCGGCTGTTCCATGAAAATCTGTTCATCAAGATACCCGTGAAGAAACGCCGTCTTAACATCCATTTGCTCTAATTCCAAATCTTGATCAGCAACCAATGAAAGAATTAATCGAATAGACGTATGCTTCACCACTGGAGAGAATATCTCAGTATAATCGATTCCAGCCTTCTGTGTAAACCCTTTCGCAACTAACCGAGCTTTGTATCTAGGCTGATCACCATCAACACCCTCCTTTATCTTGAACAACCATTTGCACTTTACAAATTTCTTATCAACAGGTCTATCTACCAATTCCCAAGTCCCATTTTTGACTAATGAATCCATTTCATCTTTCATTGCAGACAACCATTTATCTTTATCACTGCACCTCATAGCATCTTCAAAAGTCAAGGGTTCATACAGATCTTCCATCTCAGCAGCCATAAAAGCCACAGTTGAGATATCATCACCATCCCTATACCTTAGAGGAGGAACAACAGTTCTTCTCGGCCGATCTCTAGCCAAACTATAATCATGATCAACAGGAAGAGTTTGAGTAGTATCTCTCAAACCATCATTCACAGTTCTTGACTCCTCCACCTCAATTCGAACTCCATCATCGGACACATTCGGCACACCATCTACTTCAACCTTGCCAAATAGATCTTTATACACAACATCTTCTTTAAAAACAACATCTCTACTAACAATTGCTTTAGGGTTCTCTAACCTCCATAGTCGATATCCCTTGACTCCATCAGGATAACCTAAGAACACACACTTTTGTGCTCTGGATTCCAACTTCCCTTGACTAATCTGAGCATATGCTAATGATCCAAAAACTCTTAAATGAGCATAATCACTCTTCTTTCCAGCCCAAACTTCCATTGGAGTCCTTTTATCCAAAGCAGCACTTGGTGATCTATTTATGAGGTATGCCGCTGTTGTCACAGCCTCACCCCAAAAAGACTTCGGCAACCCCGAATTCTCCAGCATACACCTTACACGATCCAGTAAGGTCCTGTTCATTCTCTCAACAAGCCCGTTTTGTTGCGGTGTCCCTGGTACTGTAAGATGTCTTGCTATGCCTTCCCTTTTACAATAGTCATTAAATTCCCTACTGCAAAATTCCAAACCATTATCTGTACGCAACTTTTTCACTTTCTTTCAGTTTGTCTTTCCATTAAATTCTTCCATTCCACAAACTTAACAAAGGCTTCGTTCTTTCCCTTTAAAAGATACACCCACACTCTCCTCGAGTGATCATCTATAATAGACAAGAAATAAGAAGCACCTCCCAAAGTTACTTGTCTTGCAGGTCCCCATAAATCCGCATGAATATAATCTAGCCTTGCCTTAGTCTTCTGCGTACTTCTCCCAAATCTGACTTTATGGGCCTTTCCCAAAATACACGTCCCACAGAAACCAATTTCACAATCAGACAAGGTTTCCAACACTCCCTGCTTATTCAATTCCTTTAACCCATGTTGACTTATGTGACCCATCCTTTTATGCCACAAAGTAGCTTGACTATCACTGTTTCTGACAACATTCAGAGCTCGACCAATTACAGCTCCACCATCAAAAATATAAATATTATTACCCCTTCTTGACCCAGTCAACACCACCATAGATCCTTTGATTACCTTTGCTTTACCATCTTTGAAACATACATACATTCCTTCCTTTTCAAAGGTACCCATTGAAATAAGACTTCTCTTTAACTCAGGTACATACCTTACTTCATTCAGCTTTATCTCAGTTCCATTATTCAACTTTAGTACAACATCTCCTATTCCAATGACATCACACGATCTATCATCACCAAGTTTCACAGTCCCTTGTTTCTTCATTTCCAAATTACAAAATGAATCTTTCAAATATGTCATGTGAAAGGAACACCCTGAATCTAAAACCCAACCATCACCAGTATTTCCTTCTGTGGCCATTAACACATCACAACTATCATACCCATCTGAGTTTTCATCAGAATGAGTATAATTGCTAGAATGTTTTGTACCACTTGACTCACCCTTTTTCTTCTTTAACTCAGGGCAATCACGCTTCAGATGCTTCTCTGATTGACACACATAACACCTCTTGCGGAATCTTGACTTTGATCTGGAAAACCCTCTATTCTTGAATCCCTTTTGTTCCCTTTGATCAGATCTACCCCTCACAAACAACCCTTCTCCACCTTCATCCTTCAAGTCAGATCTCTTCTTCAACTCACGAGAGTTCAAGGCAGAAAGTACTTCTTCCATTGTTAACGACTCTCGCCCATATAAAAGAGTATCAACAAAATGATCATAATGTTGAGGGAGAGATGTGAGGAAAATTATTGCCTGATCTTCCTCATCCAGAACAATTTCTATATTCTCCAGATCTAATATGAGTTTATTAAACTCATCTGTGTGATCTTCAATAGATTTTCTAGAACTCATTTGAAACGTATACAATCTCTTTTTGAGATACAAACGATTTGCCAGACTCTTTGTCATGTATAGAGATTCCATCTTCGTCCAAATTCCAGCAGCGGTCGTCTCCTTTGAGACTTCACGAAGTACCTGATCCCCAAGACTGAGGATAATCGCGCTATGGGCCTTTACCCTCATTTCTTTCCACTTATCAGTTACCTCCTTTCTTTGTGCTTCAGTCGCCCCATCAGGCACCTTAGCTTCTCCTCCGGTCAATGCTTCTGCGAGCCCCTGATGCACCAGTAGTGCTCGCATCTTGACTCTCCATAGACTGAAATCATTTTTGCCATCAAATTTCTCAATCTCGAACTTTGTTGACAGCATCTTCAGCCTTCAATTCCCTTTTCGTTGTTCTTCAAATTCGAGCCTCGAGCACCGGGCTCTGATACCAATTGTTGATTTAACAATCAAAGAACAACAATATTGAATCAATCTGAGAGCTTCAATTGATCAGATTTATCGATTACAAAGAAAGGAAATCAAATCAGAAAACAACAAAAATGAAAATCTGAAAACTTAACCCTAACCACTTCTTAACAAACACCACTTATACTAATAGTGGTTAACAGATTATTAACAAACGTAATCAAAGGATTAACACCCTTTAACTTTTACTGACTTAACAAATAACACCCTTTTACTTAGTATGACTTCAATATTCAACATATTGAAAGAAAGTGTGTAACTTTGCAAATAGTTTTTTTGTTAGAATAGTAATTTTGGTAGTTAGACAGATAATTTGGTACATAATATTCAGGTATAACTTAGAAAAAATAGTTAAAAATGCCCTAAAAAGGTGTTGTTAAATAGTTAAAAATGACTTATAAATTGTTAGAAAATAGAAGGAAATACTAGTTAAAAGCATGTCTCAACAAGCCCTAGCGGCCTAGTCCAAGATTTTTTTCATCATCATCCTATACATAATATCCAATCAGCTTGATAGGGTATGAAAATGTTAGATGTAGACAACCTTACCTCTATCATGTAGGAATAAAGAAGGTGCCTCGAAAGAGACCCATCGGCTCATGATACTGGATTAACCGACCAACCTAATATTTCTAACGTTTTTTTTAATGAATGTTTATTAAGATTTTTTGTTTTTATTTAATGTTATAATACCAATGAGGCATTGTCTCAATGGTACCCAGGATTCTTTCAAATGGGAGGTCTTGGGTAGCGAAAAAAGGGTTTTGAGGGGGGTTAGGCCGTTAGGGGGTTTTCCCAGTGGGGTTTCCTCTTGGGTGGTTGTGGTGGCTCATGGGAGCTCCAGGTAACTAGACATTGGTGACATGGCCTGGAAACAGTGGGTTTACACGATTGAGACATTCGCCGTTCAAAAAAAATACTAACGTTATAATATTGGACAATCTAATTGTTATTGGACAATCAGAACTTCTCGGCAATTTACAACCACCATTAGGAAAGTATGTATGCAATTTACTCTAAAAACAAGAAAGGTGGAAGCCTAATATTAAAATCATCAAAAATCTTGTTACCTAGATTTCTTGAAGGCTTGAATGATGAATTGATTTTTACCTAATCAACACAAATCAAAAATCAAGAAACTTAGTAGCAGAATTGAAAGATTGAATATTAATAAAAAAGACTTTTAACCTCCAAATTGAAATTACTCAACAATGAATAGACTTGTGAGTACTAACTAACATAAATATAGAACAAACCTTAAAGAAACATTTTCAACGAGAGAGTAGAAACCATTATAAGTTGAATTCTCTACCATGCACATGTAACAACGACTTGAATGTTTATAGGTGTTTATAAAGATCGATTAATGAACTACAATAAGATGTATTTTTATCGTGATTTTTGAGAGTGATGTATATATACACACACACATAGGCGTATACATACAGAGTATTAACTTAGAATAAAAGGTCTTTAAAATCTAAAAAGTTAAGAAAATTTCTGATCTTAACAAATTTTCTTTTATTATTTTTAAGGAGAGGGCATTAAGTAATTAACTTTTAAGTTTTAGGTCATTTTATTGTTTATTATTGCATTTTACATTTTAGCTTATTTTATGTTATTTTACCATTGTTTTTTATATATTAAGTAAATTTATTATATACTTGTGTTTTATATATTACATGTACAGTGGTGTTATTTTCACCATTATTGAAAACTCATCCTTTTAGAAAAAAAACATACAATAACAAGCAAAAAGAAACAATAATTAACATAAAAACATAATAAAAAACATAAAAACATACTGGCACGCGAGAAAACACAAGAACCTAAAAACCTTTTTATTTTATTTTTTATATATAATGATATTGAACTAATTTTAAAAATAAAAAATGTTCGTTTTTATTGTGTAACTAGGTTATATACTCGTGTACTACACGGGTTTGCGAATAAAAATTATGTGATATAAATTCTTTATAATTATATTCTTTTTTTAATAATTAATTATATCAAAACTAATAATATTAGTTATACCTTTTTTATATTAAAAAACTTTAAATATATAAATTTATAAAAAAAATGTTCTTAATACATACACATATGACATTAAACATAGATGCTATTTATTATCAAGTATTACTTTTGTTTATTTATGTAAACAATGTATATTATTAATAACATTCTATATTTTCAAATAACATTTTTTGGAATAATATGAGAATGCCATGTGACATTTTTTGGAATCAATTATTAGTGTAGGAAGATTTAAAAAAAATTACTTTTCAGTTTTTTAGCCTAAAAATATTATTTTTATAATAACTCAATCCTGTGTACAGTACAAATATACATAATATAGCATATTTGTTTGTAGCTATATGACTTACCTTAACCTTCCTTATATGGAAGGAGCTAAGGGGACTAGGAGTCGTCCCATTTATCCCCACTTTTCCCCGTTACCACATCAGCTTTTCTCATTTTTCCCCACTTTTTCCCACTTTTCCCCATTTTGCACGGCGTCGTCCCACTTTTCCCCATTTTCAAATCTTATTTTTAATTAATTATTTTAACAATAAACAATAAATAATAATAACAATAATAATATTAATAAAATTTAAAATTAAAAAAAATACAAAAAAAGAAGAAGAAGAATACAACCTAAAAAATTAAGTTAAAAACCTAGAAAGGGCAATGTCATCCCCAACGAGCAGCAATTTCTCGTTTACGATCGAGAATCAGTTGTAGCATTGGTTCTTGATAAATTGTGTGGTCTTTCATCATGAACTCTAAATCTACAGCCTTTTGTTGTTCGTCTAAAGCCTGTTGTTGTCGGCGCATTAATGCGACGCGTGCGTCTTTCTCCTCTTGCAAAACACGGAGTTTTTCTTCTCGAAGGCGGAATCTTTGTTGGGATTCTTCTTTGTTGAATGAGTTGAATTCCGCCATTTGTTGAATTAACTCGTCATGCGACGAGGAGGACGCGGCCGATCTTTTGCCCTTTCTTGTTGGCCTATCCGGTTCATAGTAAATGCGTGGGCCATCACGATCAAGGTTGATGTTGATGTCTTCATCATCATCAAGGTTGATGTCGATGTGGGCGTTCGCACTACCCATTGACTTGTTTGGCTTCGGCCTTTTTATTGTAGATTGTGACTCACAACCTACTGGTGGAATGTCGCACCATAAAGGTTATCGCGGACCATCTCCCACGCTTGGATGTGAGCGAATCCCTTTGACTTTACCAAGATTTTGTAGTTTTTCATGGTCTTTTTCAAAACTTGTTCATCCCCTTCACCGCTTTTGCGATTCATTGAAGACTGTTGGTAAAAACCATTCCATTTCTTCATGGAGGCGTTCATATCGTTCCATTTGGAATAGATTTGATCAACAGTCCTCGACCTGTCCTTCACAAGATGGTGAAAATGTTCGGTTACCTACATATAAACAACATAAATTTAAGCATCAACCGTGACTTTTTTTGTTAACTTAAACAATGTTAAAAAATACCTTTTCATAAAAACCATCTCGTTTTTGCGCATTACCAACATCGGGATTTTCAGAAATAGTTAGCCAAGATCTGGCCAACGCAACCTCCTCTTCATCGGACCAACGCTTGGCCGGTGCTTTCTTTCCAATTGGTTTCTTTCCCGTTCGCCTAACCGGTTCTTCTTCTTCTTCTTCTTCCGACTCGACTTGAACACTTTTATTATGTTCGCTTGAATCCGAGTCGTCTTGATTATGGTTACGATAGTCTAAACATAAAAATAAACGTATAAAAATAGACGTAAAAAATAAACTTATAAAAATAAACAAAAAAATAGACGTAAAAAAATAAACGTATAAAAATAAACATAAAAAAATAGAATATAAAAATAAACGTATAAAAAATACCTTAAAATGGAGATTGTTGTTGAAAAGTTTGTTGATCGAATTGTTGGTAACTTTGTTGATCTTGTTGATACGATTGCTCCCACCGATTGAATTGTTGTTGAGTGCCCGGTGAATATTGCAAATATGGAGGCGTGTTCATTGGATCGTAGTAAAATGTTAGTTGATTCGAAGATGGCATTTGTGGATGATACCCAGGTGTGTTGAACGGGTTCATTTGAGGCGTTTGAACATTTTTTTGTCGTGGTTTTTTAAATTTTTTGGTTGATGACCCACCACGTGATAAACCTCCTTCCATTTTAGTTGAAAAATTTATAAATTTAGTGTATGGATTGTAGAAGATGAGAGAAAAGTGTGAGATTTGTGATTGTTTTGGAGTTGTTTAAATAGAAAAAAATTGGATTTTTTTTTTATAATGCCAACGGTCGAATCCCACCCCAACGGTCGAATGCTCTTTCTTTCCCATTCGGCTTCAATCGGTGAAGAGTCCCCGATTTACCCCACCCCGGTTCCGGGGGGCGGTGTTCCCTTTCTTCCCCGATCTGGCAAAACGCACCCCGACTCCTTCCCGTTGCCCACTCCGTGTGGCCTAAGTATTGCTTATATATGATTTCAAACTGTAGCCTACATACAACCCTGTTGGGGTTTAGTGCGCAAGAACATCGGTCAACAACAACAAACAACATGCCTAGTTAAAATCCTACTTTAAGTTGGATCTGAGGATCGGTCAAATGTGACAAATGCGACAAATGCTTGCTAAATAGTGTGAAAATGCAAGTTTACAAAGTTAGAGGTGTTCATCGGATCGGGTTGTTCGGAATTGAAAATTTTAAGACCTTATCCGAAACCTGACCCGATCCGAATTCGAAAATTGTCTATCCGATCCGAATCTATCCTAATAAACTTATTTTTTCATCCAAACAATCAGAACAACCCGAATAAACAAGGTTTATTCGGATTGAATTCGGATATCCGATCCGAATAAAGAGGATTTTGGATATCCGATATCATATCCGAATTCGTGAAACGGATATCCGATCCGAATCTTTAATTCAGATCGGTTTTTTCGGGTTTCAGATACGATTCGAATTTCGGATTTTTTCGGATTTCGGATTTTTTGAACACCCACATACAAAGTGGACAAAACATCCGCAACGTATCCTACAGTCAGTTTGACCGCTTTTTAATGTTTGAATTTTAGCTAGAAAGTATCAAGGCAGAAGGCTAATGGCTTTCTTTCTTGAAAAGTACATTTAAACATGTTTTGTATGATTTTGAAATGAAAATTAACGTCAAATACCCAGTTATGACTTAATGGTAATTGTAACAAAGTTATACAACAATGTAAAATGCACAACATATTTAAAAAAACGAAATCAATTAAACAGTTCAAAATCCATATGATACATCAACAGATCAACAGGTGGGAGATATGACACCCAACAACATATTAAAATACCAAATCAATGAACAAAAAATCAAAATTCAGTAAGATCTATATGCTATTGTTTTTACTCCTCAACAAGCTAAAAGAAAAATAAAAAAGCATAGAATGTACAAAACCCAAATTTAATATCATACGAGTTATGCCGTAGATTGCAGCACTTTTGGCTATTCCTGGATTTCAATTCATACAGGTGCCCTTTTGCCACGATAGCCCAAGAACTGTAAGAGAAACAACAAACATGAAAATTTTAATCAGAACTCAACAAAAAAACATTTATAGATCCCAATAGTAAAAACCGTTTCAATCATACGACAGTGTATTCGTCGTTCAACCAGCCTCGAATGTACAGGGAAGCTTAATGGGCCAAATAAAAAAAAGCCAAGTTGCATATGTCAAAACAGATTGGATTACGTTGACCCGAAACACTACATATCCAAAAAAAATATTATTTCAAAAACAATCTAAGTTTTTCATTTTCACCTGTTTGGCCTGTTGCATACAAAAAATAAAAATAAAAAATGACCCATTTGCACATGTAGAATAATAACAAGGGTGGGAGAAACATACTGATCTAATAAAAGGCTGTTGAAACACCCAGCCAATAACCGGTGTCTTCTGCACAAAAACTGAGAGTGTGGGCCAGAAACCACTGCAAGAAAATACATAAGAAGTAACCAAATGTAAATCTTAGCATAAAATTAAATGTTTTATGAATACAACTAACTAACAAACCTGAATAGTATTAGAGAACCATAAGCCTCTGCAGCCATTCCTATTACAGGCCATCCAATGATGACAAAGAAAAATCCAATGCCAAACGAGATTGTGCCCTGTGCAAGAAATAAAAAAAAAATCTAATAAAAATGAAAACACACAAACATAAACAGGGGTCAGATATCAACAAAGCCGGTAAACCTTGAAGTTGCTGGGTTTCATGAAGAACTGCAACGAGGACTTGATGCCGATGGTCATTATCACTCCCATGATGAATAATATCTGGTCCATTACCATGATAAAATGATCACTATAGTCAACAAAACGGTAACAATAAAGACAAATGAAAACTGAATAAAAGGAAAAAACTGAGATAACAATGGAAGACACCAACATTTCCGATGGCAAGTAATCCCTTGTCGAAGAACAAAATGATTCCAAGAAATGAGAAGAAGACACCGAATCCAGTCAAGCCCAGACCAATTCCTATTAAGAAGTTGTTTAGAAGGCCACAGTTAGAAAAAAGATAATATAAAAACTGAACTACATAAAAAAGTTCGAAACCATGAATATGCAACGCTTAAATACCTGCAGTTGACATGCAACTTGAAACATAATGATGACATGAAGGACAGGTTGGTCAATTGCATCAAGAAAGGTACATTTTAATATAGTTCAAATGATCACACTCTTTGCCTGTTCTCTTGGAATTTTATAAACAATCAATGTATTAAGAGTAAATTAGAATTTTGGTCCCTGTAGTTTAATTCGTTTAATCTATTCGGCCCAAAACAGAATCTTCAAACAATAAAGCCACTGTCATTTAAAAATTAATAGTTTTGGTCCCCACCTAAAACTGAAAATGTTAAATGTTAAATGGTATTTGATGGGAAAACTAAAAGAGTTAATCCACAAGGGTCAAAACCGTCAGTTGTTTAAATGAAAGGGCTTCTTTGTTAGGTTTTGATAGGTTAAAAGACTTAAACCACAAGCGTCATAACCATAATTTACTCATGTATTAAATATGATTATAAAACCTAAACTATTAAAGTACTAATCTTTTTTTTTTCTTTTTTTTTTTGTGTGGACAATCTTGGTGCAGTTTGAGACGCATTCGACCAATTGATCCCATTTTGAAGTAAATGTGTTAAAATTGACACTTAGGACACTTAAGGTTCTACTTGGAAGACATGTTTCTGATGGAAGGGCATAGGAGGTTTCATACTTTAATACACCTAACATGCCAAACAGATCTCGGTAACCAGTAACCACTAAGCCTTGCTTTACATAGTACCCTAGAGGTCAACATCCTTGTGAAACAAAGACACTATTATAAGTTTATAACCCTGCCTCAAATGATATACAGTACACATTCAAGACAAACAAACTGATCCCCATCTTGGGTGCACAAGTATGCATGTCATTTTTGTTAAGTTTTGAAAACAATTCTTGATGATATAATATTATACAAAGCATTCAACGGTTCAATGAGTCTATTTCATCTTCAACATAAGCAAACAAACCAATCAGAAGGTGTCTATCATACTATTATAGCGTTACGCAACCAGGTCAATAGAATAAGAAAGCCAAGATGTTATGTTCTCACTTTTCCAGTCGTCCATCTCGAAGCCAGCCATCTTGCCTGCTCAGATGAAATCCTCCAAATTCCAAATCAAATCACCTACAGAAAACTAAGCCACAATTAAAACTAAAATTAATAAAAATCTGTAAACTAGACAAAATAAGAAAGCTAAATTCAATATCAATGACAACAATTTCCATCCTAAACTTCATCAAATAAGGTCAGTATCAATCTAGGTTTTGATAGCTAGAGCCTAGAACTCGTATCCGGTAATCCTAAACTAGCTTAATTCTGTCAGTGATCAAATAAACGAATCAAACGAAACATAAACCGATTAACGCAACAATAATGTGATCCTTTATTTTGTAGTAGTAAATCAAAAAAATGGAATGCCATAACTTCTAAATTTCAAGCGATGAGAGATTACCTGTGAAAAAATAATCGCAGATACGAGAGATGAGACACAGCAGAGCGATTTATGGCGGAATTGTGCGTGTTTTTGGTGTGTGAAAATGGAGGGAAGAAGCAAATTTATGGTTAATTTAATCGTTCTTCTGAATGAAGGAATCGATTGTGATTTGTGTGATGATGTGTTGTTTTGAAGTTTAGGTATAATGGCAGATTGAGCCCCTCTAATCTTGAGTTGTTTGCAAAATTTCCAAAGATTTATAATAATATCTGTATTACTATATAATATTAATTACTATATAATATTAAAAGTGATGAAAAAGAAATAGTATAAATATTATTATTATATAGTTAGTGGACAATTGTTTTTATATCATATACATATATTAGATATTATATTAATTATTTAGGTGTCTGATATATGTGATGACGTTTTGAAAATTTAGACTTGGACCATCATAATTTTTTTTAGCTTTGAAAAGTATTAACTGATATAAGAGTATCAAATTTGAGAGATTTGTTTAGATATTTGTATTTTTTCTGTTACTTAAAATGATTGGTTGCGGGTGAGATGGATTTTAAGTAATTTTTTTCTATTATTTTTATGACATATTTGTAAGGATTTTGTATAATTTCATGTTTTTATTAAAAATTTGTATAGAGTTTGCGATGAGAAATTTCATTTTGTTATGTAAATTATGATTCTGTAAATGATATATAATACATATTCTAGAAAGTGTACTGTGATAACCCGCTGCAATGCGCGGAGCGAATAAACCTAGTTAAAAATTAAAAAACAAAGCTAATGAATACTAACTAGATAATTAAATAATTATATTTTTTTGAATGAATCAGTCAATTATATATGTATATATATATTAAAACTTTGACTAAAGAAATCACTTATCTTTTAACATATTATTTTTTTTAACAATTTAGCTTGCTAAATATATTTATATTGACAAATTAATAGTCAACTATTTAGTTTGTTATATGTTTATACAATGTTTTCAGAACCGGACCGGACGTCGAACCGGTCTCTTTACTGGTCCGAGGTCCGATCGGTCGAATCGAATTTAAGAACCGGATGATTTTATAAACATTTTATAAATATATATATATATATATATAATAAAAATAAAAAAAATTATAAAAAACCGGTTCAACCACCTGTCCGACCACCGGTTCGCCGGCTCGACCGGCCGATTCATCCAAAAATGGCCCATAACCCTAACCTGACCAGTTCACCCACCGGTTCCCGGTTCTACCGGTCTAACCAGCCGGTCCGGTTTTCAAAACATTGTGTTTATATGCTTCAACAGTTTTTTCCATTTTTTTTGTGTTTCTTTTTTCTTTTTTTTTCTGCATTTTATTTTTTAACACTCGTTTTTATAATGTGTATACTATTAGATTTTTATGACAAAGTGATACTCGCTTTTATAACGAGTACATTATTGGATTTTGCGTTGAAGTGACACTCGTTTTTACGATGGGTATGCTTTAGGGTTTTACAACGTAGGACAATCATTCGTTGCAATGTCTTTTTTATCTACGTCTTGATATTTGGGATTGTACCTCTAATGTAACAAAGTGCAACGTTCGCAACCAACTAGTCTCATTAAATCATGTCATATTACTTTTATTATATCATATTACATCCTTCACAATATAAAGTTTTTGATATTTATAGTTTTTTTTATTGTTTTCAGTTTTTATAAATACTTGTTATTATTGTTTTTCATTTTATTATTGTTGTTGAAAAGTATATTTATAATTTTAGTCACTCTTATAACAAGACATCTTGGAGGGACACGGCTCAAAATAATTATAAAAAAAACTTACATATCAAGATGACTTGCCTGTAAAAAGTTTAAATGGGCCGTGGGCCACAATCCGGCCCGAGCAACGGCGATTTTAGGGTTTCGAGCAACTCTATTTATGTCTCATCATCTACCAAATTTTCATCCATCTCCCAGTATCTACGATTCAAATTGGTTTTTCCTATTTTCTTCATGCAAATCGGCAATCTTGTTCATTCGATGTGTAAATTTTAAGCGCATTGATTCTGTTTTATCAGAAATTCATGTTTTGGTTCAGATCTTTAGCCTGTTTTTTATTTATTTTTTTATTTATCTTCGCTAAGAGGAAGACGTAATTGCTGGAAAATCGTAGAGAAAGAAGGCGAAGTGACGATAAAATTCAATGGTCTGTCAATCCACTGACAAATTTTGATTGATGTTAAACATTGAATCCCGACAGGTTCCGATCGCGTAACTTCTTAAAATTTTTTGAATTTCATGATCCAAATTGGAGTTTTTTGTATAGTAACTTTTGAAATTGGTTAATTTTGTTAGATTATTTTGGGTTTTAGACATGGCATATGATGAATCTCTATTAATAAATGGGTAATTTGCGTCTGAAAGCGTTTGCTTGATGCTACATCACCTTGGAGAACTGATGCGCTTGACTTTTAACTGTATTTGTTAAGTTGATTTGTATATCAGCATATGGGAATAAATCAACATGCTAATTTGATGATATCGTAGGGTTGATACATGCATCCTTTTTTGGCATTTTAAGACTTTTGTAACCGGGTGGCAGGGCTTGGTCGACTTGATAAGGGGACGAAACCTCTATTTTTTAACTAAAAATAGCATTTCGACCAAAAAATTAACATTCCGGACGGAAAAAGAGAAGGGGCGGTCACCTCCTGGCCCCAAAGAAAGCTTCGCCCCAGTATGACCGCTTAGGTCTGATATCAAAGTGGTCCAATTTTGATGCTTGGCATGCAGTGATCGGAGGTGACGAGTGGTCGAGGTGGAACTTAACAAATTTTTATTTTTATTTTTTTTTTTTGAACGGCAACAAATTTTTATTTAACTTGTCAAGTTGTGACCATGATCACATGTCTTATGTCTAGCATAACAACTCGGTCATATTGGGTTTGAAATAGTCATTTTGTTGTATAGGCAAGGGACTTAGGCCTCTAAATTTTTGTGCCCTCAATTGTTCGGTTATGTTCGGGTTATCATTTAAGTTATTTATGTTCAGTGACATTTAAGGAAAATTGTTTTAGGTGAGGATTGAACTTGAGACGGTGATTTATTGTGGATTAAAGAAGGTGATTGATGTCAATCCACTGACAAATTAAAGATTTGTATATATACACATGTTTGTAATCATAGGAATCGATCAACACTTGTCAATTATTTAAAAGATTTATTCATATTTCCATTTCAGTCCTATTTATAATCCCTTTAATGAACATTTGGCGAACCAAATGAGAAGAGTTTCTAGCTATCAAGATGCTATAATGATGTTTTTTTAAGTGGTTGGGGATATAGACTCGGGACATAAATAAGCGGGCCATTGGAACCCTAATTCGACAGTAACGGCAGTGGTGAGTTGATGTAGAAAAAAATCTTAAATTTTGTTTGGTTAATGTGACCTAAATTCACCGGTTTACAACTGATGATAAAAAAAAACTTAATTTATGTCACATTAACCAAACAACATTAAGATCGGCTACCCTTTCCCTGGTCAGAGACTCTCCTCCACATCAAGTTGCCCAACACATAAAGTGTAATCATTTATCTAAATCTATCCCAAATTAATACAAAACAAACAACAAACATATCTAAGAGCATGTATCCTATAAGATTCATCACCAATCATTAATAGTTGATGATTCTTTTGCCTTGATAAAAGCCCTTGTACTCTATTATTTTGCATATAAATAGAGATTGAACATCCCACTACTCTCCTTATGAACATCATTTCATAAAATCATACAAGCATTCCAACACACCCTTTGACCAATTTTGACCCTTCTTGCCTATAACTTGACCTTTTTTGTCACTAACTTGTACCTTTCCAATCTTCTATAGATTGAATCAAGCCAAAACAAAAAAGGAAAAGAAAAGAAAAGTTATTAAATCTTGAAACATACTTCTTATGCATAATCCTTTTAAAATCTCATAGATGAATGATTTTGATCTTGAAGACATCCTCTTAAAGATCAATAGAATACTGAGACCCGAAACTACGGTCGTATTGAGAGACGAATTATATGTGTTGACCAAAGTTATGAAAATCTCATCATTGTGGCATGAGATGGGATGTTAAATTATCGGATCATGATGGTGGATCTTTGTTCACAAGAAAACACTTGTTGCATCTAAACAATTTCAGGTTGTAATAACATATCTAGGGGTGTTCATCGAATCGAATTTCGAATAACTCGAATATTTCGAATCGAATGATTTCGAATTTTGAATTTTTTAAGAGCATTTGAGTTCGATTCGTATTCGTATTCAGAACTCGAATTCGAATCGAATTCGATTTGAATTCGAATTGGTTTGATTCAAATTTAATTAAAAAAATGTTTATGCATTCAAAATATCAAATACACTATAAATATATAAATATCAAATAACTAGCATTTAAGTTGTAATATTAGTGATAACATTCAAACTAATAAAATTATAGGTATATAATAATTTTATAGTAACTGCTTGTATATATATAATAAAAAAATATATATAAATAATTATATTCGAATTTCAATTCGAATACGAATATTCGAATCGAATTCGACTTGGTGATTTTCGAATAACAATCGAATCCAATTTCGATTTTTTCGAATCCGATTCGAAAACTGAACACCCCTAATTACATATCAAGCGAGTGATTTAAGTAAAGTATTTTCATTCTACTAACAAAGTTATTTTATCCCACAATCAACCTGATAAACAAATTTTGCATTTGTCTATAGTTTTAACTTGAAACTTAAAATGCATATCTTTATGTGTTTGTTAATGTAGATGATCAGTCGGTCATAAGTTATTTATAACTGTTTGTAACACGATTTAGATGTTGGTTGTTTCGGTTTATAGGATTGTTCGATAACACATCAAATAAGTGTTCTTTTACTTTATATAAAACACAAGCCAAATCAGTCGGTTTAATAGGTTTTAAATGTTAGGAAGGGTTTGGTTTAAGACTCAAATCAAGTGTCATTTCAAATGTTTGTTCTTTTACAATTTTAGATGCATATCATTGTGCATTATTGGAATTGGACCATGCATTTGTGTAGATGCATATGTTTTCTTTTTTGATGTTTCAAGGACCATTATTGTTAATTGACTATGTAAAGTTTTCGTTTAATTTTTAAGAGTAAAGATAAATAAGAGTAAAAGTAAATCGGTTTGTTCAACAAAATACACAAAAATGTGTAAACTTACAAGTGTAAGATTAAATTATACTTACTATGTTACTTTGTGGCCCTTGTGATTATTTATCTAATTGATCAACCAATTAAATACCTACTAAGATAGGTAATTATATGATGGACATAATTACCCTTGTTATCCTAATTAGGGTTTCTTTTTGGGTTTATATTCTCATTATTGACTAATGATAACATCACAACCGAATTGCTTACTCTAGAATTCAAGAACCTCTCTAGCCTCTCCACTCAATTCCATCCTAACCGTACACCCTAAATGGGAACCCACTCTATCCGTTGCTGTTAAGAATCATGTCAGGAATCAACACTGCGTTTACTGGATTCACATGTTTCGTATAATCCATATTATTATTTTATGTTTTTCGTATATGTGTATATGTATATATTCATGTTTAACAATAGGAATCGATCAACAACATGAGAATCACAATTCATCGCTTGTAAGATCTGATGGAGTGACAGAGAAGGAATACACGATTGTGTAGTTTGTAGTTATATTATCGTCTTATACTCTGATGTATGTCATGCTAAAACTAATATCTGAATGTGTTCATATCAATAGTAAGTTTTCTTTTTATTTTTATAATAATTTATTTCAAGCTTATCCAATTTTATCAATAAATAATTAAAAAAATTCAAAATTGATGGAAATTTTCTCTTCAATCAGCATAGATAGATGTATGTGTCAGTGTGTTTTTGTAAAAGTTAAGAAGGAATATACGAAGGAAGTGGTTAATGAGGTTTGTTGTTGTCTTGTTGACAGGGAGCTTATGTCTCCACTTGGCCATAACGTGCCTGCCTTGTATAATACATTTCCCCAAAATAAATAAATAAACTAATTAAAAGAATATAAAATATATCAACTTTTTATTAAAATAATACTTTTAATATTTGGATAATAGTAAATCTATTTTTGTAAAGTATATATGAATTTTATTGAAATCAAGAATTGACTTTATTGTTTTATCAATAATCTTACATGTTTTTATTAATTATAGTATGATCTCGCCGATTCGTCTCTCTCTTAATTTATTTACCATACGGGTATTCATATTTCATCTCATCCATTAACTATTTACAACTTTTATATCTAAACAACGGCGAATGTCTCAATCGTGTGAAACCACTGTTTCCAAGCCATATCACCAAGGTCTAGTTACCTGAACCTCCCATGAGCCACCACAACCACCCCAGGAGGAATCCCCACTGGAAAAACCTCCTGACCCCCCCCTCAGACCCCTTTTTCGCTGCGGGAGGAATTTGAATCCAAGACCTTCCATTTTGAAGACTCTTGAGGTACCATTGAGACAATGTCTCATTTGTACAACTAACTAACTAACTAAGCATAATATTAATGATTATATAATTTGATAACAAGTTAAAATGAATTTAGACCAAGACAAATAAGACCGTCTGCAATGCAAGCGGGTGCACTTAACACATACATTCTAGTCATCACTGTTACCTCATTTTTTTAACCATTCATTTCACATTAATCATCTCTCCCCCTTTTCGTCTGAACTAATTCTTCTTACATACATTATCTATCTTCCGTATCACTATTTTTTTGCAAAATAGTTGTTAGGCATTTGTTTTTTAAAAATTTGTTTTTATTGCTTTGGGTCACACCTCTATATCGTATGTTCAAATACGTCCTCAAATGCATACCTAACATACAGCCTCTTCTTCCATCCCTCATCACTGTGCGCATGTGCCCGTCCCACAATCCCCCTCCACACCAGAACATGCGGCCCCTCACAGGCGCAAACTAAACCCGTCAACAAAATTTTCTTTTTAATTATAAAAACTACAATTCTTTAGAGTTAATCACAAAATTTGCTATTATAATAAACACATTTTTTAATAAAAATACTTTGCGGCGTCGTATATATTAAATAGAATTAACGATCTAACATGTTGAAAAAGCATAACACAAATAATAAAATCATTAATTATATCTCCACGATCTAGTAATCATGAAATAATCAAAAAACAATTTTTATTAATTTAATAATTTACTTTTGGGAGTAAAGATTTTAAAGGGTAATCGCCGGTTTGGCGGTGTCGTGACGTGATACTGGGATCCACACAGAAAAAACAATTAGGGCCAACAATAGAATAAAGATTTTAATTCTTTAAAAAAAACCTTTTTTTTCTATTTTCTTGAATTTTATTTTTCTCTCAATCGATTCTCCATTTCACACACCCACTTTTCAATTCCACCAATCCAATCTATTTCGAAACCCGATTGAAAAACTGTCGCTAATTGTAGCCGTTTACATCTGTAAGTACTTCATCCGATTATCCCCAATCTGGTTCATGTTTTGTTCTCGATAAAGATTTAAGAATCCAAACTGGGTGTGATTATTTAGATTTTTTAATATTAATTTCAATCCAATTTCTGATTATTCGGGTTTTCTTTAATGATCTGCAATCTGGGTATTATGAATCCGTTGAATAATATTTGTAAAATTCACGCAAACCATGTTTGATATTAGGGAAAATTCAGATTTTTTTTTAAAAAAAAGTCAGCTCATTTTTTATAATCTTTGTATATATTCTCATTTTCTTTTGAGTTTAATCCTATTTTTTGGTTTTTGTGATGCAGGATTGAAGTAGTTTATAAGATCATAACATTATTGATTGAGCAAATTCAGGATAAATAAAACAAATATGGCTTGTAAGGGGTTTCTGGAGTGTTTATTGAAGCTTCTGAACTTTTTGTTGACCCTGATTGGTCTAGCCATGGTGGGATATGGAGTTTACATGTTTGTTATGTACACAAATGCAAAGGATGATTTTGAACCTCCTCATGGAGAATCGATACGGCTCGGTCGCCCCATGTTGATGGTTGTTTCATTGTCTAGCAGCAGCATTTTTGATAACTTGCCTACAGCTTGGTATGTATGTTTCCATATGTTGTTTTGGGGATCAAAATATTTTTGTGTTTTCATACCTTCATATTGAGTAAAAGTGTTGGGATGTATAACTTCAAACAATAACTTTGAGCCGGGCTCCTTTGGAGCCGTCTATCTATCCCAAATAAGATAGGGGTAATGTTTGTGTCTATCCTTCCCCCGACCCTACTGAAAAGTGGGAATATACGGGTATGTTTGTTTGTTTGTTTTATACCTTCTTATTGAGTAAGTTAGTGATCAATACAAATTCTGTTCCGAACGGTTGAATACAGGTAGCCACTGAGCTCAGCTTAAGTTATTTAAAGTACTAAAAAATGCCATTGTTTGCACATCCCATAAAAATTCACACCAAAGTCAGATGATGTGGGATAGCTGATAACTTATAGATTTAATTGTATGTGTACAAATATAAGCTTTAAGAAATAATGCAGCTTATAGATGCTTGTTATTTAAGGTTTAATATGTAAAGTATGTGAATACTAATTAGCATCTATTTGGTTGCTTAAACATGTTAAAGACTTAAAGTTCTAGGCATGAATTAAGTATGATCAGTTGACAAATCGTGTTATTAGGAAGTTTGCTCAAAGTAACTTTAAACTTCATATATCATGAATGTTAATACTTGTAATACTATAAAATGATTACTTCTTCATATATTTGCTATCAGTAGGAGTGAGGTACTTCATTCCTAGGTGGTTGATTAAGCAACAAAAGGTGGACTTTTAAAACAATATGCCTGCATCGCGTTTAGATTTTTGGCATACCACTGACTGGAGAACAAAGCAAACAAACAATCATACCTAGTGAATTCCCGCTTTTAAGTGGGATATGTAGTTAGGCTAGAATGCTAGATGTAAGAAAAAAGGGTGTATCCGGTGCTTGACTTAACTCCCGCTTTGCGTAGGGGCTGGATTGCTTTGCGATATGATGTATGCAGCCTTATCTTACACATTTGTGAAAGAGGTTGTTTCCACGGCTAGACATAAGAAGCAAATCATAATTATAAATTTTATAAGAAACAATGCAACCATAAATACTTGGGGATATGTAATTAGGCTAGGTGTAACCTCTTAGTGGCTGCTTAAGAAAACTTGTCCCTTGCTAGCAGTTTGTTCAATATTGTTTGTTGCTGTTAAAAAAAAAGTAATATAGCTTGTTCTATGCAGGTTTATTTATCTGTTTATCGGAATTGGTGCGGCTCTCTTCATCATATCTTGTTTTGGTTGCATTGGAGCAGCGACTCGAAGTGGATGCTGCTTAACTTGTGTATCCATCCTACTTCATCATTCAGTTACAAGTAACTTACTAGGCAAGTTGGGTGGGTTGGGTAACATGTCAAAACGGGTCAATTCTTTATACGAGGGGTCAAAGCATGTTTCGTCTGGTTAGGTTGACCCGCCAACACTTGACAAATTATTTTATTTTTAATGTTTATTGTATCAAACATGATTACAAACTATTATTCAAGTATTCTTTTGGCTACTTTTAAAAGGTTTGACCCGTTATCCATCAAATATAACTCTAAGTGATCCATTTTCACATATATTATGAAGTTGATATCCTTAAGCCAATGCAGTACTCTGTCCTTGTAATCTTGTTAATTCTAGTGGAACTGGGATGTGCTGCCTTCATCTTCTTTGACAAAAGCTGGAAATCTGTTAGTTTACTGTCAACTACTGATTTCATTTTGTTAGATTTATTATATTTATTTATTTATTTGAACATAATTTTGTCATCAGGAGATCCCATTAGACAAAACCGGAGATTTTGACATGATATATGGATTTCTAGATAAAAACTGGAAAATATGCAGATGGGTCGCTCTAGGGGCTGTTATATTGGAGGTATGTTGGTAATATCTGTTGGACTAATCTTGTAATTATTAAATAGATAAGGGTTATAGTAAGAGAGTTTAGTTTTAATTGTTTTAGATTTATTTAATTCAGTTTTTAAAGTTTAAAGATTAGATTAGTTTTTGTTTGGATTAAGATTGTTTTTGGTTGACATGTTTTTAGGGATAGAACTTTGACTTTTTGAGGTTGTTTTTCTTATAAATAGGGGTTAAGGTTTTAGGATTAATTGTACCTCATATTTTGATTAAATAAAAGTTCTGTGTTTCGGAGTTTACATTCTGAGTTTGAGGATACCAGGCTTCAATATCTTTCCCTTGTGAATTTTTTAGAAAATCATGCAAATAGTATGAAACTATTAATTTATAGGTACCAATTTTGATTTGTTAACTAATTTCTGGATCAATTTCGGTTATGTTTTATCTCTAACAGGTAAAGTAAAAGAAAAGAAAAGGTAAACGGGTCAAAAGACGCCCAAAATGTATTTTAATAGATAAAACATTTTAAAAAAATTATATTAATATTGACATAGGATAGTTCTTTTAAACACATATTACATTTTGCCATCAAGTATTTATAAAAGATGGAAAATTTTGGACAAAAAATGATTGCTATCAATCTAACCCAGCCCGACATATCTTGACCTGTTATTTTACCCGCCTATTTGTTGCCACCAGTATGTATAAAAGTTATCACAGTCACGTTATTTTTTCTACATTCATCATGTGTGGATTTGCAGGCTTTTGTATTTTTGTTAGCTCTTATGGTAAGGGCTGCAAATAGGCCAGCAGATTATGATAGTGATGATGAGTACATAGCAGGTCCCAGGCAGCAAAGGCAGCCATTGATCAACAGGCAACCTGTTTCTGCCACAGCGGCTCCTGTTACTGGAACCCTCGAGAGCCGTCCAAGCAGAAATGATGCGTGGAGCACACGAATGAGGGAAAAGGTGTGTATGTTTTACCTTCTGCTACTCTTAAAAGATGGTTTTAGATATAATCACCTCGTTTGCTTCGTCTTCTTTTAATCGTAGGAACTTTGATGCCTGGCTGTTATTTTATCTGCTATGATATCTGACTACTTGGAATATGGGTGGTCCATGAGTCACACCTAGGGGTGTTCAAAAAAATCCGTATCCGAATCCGAAATATCCGAAAATCCGAATCTGAAATATGCGAAAAAATCGGATATCCGGAAGTTCGGATATCCGAAACTCCGGATTCGGATTCGGATACCTATTTTGAAAAATTTCGGATAGTTCGGATATCTGATATCCGAAATATATTTTTTTCGGATACTTTTTTCGGATAATTTTTTGGATATCCGGATATTTTTCGAATATTTCGGATATCCGAAATATATATTTTTTTAATTTTTTTATTATTTTTTTCTAATTTCAAATATTCGAATCCGAAACCGAAATTTCGGATACGGATTCGGATATTGAAAACCACTATCCGAAATTTTCGGATATCCGAAAATGAACACCCCTAGTCACACCAACGGATTCAAAATTTAAAGGTGAATACGCTAGTTTCATGAACAGATTGCGTATGATTTGATTGAATATGCTACTCCCACCAGGTGAATCCTCCAACTATATCCGTTGGTGGGAGTAGCGGATTCAATCAAATTGTATGTAATCCGTTTGTGGGACTAGCGGATTCACCGTTAAAATTTTGAATATGTTGGTGTGACAAACGGACCGCCCATATTCCAAATACAACCGTTGACCAACCTTTTTTCAAACAATATGCAACAACACCACCATTTTAGCAAAAAATTTGATTACTTGCCACTTGTTCACTTGTATGCTTTCCGTGCAAGCTTGTTAAGTATTTCATGTATGCTTTCTATGTTTCCGAAAAGAAAATATCTCGAGCTATTGTCGCTCTGAAAGCAACCTCTTTATCCATTAGATTACCTTTGTGTGAGATTTTACTAGGCATGTTTGTTTGTATTTCGCTTTCTAGTACTCTTAAAAGACATTTTTTAGATATAATCACCCTATTTGCTTCATTTACCAAACGCGCTTGAAAATTGTATGTTTTAGTTAAAACATGACCTGTTTGAAACTCAGATTCAACTTAAATAGTTAAATTGATTACCAACATAACTACTTGAACGATTCCCGTTGTTTGGTCGAATACTCGAATCATGGGTTTCATCTATCTTTGGAAGTTGAAACTATTTATGTATTGAATCCCTCGTTTCGTTATTTGCTTGAACTTGAAGGCCCTCAATTCAATGGTGTTAGTTTGAAAGCTTCAAAGTTTAGCATTTACTCTTAACGAAAGGGTAAAACAGTTATTTACCAGACTTACAACGATAGGGCGTTAAACGAACCATGGACCGTATTAACAGTCCATCAAGATGAAATCCATGATTTGTACCATTCATGCAGTTTAACTGTTGATTATTTTGTTGATCTTGTAAACAGTATGGGCTTGATACAACTGAGTTCACATACAACCCGAACGAGTCGAACAGGTATCCGCAAGGCAATGTACCACCAACTGACGAGAAAAGCCGTTGCTCCATCATGTAACATCGCTTCGAAAAAAAATATGTGTTCTGAAAGCCATTTTTTGTTTGATTTGTGTCTTATAACTTATAAGCATAACATGTTCTTGTCGGGTGTGTGTATATAACACAGTTTCAGGAACTTCGTGCATTTTTTTACTTTTTATCGTGTTGTTTCAAGTTTCAACCGGTCTTCGTGTTAGGAAAGTAATTGATTATTTGTTTATGGTCGTAAAAAAAATCGATTCTAGACCCGAAACTTAATACTCTACCTGGAATTGGTTCAGGTTATGGGTGAGTATCGGGTCGGAACTAGACCCAAAAACATATGAAACTAAAAACCGAGAACCGGAACCAAATTTGGTGGGTCAGTCTCAGATTTCACGAGTCAGGTATTAGTCTTAGGCCTATGTTTTCTAGTATTGAACACAAGTTTATTAAACCTAACATTGGTGAGAAGCCTTGTAATAGGTACACTTCTTTGATTAAGCTATGTTTTATTACATCGGATCTTAGTACGGTCAGACTATGTGTAGTGTGGCATGATCCTCATTTCGTGATAAGTCTCAAGCCCCTTGTCATGCCTCCACCTCCATTACACAAGCCTTGTGACCGGGGCGTGACCGGTCTCGGATGACCGTGGGCACAAGCGTGAAGGGGCTTGAGAGAATTGTTTTTTTGCTAAACCAATAAAAAACATCCACATCACATTCTATCAAGCCCTTTTATTACACATATATCAAGCCTCCTACACAGCGTCTATGACGTTGGTGTGACACCGGCCAATCCCCATTATACATAGTCTCTTAGGTTTATCAATTTGTTGTTCAGTAGATTTTATGATTTGTTGTTTACTATGCAGTACTAGTAATGTGCTTATTAGTTGAATGCATAAGCATTTTCGTACTTGTATTGTTTACTAAATTATAGTTGTTGGAAACGACTTTATAGCTATAATTCTAAATATTTTGATGGGGTTTTTTTTCTTGTTTTTCGTTCCCATTTATAAATAAATGTTTAATCAATTGGTCAATTACTTTACTTGAAACGCAAAATAAAAAATATTATTATTTTAAGTTTGCTTCACGCTCGTTTTATATTCCTACTCTTGTTATGGCTTAGTCGGCTAACCAAAATCTTTTGTTAGTTAAGGTTTCACAGTAGGGTTTAGGCTTATTTGGGTTGTTTCTTATAACACAAATTGAAAGTTTGGTATAATAGGGATCTGGTTAAGTTGGGTAATTTGACTTCTATTGTTTGTTGCAAATACGGTGGGTTTTTTTTTTTTTTTTTTTTTTTTTTTTTTTTTTTTTTTTTTAGCAAAAGAGTTAAAAGTCAAGGTTACCATCAGCCACTCTGTTAAGTCTTTATCATTTTTCATTTAATTCTTCGTCCATTCATCATCATTATCGTACTTAGTATATTACATTATTAGCAAAGCTAAACTTGAGTCTGATAAGGGTAGGATATATATACTCTTACCTCTATCTCGTAGGAATAGAGCGTTTGCTTCCAATGAAAATCTCGACTCATGATTCCTGATTAACCGACCAACCTAACGTTTTTAACGTTATTTTTACAAAATGAAGTAAAATAAAGTTAACATTAGTTCAATTTTACTTTTATTCTCAAGTGCCAACACCTATATACATGCACCCACCGTAAACAAGGCCTTTAATTCTTCGTCCATTGTTCATCTTAATTTTAAGTTGGAGAAAAAGAAGAAAAAAATTAATTATAAACTAAACGTCACCGACCCAGTTGCTTGTGGCCACGTTTTACCTATTCGTCCCAGTTAGTCGCATATTAGGAGACCCTAGGTTAACCACGCAGGTGATTCCTACATTTATAAAAAAAATCTAAAATATAAATTAAAAATATATATATGAAATTGCAATAAGTTTAAGAAGATGCCACATGTTGGGTCAGCTGCCAAGTGGAGGTGATCAACTGATAATCCAACGAAAACCATGCATTTTCTTTTCAAATGAAAACAATCATCAAATCTCTTTTTTCTTTCTTTCTTTTCGAAACCAAACAATGAATGAAGACCCAAATCAACCTCAAATCCACCACCGAAATGCAGCCACAGCGCCACCGTCAGAACCCAACCACCGATCTCCGTCTCCGGCGCCACCCAACAACAACCAAACGCCACCAATGTTTTGGCCAAATTCCGGTGGCATTCCTCCGCCTTATCCCCTACCACCGTTTATCATGGGCCAGGATTCGATACTTTTCTATAATCAAAGACACAGTTGGGCCATTGGGCTTTGTGATTGCTTCTCTGACCTTAAAATAAGTACGAATCTTAATTTGAGTTTTTAATTAACCTTGAAATATGTTTTATTATTTAATTATTTTGATTTCAGATGTTTAATACTTTTTCAGGTTTCTTGGTTCTTCTTTGTCCGTGTGTTGCATTTGGCAAGATTGCCGAAATTGTTAACGAAGGAGAAACAGGTAACCCCTACAGTGACGGAGTTTGACTCGATATTCAGGGCAGGAGCCGAACCATTAAACTAGGGGACGAACTCAACACATATTAAAATTTCGGACGAAAAACATATAAAATCACAATATGGAGCGAAAACAGGAGGTGCCGCCCCCCGCTTTAGCTATCCTTCGTCTAGGCTGTCCAAAACGCGCAGATAAAACTCGGCTCATAGCTCATTCGGAAAAAGATTGATAAAACTCGCTCAGATAAAACTCGCTTGTAACCGAGCCAGATCGTTTTGTAACCGAGCCGAGTCAGAGCCAAGGTTGGCTTTACTCGTGGCTCGGCTCGTTTGTACTACATATTATACCAATATATAAAAATATAAGGTTACTTTTAATAATAAATATACTTTCGTGTCATATTTGTAATTGTGAAAAATAAAAAATAAAAGAATAAAACGTGATCTGGAGTTCACAAGTCACATACTCACATCCTAAAATCTAAATTATGTAAAAACCGAGTCAAAAACGAACCGATCATAGTCTGAGCCATGATTTCAAGCTCGGTTTACAATTCAAGACATGCCGAGCCAGACTCGGTTTAAATACAAGCCTAGTCCGAGCTGGCCCCTGGCTCGGCTCGTAAACAACCCTACATTTGTCCATGCTCTTGAAAACCCTGTTTTTATATCACTAAAATTCTTGTGTACATTTTTTATGATGTTAATTTGTTGTTAAAAAAATCTTAAATTTCTTTTATTTTTGTTTATTATGATTGCATGCTACTATTTAAACCTTAATTTTGATTTAAACTAATTTAAGTTTATTAAAAAAAGCATTAAATATGTGCAGTTTGGAGCGAACCAGGAGTGCTATATTGCTTCCTGTACATCATACATGCAGGGTTCATGGAAGTCGTGGATCTGATCGGGCATCTGGTTTTTCGCCATCAATGTTTCGGCACCATCGGCTACGAAGGGTGCGTCATCGGGTTCATTTTAGCGACATTTTATAACGGTTTGTATCGAACCAAAATGAGAAGACAATGGCGTTTAAAAGGAAGCTTGGCTAGTGACTATTGCCTTCATCTCTTTTGTCACCATTGTGCCTTGTGTCAACAATATCGTCAACTTGAGCATCAAGGGTTCATAGTTTTTCAAGGTATGTATACCCTTTTGGCTTTTACATCAAACTATACACTTATTTAGAGACACCGGCTAATTTGTGTATTAGGGTTGTAAATGAACTGAATGTTCGGCGGGAAATTGTTTATGTTCGTTCGTTTAATAAAGGAACGAATACGAGCAAGAAATTCCATTCGTTCATTCGTGTTTGTGAACGTTTGATAAGATGTTCATTTATGTTCGTTAACGTCCATTTATGTTTATTTATTATGTGTATTTGTTAATATGTTTTTATTCTTAATTTTTTTATTTTTAGTTAATTAACATAACATTTAAATTAAAAATCTAGTCATTTGAAATTTGTATCTTGATAAAAACATAGTAATTTGAAATTCAAATCTTTGAAATATTAGTTTAAAGTAATTTTAATTTCAATTATTAGTTTTAGTTTTTGTTCTGTTCAAAGAAATTTATTTTTGATTTTAGTATTAAGTGTTTAACTTTTAGATGATTATCTCTAATATTTGAGATTGAAAATGCTAATTTTTATTTTTAAAATAATATGTGTTCGTTTATATCCGTGAACAATTTCAATTCCTTAATGAACAACACAAACAAAATTTTTTGTTCGGTGGTAAGTGTCCATGAACTGTTCGTGAATAAGTTAAATGTTAAACAAACGAATACGAACAATGGCTCGTTCGTGTTCATTTGGTTCGTTTACAGCCCTACAAACATATTTTTATACTAATAAATGAAAATTGCGATGACCATATATTATTTTTAAGTGATTTCTTACTTTTATTTTTAACTCTTTCATATTAAATAACTATATTTTAAATAATTAAATAGTAGTTTGTTAGTTTGTTTGTTGATTCATAGTTTATGAAAATTTGAGTTACAATCTAGTGTAATTAATACACTTAGTTTATAACCTGGTATAATTATATATTTCGTAGTAATAGTAACCAAATTGTTTTAATGTTTCACTCATGTTTTTATTTATTCATTTATTATTTTATTATTGTTATTATTTATTTTTTAATAGGATGGGAGAGAAATAAGGAAAGATATAGACAAGAAATGGCTACCATGTATCCTCAAGCACCTCCCACGGTACAAGAGATGTCCAGATGAACAAAGTTAGAGTTGTCGTGTACATGGAAGAAATTGTTACATTTAGAGAAATTAATTAATGTGTTTATTTTATGATTTTTATCATTTTAATGTGTTTAACATAAGACCATTTTATATGTTTATAGATAGAATATTCATGTAGGTTATTTTTAAATTTCAATGTGTAAATGTTATAAGAAAACATTTTCTTTCATAGTTGTACACTTGTACCAAAGGGGTTTTGAGTTTTTTATTTTTATTTTATTTATTTATTTAGTTTTCTTTATTGAAGGATCATTTCACATGTAAAAATTAGAAATTTTATACCGAAAGACGGATTTAAATAAAATTAGAATATCTGTTATCAATAGTAAACATTATCTTCTCAGAAAAAACGGTTTTATAAAATAACGAGTTTCATCTTTTATCTTTAAAAGTGTTAAAAAAATGTTGATTATATGATTTATATCTTTTGTTATATTATTAAATAACAAATTGTTACATATTACCTTATTTAAGTTAACTACAGTCACGTTTATTGTTAATAATAAATTTTGTAAAATTGACTGAATTATACTTTTTATAAGGTTAAAACCTACAAATTTATAAATCTAAATGAAGTTTTCTTAAATCTTAATTTACTTAAAAAAACATTAATAATAATTAGGGGTGTTCAAAATATCCGAAACTCGAAAAAATTCGAAATCCGAATCGTATCTGAAACCCGAAAAAACCGTATCCAAAATCTTTTTCGGGGTTTTCGGGTCGTATAATATGATTTTAGATTCGGGTCGGGTTTCGAATATGCAAAAAAAAAAGTTTTTAGGTCGGGTTTTGGAAAAATTCCAACCCGAATAACTCGTTATCCGGCCCTATGAACAACCTAATAATGATATTATTAGTAGTTTCTTACTATTACTATCTATACAATATCAAATTATGAACAGTGTAGTACAAGTTGTTAAAGCCTACACTATAAAACGTTTATACGTGTTTTTTTGCCTAATATTTTTGTAAATATATATTTGTTTCGCAGTTTTTAACACAATTGTTGTTCTGTCCTACTGGTTTAGCCGGCTGTTTATAAGTTTCTACCTTCAAATGGTGCAGGTTCGATACTTTCTATGAGCCTTTTTTTTTTTACCTTTTTCTTATTTTCTGCTGTGTATTGCAACTACGAATGCATGATGCCTGCTCTGCGTTTAATACAACTAAGCTAAGCATGACTACCAGCCCCTCAACATTTGGTGCAGGTTGCAATAAAAGTGTTTTACAGCATGTGATCATCAAGACATCAACCTATACCAGCCCCTCAACATTTGATAATTTTTATGTGCGCAGGTGGCATAGCCTCCGTGACTTAAAAAAATGGTAAACGCCACCAGCAGGCGTCTCCCACTGACCGATCCCACCGCCAACATGAGGGAGATAAATCGCGTGACTCAGGGAAAATTGGATGGTGCCAGGCTAACACTACGTTGATCATCAACCCTACATCACAAACATTTGTAGTGTTTGTTGGGTTTAACTTCAACTGTGATTTCATGCATTTTTTAAGGTAGTTTCGTTGCTTCTCGCTTAGTTTTATAATAATGTGTATGTGGATTATTCTTTTGGGTTCTTTAGGTTAATTTAAGGAGCATGTCAACTCAAACAGCAGAATGCGCCGCAACGCGTGCGCAGCGCTAGCCAGTTTCTATTAATGAGATATCATCGCATAAAATATCTATAGTAATTAAGTAACTATGATATAAAAGTAATTTCATATATGTCATGCAAGCATTCAAATATAAATTAATATAAAAATAGAATTTCAAGTTTAGCACGATAGTTGTGGGGAAAAAAGTCAAAAGGCTCTTTAGACGCCCCTTTGTTTTTGTTTTTTTAACAACATTTTTTTTTATTTTAATTTTTTTTAACTATGAAACTTGAATCGTGTACCTATTTTAAGAAATAACACCTTTATACATATTATTGTTATTGAGACAAATGCTTTTTTGGTGGACGCGTCTTTGTAGCTCTCACAATAAAATCTACAACACCCTATAAAGTGTATTTTTTTTTTCATTTTATAATTTTATTTTTACTATATTTTCAAGTGTTATATAATTCCAGGTGAGATCAATAATATTCCATTACTAAGTAGTATTCAGAAAAACAATTTGTTTCTAAACTATTAATATAAAATTTAGTTTTAAATAAATCGAATAAAATTTTTTTTTGAACGGCGAAGGTCTCAATCGTGTGAACCCACTGTTTTCAGGCCATGTCACCAAGGTCTAGTTACCTGAACCTCCCATGAGCCACCACAACCACCCAGAAGGAAACCCCACTGGGAAAACCCTCAGCCCCCCCTCAGACCCCTATTTCGTTGCGGGAGGATAACCTCCCATTTAAAAGAATCCTGGGGTACCACAACCACCCAGAAGGAAACCCCACTGGGAAAACCCTCAGCCCCCCCTCAGACTCCTATTTCGTTGTGGGAGGATAACCTCCCATTTAAAAGAATCATGGGGTACCATTGAGACAATGTCTCATCGGTAAATCGAATAAAAAGTTAATTTGAAAATATTATAACGGAGACTAAAAAGACTAATTTTTAACCTAAGAGTTTGTGTGGCTGCAACGCAAGCAATGAAGCATTCAGAGTAATTGAGGGCAAAAGAATTCACGTCTCTACAACTTTCGATATTCACATTCAAGTCCTCCAGCTTTATAAATTATTGTCATTTATTGCCTTCTACTTTCTAATTTTCATTTTGTTCACCAAACTTTGCATCATAAATTTTCACATAGTTGCATCAAGGTTCAATACACGACTAGTTTTAAGTAAAAGCCACGAAAAACACATGAAAACTTGTTTTTAGCTTTTAATCATGGTTGTAAAAGGCGCTAGAGATTAGTCGGACGGTGAGGTACCACTAAAGATTAATCAGGATTAATCGGTGGTATGCGGATTAGAATTTTTATATGTAATTTTACAAATATATATTTTATACACACATTAATATTAATAATTCAATATAATACATTAAATAATTAAAAAATAAATTTAAACATACTAAGTCAAATACTTTAAAGTTCAAACTTAAACATTGAGTTCAAAGTTTAGAGATGTATTTTGATGTTCAATGGCCGGATTCGATGTTTTAAAGATATATTAAGGATTTTAGGTTGAAAAATATCTCGAATAATCATGGAGCTGGTCCTTATTACCCGAAAAAAAGCAAAAAAAGAAAAACTAACTATGCCACCTAGGACCAAATCGACACAGTTGGAAGAAGCTTAACACCTAGACGGCCGCCTAGGCCGATTTTTACAACACTGCTTTAATTGCATGTGGATTATCTTATAGCCCTGCAAACAAATGATTATTTTGGTTCTCATCCTTAAAATCAGTTATGTAGTAACATTCCTTTATTATTATAATTATAATGTACTTTAGAGACGAATGAGGGGATTAGCTGTTTTTATTTTTTGGTCATTTTATGGTTTTCTTTTTGGTGTTTGGGTTTCTTAACGCCTCATTTTACGTGGCTGAGTATGTTTTAAGATTTTATAACGGATTAAATGATTAATACTTGCTTTTACCATGACATACACTTTAGCTTTAGCATTTTGTGACTTAGGGTATACTATTGTGATGTTTTCTTCTTTATTCACATTTATATATTCAAGATTGGTTGTAAAGTGCATCTGTTAAACCACTATTTTTATTAAAAATGACACAATCACGAGAAAACACTTAGTTCACGTAATAAACAACGTTTCCTTACTTATTACACTAATAATATAACTTTTTATTTACATAGCGTTTGTAAGAATAAATTATTTTAGGCGTATATTAATAATTTGTAATTAAATGTCAATCAAATTTTAATAAACATTCCACAAAAATCTACGATAATTTTGTATTTTTTATAATAATTTTGTATGAGGATGAGTAGTCAATGTTTTCACCGGACTGGACGTCGAACCAGTCTTCTTGCTGGTCAGAGGTCCGACCGGTCGAACCGAATTTAAAAACCGGATGATTTTATAAACATTTTATAAATATATATATATCAAAAACAAAAAAATAAAAAAAAACTGGTTCAACCACCGGTTCCCGGTTCGACTGGTCCGACCGGCCAGTCTGGTCCGGTTTTCAAAACATTGTGAGTAGTTGAGTCCTAGAGAGAAGATATGGGTGTTTCATAGTTAAAAAAATAAAACATGTGATTTTAGCATCACTAATAAAAAAAGTAATTTTAGGAATCTACTTCTACTTATATTATTATAATAAATTAAGTTCAAAGAGACACATGTAATGTTTTTAGAGGAAATCAATTTGATTTACCACCTCTCTTATATTAAATATAATTTTTATGCATTTCCAAATTAAAATTTTTTAATACATTAAAAATATATTAATATTCAAAAATAAAATTATTGTAAAATATAAAAAAATTTAAAACATATTATTAAAAAGAAATGTTTAAATAAACAAAATTTGAAAAAATAATGTTTAAATAAACAATAATATTATTTTATTATGTAAAGTATTAAATTTTACGAAATTTTAATCATACTTTGCTTTAAAAATCGTCATATTTTAAATGAAGTTTCATTGTTGATTGTTTATTATTCTTTAATTCTAACACCGTGTAGTATACATACTACTAACATACTTAATAAAAAAAAAACCTATTTGTCAATTAATTCGGTCAAAGTCCTCGCATCTCTCTTGATGACTGATGTTCGACCACTGATATCAATTAGGTTACTTAGAGTTTTAAGATGTAAAAACTTTTAAATCCTCATGATGTTTAGAAGTAAATATAAATTATATTAGACATGACAGTCTTGACTTACGACAAGTTAAATGAGTAAATTTAGGTAAAAATTATTGTATTTTGGTTTGAAATAAGTAGTATTATGACATAAAATGAGTTGGGATGTGTAAAACCTTAACATATAGGGGTCAAGATAGGTAACTTAAAAACTATATAAATATAATTGATTTAAACAGCTAAGAATGATTAATAATATATTTTATAAGAAATTCATTAAACAACTATTCAAATAAATTATTTGTTTATAACTCATTTTAACTTTAACTAAATTGATTTTTTTTTAAATAAATCATTTAGACCCAAAGTCATTTTGCTTAGAAACTCAACTTGACTTACACTCATCTTGATTTGCACCCGTTCTAACCTATTATCCAACCTGTCCGTTTTGACAGGCACAAATTATATTATGATAATTCGACTTCAAGAGTTTTATTCATTATTGTAAAAAATAAAAATGAATTCATTAGTGATTTGAAGTGGAAAAAAAAGAGTAAATTATGTGGATTAAGTAAATTGCAATTGCCAACGTGAGACTAGCGTACTTGGTAGAGGCTTGCTTTTTATAACGGGAGGTTACGGGTTCAATCTCATGCAAGGGTATAATTATTGTGTAATTTAGTAATTTAGGTTAGAGTAAGCTTAGTCGTTCAAAAAATAGAAAGTAAATTGCAATTTATGCATTTTTGATGTTTTTAAAGGGTAAATTTTGTAAATATAACGAGGGCAATTACCTGGAAGAAATAACAAGAAAAAGAAAATAATCTTTGCCACATGTGACAATTAAAAGTTGTTAACTTCTTAAATCCCCCATGATGTATGGAAAACATTCATCAGCACATTCGTATAAAGATTCCATTTGATTTCATTTTCGTCTTCATCGATTTGAGATTTCAGATTTGTTCTTGATCACAGTGAGGCATGATGACGGTGGGTGAAATTTCAGAAAAAAGGTAAATCAGTCAGTTATGATCGTTATGTAGATCAAATTTTCAATTCGTTTACAAATTTGTTTGTTATTTTTGAATGTTTGATCTGATTGCGCTTGGTTTTTCATGTTTATACTCGTTAACGCGATCCGTTGTACAATTTGCATGTGTTTTTGTTTTGATTCCTTCATTAATTTGGATCGTTAAGGAATTGTTGATTGAAATTTGTGTTCTGTAATAAGGTTTGATTAAGAAATGATTCGTTTGCTAGTATTGAAAATTCGAGATTATCTGTTTAACATTCAGTGTTTCCGTTGAGCAATTTAGTACTTAATTGATGAAATTTGTTCGATGAAAATAGTTCATTGTTTGCATCAAGCACCAATGCTCGTTGATTTTACTATATTTGAGAATAGAAATCGTTTTGTGGAACCGATTTAGGAGGTTTTGGACTTAGGATGTGCCTCTAAACTCAGTTTTGATTGTGAGTAAATTTGATAATGATTATGCGAGGGCAAAATTCTCACATTGGATAAGTTGCTGTAAGAAAAACGAATGTAGAATTGTATACCTACCTGCCTGCTTACCTACCTATCTCTCTACGGTAATTAACTAATTTTCTGATTATGATTTATTTCAATTAGTGATAATGACTTTCAAAGCACACATCCAAACACCAGCTTAAACAGCACATAGAGAATCAAGATTTGATTTGAATCCTATTTTGTGGGAAGATCAACCCAGAAGACCAGATGAATGGATCCTGAATACTGTGGTAATTTTGATCATTAGCTTGGTTCTAAGGGGGAGTGGGCACAACCCTCTCTTACCCTAAAAAAATTTATTCCCTGCCACCTTATTTTTACCCAAAATTACTATTATCACTTGCAATGCAACCCTAAACTACCCTCAGCCTTTTCCCACTTTGTTTATTCAGCAACTTACCTTGTCTCTTCCCAAGTTTTACCCGCTGTTTCTACCCACCCTTGCTACCTGAGTAGCTTGTAGCAGTGTGGCTGACGGACCCGTTGCTACCTGTAGATGGTACCCGCACCCACGGCCCACCCCTTGCTACCTGAGTAGCTTGTAGTACCTTTTGTCTGTTTGTTTCTTTGAGTCTCTTAGCACATTTTATGTTGGTTGGTTTATTATAGTCTTAATATATAAGTCAAAAAAGGTTGTTGTCTTTTTGGAGCTTTGGCCCAAGTCTCTCTACCACTGGGATAGAGAAACTTTTGCCCTTATTCAAACCTACCAATAGCTCTAGCCTCTAGTATGTGTGAGATTTATATGGTTTTGCTTTTTATATGTTTTAAGTTTAAGCTTCATATGATGCTACTCTACTGCATTACCCCAACCAATGTTTAATCTTCATATTGTATTTCAAGAACTTTAGAGCCAATAAAGATGGTAGAATTGTGTAAATTTTATCTTCACATCAGCCTTGGCAAATGATGATCTTGAGGGAGAAATAGTTGGATGTATAGTGAAGTTTATAAAATTATTTGATTTATTCACAACCTGTATATGTATCCTAGTATTTTCTAGCAACACAAGAATGCAAAAGAAGAAAAGAATCATGCTGACTTCATTTTGACTATTTGCAACAGCAAATCTGCATTTGCAGCACTTGCTCCACTTGAAGCAGTATTGTTTGATGTTGATGGAACTCTTTGTGATTCAGATCCCATCCATCACATTGCTTTCAAAGAAATGCTTCAAGAGGTTGATATATTCTTTCTTCTTTGAACATTGTATATTGCAGTCACTGATAAATGCTTGATGTAAACAGATCGGTTTCAATGGTGGGGTTCCGATAGATGAAGATTTTTTTGTTCAGAATATTGCTGGAAAACATAATGATGACATTGCAGCTGCCCTTTTCCCTGATGATATTGAAAGGGGTTTGAAATTTTGTGTAGATAAAGAAGCATATTTTAGGAAGTATTCCCTCTCATTGATACTTTCTGTGTGCCTTTGTGCTCTTTGATTCGGTGCCTGATCTTTGTTCTTGAAACAGATTGGTGAAGGAAAAGGTCGAGCCCATAAAGGGTCTGTACAAATTAACAAAATGGGTTGAAGCGAACGGATTGAAACGAGCTGCTGTTACTAATGCCCCTAGGCCAAATGCTGAGCTCATGATCTCAACTCTAGGTCTTACTGATTTCTTTCATCATGTAATCGTCGGTGATGAGTGTGAGCATGCAAAACCAGCACCAGACCCTTACCTAAAGGCTCTTGAACTTCTTAATGTTTCAAAAGATCATACATTCATCTGTGAGGTAATAATTTCTTGTTTTGGATATTTTTCATTCCAAATTTACAGTATGATTTTCATTAACTTGATGCAATTGATTTGTCCATAAGATTCTTTCACTGGAAGTTATTGAAAGGATTTTAATGAGGTGTAGAGATGGGAAATGGTGGGGAACTAGTCAAAATTGGTCTGTGTAAAGCGAATTATTTTTGTGTGGCTTAAAGTAGGTCAGATTGGGTGTGGAAAGATGAGCAAGTTGGGTAATTAGTTAAATGAGTCATTTTGTTATGGGTCAAAACATATTGATTTGGGTTGACCCAAAACGATATTGTGAAACAATGAAACGGTTTAGTTTCTTCCAAATGAGTAGTGTGTCCAAATGTTTACCAGAATTTTATTCTTTTGATAATAACCTAATTCTTAGATGATAAAAAGTGAGTTAGGAGTTTTATGCGTTATATACTTTCGGAGAACTTCAACCCATATCCCGTTTCGTTTTTAACCCTCTTTATTTTACCATTTGAACCTTCAGATATAACGCATAACCTGGATCAACTCATTGATATGTAAACAAGACGAAATTGCCATCTCTAAAATAACCAACAAAACTTAATGAATAAACGACCAAGCTGATGTTATTTAGTGTGATGATGTTATAGGATTCAGTTTCCGGGATCAAGGCTGGTGTTGCAGCTGGAATGCCAGTTGTTGGCTTAACAACTAGAAATCCAGAGCAACTGCTCATGACAGCAAACCCTGCACTTCTCATTGAAAATTATGAAGACCTAAAACTCTGGACAGTTTTAGAAGAGCTTGGTAAAAAGGCAGGTGACGCTTAAAACCGTGATCATAGTGAACACATGTACGCTTCTCTAGATTCAAACTGCTTATGAAACTTGTTGCATCATTCTTGCCTCACTTTAAAGGCTTAGTATGATAATAATCACAAACTCATTCTACCGAATTGGGAAATTGTTGATGTTTGCAACCAGCAACAAAGATCAATTCAGGGCTAGATGGTTTCCTTTTGTTTAACTATATTTGAAAGTATATTGGTTATATCAAGTTCATTATGTTAATTGGTAAACCTTACATAAAAGAACTATCGGGTCAAGTAACATGTCAAAAAAGTTTTTATAAAAAGGTGTATATTTGGTCCGGGTCAAAATGAATTCTTATCTAAATGGGCTCATGGTGAAAAGAGTCATTTCAAAAGGAAAAATAAAAGTATCAAGATGGGTTCCCTAGGTCTTGCATCTTCCTAAGACTAGTATATGAGACTAATATACAGTTCAAGAGGTTTATAGGAAATTTTGAATCCTGACAAAATAGGCGGGTTGGGTAATGGGTCAGAACGGGTGCGGGTCAAGACGGGTTTTAAGCCAAATTTTTTTAAAAAAATCTGTTTCGCTCAAGTTAAAATGAGTTTTAACAATACAAATAGTTTATTTGATTAATTTTTAATTTCATTAAATATATTATTGATCATCCTTACCCATTGAAATCCATTATGTTTACATGGTTTTTAAGTTGCCCATCTTGACCCGTTTTGTTAGGTGTTACCCATCTCAACCCATACAATGTCATAATGTTACCCATTTCAACCCAAAATACAATAATTGTTTACCCAATTCTATCCATTTATCTTGCTATGGGTCAAGATTGCCAGGTATACTCCTGAGCAATTTTATTTTTGATTAAATACGAGTAACGCTTGGGGCATATATAAATAAACCCTTATCTTTAGTGTAAAACAAGACATATAAATATACTGATAAATATATTCGATACATATAAAAGGGTGTCTAGGACTTTGGGTCTCTAGGATAACATTTATATTGTTTATGGGGCATCCAAACAAAATGGTATTCTGTTTATGAGTTTACTAGAAGTAGGAGCTCAAAATGATAAATAAGTTTTATATAAGCTCAAAAGGACCAATTTATATTAAAGAATTATATCTATAAAAAATGATAAATTATATATATAATCTCAACCTCTTACATAAGACAATTATTGTATAATTGTTCGATTTTCTGCAAGGAACTTACGCCGAAAAGTCCTAATAAATGACTATTGTGCCGAGAATTTGCATTTTTGAACCACGAAGCGCTCGATTTCCATTTCGGTTTTATGTGTAACCAAACGACTACTAAAGATATGACGGATACAAACAATAAAAAAAGGCTTTAGTATAAAGATCTTAATTAGTTCATAAACTGATTGTATACCACCATGATAAATATCATAATAGGTGATATTCACCAGCCCATAAGTACTCTCTATAGTAAAAACTTCTACAGCTGGTTGACCAAAATAAGGATTTCAAATTTCGTTATTAAATTTAAAGTGGATTGTAATGGTAAAGAGATGGGTTTTATAAATTCAATAATAAATTATATACACAAGAAACTAAAAGCAACATTCTTTTTGTTACTTATCAACTTTCTATTGATTTTATGCTATACGCCTATACATATACATAGGGTTTACGATTTATAAGTATATGGGCATATAGGGCAGCACATGTGATGGCATACACATATATAGGGCAATTATGCGACGATGTATGTCCATATAGACAATAGATGAAAATGTATACCCTATACACATGGATATGGTGCAAATGTGAGAATTTAAACTTATGCTTGTTTCATATGTTATAGACTTGTTTAGTTTTTGATTGACAATAAAATGTGACATACATAGACTATACATGTAGATTTCGATTTAAAGTTTAACAACACCCTTTATATAAATTAAGAATTTTTTTTTCATTAACATATGAAAGAAATTCAAACTGATGTTAAAAATTTATTAAGAGTAAACAACATAATTATAAATAATTGATTTAATATTTTATTATCATATGATATAAATTATATAACCGAGTTGATTAATCACTATCATTCATTTTGTCTCTCGGTTATAATTAGAAGATAGCTTTTTTTTTAAAAAAAATAATAATTAATTTACAATATTTTTGTTCAAAATTACTAATATTGTTTATTTTTTCGTTGTATAAACTTTATATTTCCTATTAAAAAATATTATTTTATTTTATAGAATATTTTACACGCTTCAAAAATAAAAATAATTTACATTTTATCTTTTCATTTTAATGCATTTGCCATAAGTCATATCATACAACAAATTCATCATTTATGTAAAAGAAAAAAAACATCAAGGGTCTTATTCATGGGCCTATTACTCTCTATTAGTTTTAGCTTACGGCATAGGGCAAGCCAAATTCTTCTGGCAATTAAGAGACGTGAGATGGAGAATGTAATGCATATGTAATGTCGAATATTATGTGTCTATATGTAAGTTGTTATAGAAAATGATCATTCCACATACACATAATTAGTCAAAGCAATAAAAACGTGACACCCCAACACCCATGTATTAAGCGTGTTTATATATTTTTATTAAACAAAATATAGGTTTTAGGCGTTCTACGATAATGATCTGGACGTACTATTATAATTTTTTTGAACGGCTTCAGGCTGAACGACTGATTTAAGCCCAAACGGACACACATCCAAGGGCAGACCCAGTCGTCACCCCTTCACCCACCAGATAAGCAGAAACCGGATAAATCCGTAAACCCTCTCCTCTGCTCAGGTTTAAACCCCTGACCTCAATGAGGTGCAGCTTCTCTCCTTCATTGCAATACCGCTAGGCTAGAAGCCTTTTATTTGTTTATCTATCAAAACCTGGGTAACTTTACATGTTATATATATTGTAATTTGTTGAGTAAATTTCTAAAAATATATGATATTTGGGATTTATTTGTCTCTATATATGATTTTTTTTTTCAAATTTAAAAAGTTTGACATTTTATATGCTAGAAATTTTGTAGATGTTCTTACGATTTTTTTTTAAATTTAAAAAACAACAAGTATTATTGTTTTTATCTTTTCAATCAAGATGACTAACTAGTTTCATGCACCATTATGTCATTTTAACAAAACATTTATATAGTTAACAACATATAAAATCAAAATCTTCGGTCAATTTCAGGCAAAGTTTTCACTACATAAACTAAAATACTTATATTTTTTGATTTTCCTAAACTATCCAATTGTGTTTTCGTGCGTACTATTAACAAAGGGTCATGTTATTATCACACTTTTCACATTTTCTATATATCGTATAGGTCTATACGAGGAGTATATGGGATAATTATTATTTGTCAAATCTTTTCATTGTAAATGGTTGGATTTTTGTACACACACGTCTCATATACAATATCAATCATTATTGAATATGTGAGACGTATGATAACTGTGTTTTAAAATAAAAAAAGGTTGAGTGTATAAATAAATAAACCCTTTCACAAATTAAATTTTAATTGATAGCGACACAAAAGAGGGAGGGAATCCAAAACATTACAAATTATATTATAAATATAATAAAAATATTTTGATGACTTGTTATAGTATGTTTTTATCTGCTAAATTTTTGTAACAATTATTAAAAATAAAAAGAAATTAATATTAATTCTTCAAAAAATAATTGTCTGTCCAACTATGAAAGTAGAAATTGGTCGTTTTATGAAATTTATTAAATAAGGTCTACAAGATGTAGACAAAAACAATTGGCCTTTGACTATCAGGTACAGCTCATAAAGCGACAGGCATCAGACTTCATCAACACTTCAAGATCCACCGTCCACGTGTACAAATGTTCCCCAAAGTTCCTAGGGCTTACTGTCAAGTCAAAGTTACAAATTTTAAAATAATAAACAATTAATATTTCCCATTAAATTAATAGTTTTATATATTTCATTTTTTTTTATATAACTTTAAGCGTACTTTATATATATTTTTTGGCAAATTGCATTTTGATACTCTAGATTCTAGAGCATCCCACCAATTAGTTAACAAGTAAAAAACCAACAATTTAAATAATACTGATAAATTTTATTTTTGTTTAATTTGACCCACATTATTATTATATTTTTGCTTGATTAAGTTTTCCTGTTTTGTTTTCAATCATTCTTGCACTATTTGTAGTGAGGGTTTGATAGATCTTGATCATGTGACACGCAAGCATAAACCTGCGTTACGTAAAAGAAGTGTTGGTTAACAAGTGAGTAGAAAAAATGAGTGTTTTAAATTGTTTAAAAAAATAAAAAAAACTTATCAAGCCCATGACCACGGTTAGGGGTGTAAACGAACCAAGGCAGCTCATGAAATGCTCGGTATCGGATCGGTAAAAAGCTCGAACCAGCCGAGCCTTAACGAGCCCGAGCCCAAAAGTGTGGCTTGTTTAGTAATCGAGCTCGAGCTTTACATATCGAGCTTGAGCCGGCTCGCGAGCCTTAATGAGCTTTTTGAATATATAATTTTTATTTATTATATTAAGTGTTTATTAATAAAATTAATTATTTTTATATATAAAATTATGATAAATATATTTAAATCAAATATTTTATGTTAAATTTTGAAAATATAATTATAAATATAATTAAATTAGTACTTAAATTAAATAAATAAAATTTATACAAGCCGAGCCGAGCTCGAGCCTAAAAATTTTCTAACGAGAGCTCGGTAAATAAAGCTCTTAACGAGCCGAGCTCGAGCCCGAATTTATCTAAACGAGCCGAGCTCAAGCCTTAACGAGCTTGGGATCGGCTCAGCTCGTTTATACCCTAACCACGGTTAAGGCTGACAATTTCTGACACGGATACGTTAACACTGCATAATTTTAATATGTTTTGTGTTTAAAACATGTCAACACGTTAAGACACATTAAAATAATAAAATATTGGGTAACTGATGACCTTATAATTTTTTTTAATTATTAAACCCTAGTTTTTTAACGGATTTTCTTAACATGTTCTTTAACAAGTTCATTAACAGGTAATTTATAATGTTAATTGTTAACATGTTTTTTAACGGATTATTTCATTAACAGAGGTGTAATGAAACCCTAGTTTTTTAACGGATTTTCTTAACACGTTCTTTAACAAGTTCATTAACAGGTAATTTATAATGTTAATTATTAACATGTTTTTTAACGGATTATTTCATGTTGTTTTCGTGTCTACCAATTTCACGTGTCGTGCATTAACAAGTCGTGTTTGACCCGTTATGACAGCCTAAATCCACAGTCACTTGACGCATCACGTCCCAGTCACACCAGAGGTGTAAAAGCAAAAATGTATCACACCTCATGTTACACCTAACCTTAGGATTAATTAGTATTTTTAACTGTAAATTAAAGCTAACAATTATTTGAATATGATTGTGTTTGAAAAAGAATATAAAATTCAAAACTAAAATCAGTCAAATTAATAAATAACAACATGAATTATTATCAATCAAATTGTTTTTATTTATTTTGATTAATTTAATTTTATTATTATTATTATCGAAAGTTGCTTTCACTGACGACAGTTTTCTTCATATTTAAAGCGAAGTCTCCTCTCTCTCTTCAATTTTTCAAACTTCGTCAGATCATATTTTCTCTCTCTAAAACCTTACATTCTCTCTCTAAAACCTCATGATTCACACACTGTGTGCGTATGAACAAAATGCTTAAAAACAGCAACAGTTGTGCAGATCAAATGTGATGGGAGGCGGATTCTCGCAGCTCCTCCCCTGCTTCAATCCGGCGGAGAAGCGGCTGAACGAGTCACCGGAGCTGATATTCAAGGAGGCTGAGCCGCTAGACGAAACCCTAGGTCACTCCTTTTGTTACGTTCGTTCATCAGCTCGATTCGTCTCTCCTACACACTCAAATCGGTTTCTTTCTCCTTCGCAATCTCTACGATTCTCTCCGACGCATGAATCTTCCTCGACGAGATCGCGGCAACCGTACGGCGTTACAGAGAACGGTTTCAAAGCGATTTCTGGTGCATCGGTAAGCGCGAATACTTCTACGCCTCGAACTGTTGTTCAATTAGAGAATATTTACGATGATGTGATTGATTGTGCTGGTGGCGGGGTGAAGGCTAGTATTGTCAATGGATTTGAAAGTACGTCGTCGTTTAGTGCTCTACCGTTGCAACCGCTGCCGCGAGGTGATTCAGCCAGGGCGGCGGTGGGGCAAATGGAGAGAGCGTTCTTTATGTCTGGTCCGATCGAACGTGGGGCTCTATCTGGACCATTGGACTCAAACATCGGTTCAGATTCAACTAATATCAATGGTGTCCCGTTCTCGGCGCCGCTCAATGACGGCATTTACTTCAAAAAGAGGAGGAAGAAATCAATTCATGGGATTCGTAAGGCTTTTAATCGAAATTTTCCTCGGCCTTGGGTTGTTCCTGTACGGAACTTTGTGGGTGGTCGGAGGGAGTCTCCGGCCAGGGGCACGGGAGGCGGGGATGGATCTGAGAGGAAGAATGACATGGATGTTCAGTGGGCTTTAGGCAAAGCTGGGGAGGATCGGGTGCATGTGGTCGTCTCAGAAGAACATGGGTGGCTGTTTGTAGGTATTTATGATGGGTTCAATGGTCCTGATGCTCCTGAGTTTTTAATGGGGAATTTATATAAAGCTATGTATAAAGAACTAGAAGGTTTGTTTTGGGATTTGAATGATGCAGCTCAAGCTCCAGCTCCAGCTCCAGCTCAAGTTAAAGCTCAATCTTGTTCACCACAATTACAAGAAGAAGAAGCAACAAATGTTAATTTAGTTCAGGAGAATGCTGTTAAAAAGGTTTCTTTTCATTCTGGAGGAGAGGAAATAGTGATTAGAAGAAGGCGGTTATGGGAATATCTTGCTGAAGAGGGACCTAGAGATGGGCTTGATCTTTCTGGCTCTGAACGATTTGCATTTTCAGTTGATGATGCACTCAATATAAGCAAAACCAGTTCAGGAGTTAATCACAGGTCATTAATGGTGTCCAAGTTGAAAAACGGGTTCACAAAGCACAAGGAGGGTAGTAAATTGTTTGCTTGGAAATTTGGGCTGGATTCCAAAGAGAAAAAAGAAGTAGAAAACAGAATAGAAGAGACAGGCAATGTTGTTAGAAATGGTAGGAAGAAAAAATCTGGTCCTGTAGACCATGATTTGGTCTTGAGAGCAATGTCTAGGGCTTTGGAAGTAACAGAGTTAGCATATTTAGATATGACTGATAAGGTCATGGATCAATATCCAGAGCTTGCACTTATGGGTTCCTGCTTATTGGTTGTATTGATGAGAGATGAGGATGTGTATGTGATGAATTTAGGAGATAGTCGGGCTATTGTTGCACAACGAGATGAAAACGAAGATGTTCTATCACAAATAAGAGATAGTGGGATGATCATTGAGGATGTAGCTAAAGATTCCATAGATGCTGTTGTAAAGGAAAATGATATGGAAAACGAGGGGCCCAGTCAAGATATGAGGTTGACAGCATTACAGCTGTCTACTGATCATAGCACAAGTATTGAAGAAGTAAGTTCTGATTTCTGATATTTACTTAAAGTTTACATAATTACCGAATCATATTTAGTTTGATTGTTCTAATTTTATTTTAAAAGGGAGAAATTGCTGAAATACGGATAATTTATCGATTAGTTCAGTGATTTGAGGTGTTTTGAGTAATTTGAGGTAGACTATCTAGTATCTGTGAATCTTAGGAGGACATCTTGCAGGTCCATTTTAAGTAAATTGTTTACATCTTTACCACATTTCAAGTTACATGATCACTTGAAATTTTCTTTACATTGGAATGTATTTTACCTGTGAGACATATTCATAGCTTCTAGTTTTACCTTTACCCATTTTCTTTTCATCACTGGTATACTTGAAATGTTATGAATATGAGCGTTGAGAAGTATAACAAAAGGATTGACTATTTGACTATTGATAGTCCGTAATTAAAAGTAAGGATTGTGCCATTGTGGCATGTGGATTCAATTATTTGAACTCTATCATCTAATAAAAGAAAAGTAAGGGCTTAATGTAGTGTTGATGCATAATCTAGCTTTTATATCTTTCCCAATAGGGAAATGAAAAGCAAGGTTCTTTAATTGAATCTATCATTTGTTTGGAGCTACTTTTTTCAAAACTTTATTTAAGAGAGAGCACACGAAATTAGAAATTATTGGAAGTATTGTCTTAGCTGATTTGGAATATACACCGTATTGTCACGTCAGTAAGTGTAGGGACAGTTTTAATTTAGTTAAAAGCAGTTGCACCAGGAAAGTCAATTTAATCATGCTGTGTGCAACTAAATGAAAAGGTAAACTTAAATGATCAATTAACAATTTATCATTTTTAAAAATAGAGCTATGTGCTTATTGTAATTTGAAGAATCAAGTCATCAAGGTTTAATAATATATATTATATATATTTTCTGTAAATGTTCTAATAAGCTAACTCATGCATGCATAACCTAGTAGATCTTTGGCCTTTCATATTTTGCTTTCGTAATCTTCCTACTTATGAACGGGTCAATTCGGATAATAATAATGATAAATAAAAAAATTGAAATGGAAGCATGTCTAATTATAATGACATGCGGAAAAAATTAATATTGAAATAATATACTTGTAGCTAGACCTAACATCAATTATTTATAAAAAAAATTGAATTTCTCGGACATAAGTGTTTCAGGCCAATTCAATCCAATCTGACCCAACCTACTGTTTTAGCATCTTACCCAATCTGCCTATTATGCCATCTTTACCCCTAGCATTGGCAAAATTTTCATGCCTTTTGTGTTATTTATGTCAATATTGCCCAAGTATACCAGTGATTATATGAAGTATGACCGAAACCATGTTACTATTGCAGGAAGTTACTAGAATTAAGAATGAGCATCCAGATGACAATAATTGTATTGTCAATGATAGAGTAAAAGGTCGTCTTAAGGTCACTCGTGCTTTTGGGGTTGGTTCTCTTAAACAGGTTTGTTGCTAATCTTATTTCTGTCTTTGCTCTTTTATGAGTATTGAGATGAGATGAAAATTATTATTATTATTATTATTATTATTATTATTATTATTATTTTTTATTTTTTTTTATTTTGTGACGTTATTGTTTCAGGCAAAATGGAATGACTCATTACTTGAAATGTTTCGCAAGGAGTATATTGGAAATGCACCTTACGTATCTTGTGTGCCTTCTCTTAGACACCATCAATTATGTCAAAAGGATCAATTTTTGATACTTTCATCAGACGGTTTATATCAGTATTTTGACAATCAGGAAGTTGTTTCACATGTCGATAATTTTATGGAGAAGTTTCCGGATGGTGATCCTGCTCAACACCTGATAGAAGAGCTTCTGTTACGTGCAGCCAAGAAAGCTGGTAATTTTTATCTCCTCATTTTGATCTTCTTTAGTCATGATGAACCGGTTTTTTATTTACATTTGTCCAAAAAATAAATGGAAATTAATAATCAAAGGGGTAGCATAGTGGTAGTGCTTGAGTCCTACTAGCAATGGTCTGATGCCTGAATCCAACTTTTATTGGTTCTACACCTTAAACCCCCTTGAAGATCATCTGCCCAGAGCAAGCTATGTTTCAACTTTCATTTGTTCTTATTGGTTAGCAGCGTATCGGTGGGGATCCATTTGTTTTTTTAGTAATGAGTTCTCATGGTTATTAAAAAAATGAAAATTTTAAATCTTCACGGCTTCACCTAGGGAATAATATGATTGTTATGTCTTACTATTGGTGAATTATTGGTCATTATATATATTTAACATGTTAGCAAGGAAACCAATTATTCTTTGCTAACATAGTTACTAGTCTGAGGTATATCCATGTGAGTTTTAGGGTGGAGTATTTACGTATATTTTCAGTACACTGGGAAAATGTATTTGATATGATTACAAAAAGAATATATATTAAATCTGAAATTTCTTAGCAAATCAGTTTAAAACATGGTGTGAGTTTTTTTTGTTTTGATAACTATGGGAACCCACTTATACCTGACTAACTGGGAAGAACAGGTAAAACACGACTGCAAATTTTTTTTGTTTTGATAACTGTGGGAACTCACTTATACCTGACTAACTGGAAGGAACATGTAAAGCACAATTGTTGGAGGCCACCAGATCGATGGCCTCCAAGGAAAATCGCCCCAATTGGGAATTGAACTTGAGACCTTTAGGTCGTGAACATTTCAATGCATTTTGAGCATACTTCCATAAATTTTACTAGTTTCACCTGTTGAAGATATACACTACACGAATCAACTTATTTTGCTCTTTTTTTTTAATAAAAAAAAGTGTTTGTTAAACTCCCAACAGGGATGGATTTGCATGAATTGCTGGACATCCCGCATGGCGACCGTAGGAAATACCATGATGACGTTACAGTCATGGTGATTTCTCTTGAAGGACGAATTTGGAAATCATCAGGAAAATATCTCTAAAACGAACATAAAAACCAAACATACTCAATTTTGCATCATGAGGCAAAACCCGACAAAACAAAGTAGAGACTTCAAATGGGGTCCGAATGGAATCTTGGTCCCGAATGGTCTACTTAAAAAAATGTTGTTTCAAACTCGAAGCTGTTGTTGGTCAAAAACCAAGCTACATGCCTGGAAAATTATTAGGCTGAAAGGGGAGAAAAAATGCAGGTAATTGCTCTCGAGTCTTGACAAAAAGGGACCTTTTTTTTTAATTTTTTTTTAGTTTTTATTTCGGTGATGGGAAATGGTAAAGAATGGGTTTTTTATTTTATTTTGTTTTATGATTTTTGTTTTCTGTTAGATTTGTTCATAGGTGAAATGTTTCATTGCTTAACCTGAATTGAAAAGGTTGTAATTGATCAAATCTGGTAGAATTTTTATTTTTTTAAGGTTTTTTATTATTATTATTTTTGATCAAGTGAATATTCAAGTCTGTATTAGATTCAGTTATTCAAAGAAATGAATTAGTATCTTAGTAGTATTACTTAATTTATGATATGTATATATAGCATCCTCTTAATATATAAAATTATTATAAATTGAATTTATATTATTTAAGGCTTTAAGCTATTATGTATTAGCTGATAATAGTTTTATATGAATAACGACATTTTTAACTTTAATCCTAGTCACATAACTAACAATCATTTGTATTAAAAGCTAATGATTGAGGCATTAATGAATATAAAAGAATTGTTTGATTTTAAATAAGTTTCATTTATTTTGTTTTGTTTTTCCTATTATTGAGATTGAATGGAACTAAATAATGATTCAATTATAAGATACCGGTTTTTTGATGTAATCATACATTACGTGATAATATAAATTAAAGCTATATTGTAAGATATGGATAAATTTTTTTTTTTTGTATTAGACCATCCACATCGGTCATCCCACTGAAAATTCATCCCCACTGTAATTTCATGCCACGTCATCATCCCACTGAAAACCACAAAACCTCACAGTGGTCAGCCCACTGAAAACCCTTCCTCACTATTCCACTTTATCATCAAATTCAAGAGGGGGACCAATAGGAGTGAAGGGATGCAACGGGGAGCGGGAGCCGTGGAACCCTTCCGGGCGGGAGCCGTGCGGCATGGTGGCGGTATTCCCGCTACACCCCGCCGAAGAGGTAGAGGCCGCCGCTGTGGCTAGCCTTAACTAGTCAAATACTTGTGACTTTGGCCGTTCAAAATATATATATTTGTGACTTTGGATGCTACAATGTGGACAAAATTTAGATCATGTGCTTATATCTTAATCATATTACTATATTTAAATTTCTTATACTTTTTTTCTTATTGATTATATTTTGATGATTTTTTGACCACAAGTTTACATGTACATAATTAACTGAATAGTAATTAAGAATCATAATATTTATTTTCTGTTATTTTTATTTGCAATGTTAAGTACTTCTTTCGCTAGATTCACTAAAAAAGTTATTTGTTTAACGTTTAATTTGTTTATAAACACTTCACAAACATTAAACGAACATCTTTTGCTTTGTTCATTTACTAAGGAATTTAAATTGTTTATAAATGGTACATGAGCACAATCAAAATGTATTATTTAATAATGAAAATCAACATTATTAGTCTTATACATTAGACATAAATATCTTAAAACAAACAAAATTTGGAAATAATAATCACAATCGAAATTAGTCTAAGCTAATGTTTCAAAAAATTCGACTTTAAAATTACTATGTTTTTAGAAAAGTTACAAATTTCAAATGATTAGATTTAAAATTTAAATGTTATGTTTCGAACAAAAAATAAAAAATTTAGGAGTATAAATAAATGTGTTGAATTTTAGAAAATAAACAAACTTCCCGTATAAAATTTTATTAAACATTCGGATGATTCGATTCATTTACTATTGAAAAAGTAGTCCATTTAGATTGCTAATAAATGTGTTGAATTTTTGAAAATGCAATAAATGACTGGAAAATGAGTTGTCTCCTGCACTAGTATAAACGGGTTAAATTTTGGTGAGCCACGAGCTCAAACTACTGATCCAGCTGCTGGTTAGGGTAAGACACTGTGACCCATGAGTCCGTTTGGGTTTGGACTTTGGACACAATGAGCCGAAAGCATTGGACCCAACAAGAAAAGACATAACATAATTACCTAAAGATGATTTGTCACAATCCTTTTCAACTCCCATGAAAATAGATGATGCTAGGTGAAAGAGAAAATAGAATAAAAAAACACAAAGAGATGAGATGAAATGAATTTTGAATGTTTTGTAAGTAATTAAATAAACTTGGTAATAAGTGATTTTATTCGATTGACCAATTAAGCATACTTTTTTTCATTCCATTATAATGGTTCATTCCATTCAACCTGTTATTCATGCGTATTAAACGGTACATTGGTATGTTATAAAGAGCGTTGGATTCTTACGTATTAATTAACATATTTTAAAAGATTTGACTTTTTAAACAAAACTTGACCATCAATATCTAAACGATTGTCATGTTATAAAGAGCGTTGGATTCTTACGTATTAATTAACATATTTTAAAAGATTTGACTTTTTAAACAAAACTTGACCATCAATATCTAAACGATTGTCATGTCAAGGAATTTTCAAGACGTAAAAACAAATTTTTAATCATAAGTAAATTACGGTTTTTGGTTTTGGCCAACGTGGTTTAAGTGTTTTAACTATTTCAACTCTGAATAGAATCTTGTATCAATGCCGCCTCTTTGGTTTAAACAACTGGCAGTATTGGCTTTCGACCATAGTTAGGTTTGGGGGCCAAAACATTAAAATAGTTAGGGTTAGTAGCCAAAACCGTGCTAAAACCACATGTGTTAAAACCGTAATTCTCTTTTATTGTAGATAGATTTTAATTTGTACATAGCAAAGAAAAAAACAATTTTTTTCAAATTTTGTAAATTAATCGAACCTATATTTGAGTAGAAAAGGCATAACAACAACAACAAGCGTTCCCAGTAAAGTCTCACTTAGAGTGGGGTCTGGAGGGAAAAAAGATAACGACACACCTTACCCCTATATACAAGTAGAATAGAGAGGCTGCTTCGTTGAGTAGAAAAGGTATGTTCATCTATTATGTATATTTCTAAAATAATACGAACTCTCAAAACATGTGATACTATTTAGTTGTTCTACAACATCACCAATACATGCATCTTTTGCCTCGGGGTTTTACTAAATTATCATCGTCATCGTACTCAGTATATTTATTTATTAACAAAGCTAAGGTAGTGTATAAGAATAGTAAATTATCATCATCATCTTTTTCCTCGGGGTTTTACTAAATTATCATCATCATCGTACTCAGTATATTTATTTATTAACAAAGCTAAGGTAGTGTCTAAGAATAGTAAGATGTAAACAGTCTTACCTCTACCTTGTAAGAATAGAGAGATTGCTTCCAATGAGACCACCAACTCATGATGCTTGGTTAGCAGACCAACTCACCGCTTTTAACGTTATTTTCACAAAAAATTAAGTAAAATAACATTAAAATTAGTGCAATTTTACTTTTTCCATCGAAGCCCGACGTGTATATACATTATATGCACGTACCGCATTCAGGGTCTTAGTTTTACTAACAAAAACCAAATATATTATTACATCCAAAGTAAAAAAATTCAAAATTTTCACACACACACACATATAATCATTTAACAAACGTCACCACTTTTAACCAATATGTTTGTTAGTTTTAAACAAACCAGATGCAGGGCAACTCTCCCTTGGCAGATAAATGATTCCTAAACCCTCCATACATCCATATCTTGAGTCATTTGCTCCGGTTAGAGTTCAGATATCAATCTGCCAAAGAGGAAAAGCCCTGAAAATGATTTGTTTATCGATCGCTTGGCTATGGTTCGAAACATGTTACAGTTTGGGGAATTAAAGAGTAAGAATGGGTTTATACCATGGATATTCTTTTATGTAAGCAAAGGTTCTTGATAAATGAGATTCTTGTAGTAATTGGATGTGTATGTGAATAATTGATGAAGAGATAAAGCAGATGCTTTCAAAGAATGAGGATGGAGATAGTCTTTTGGTTTTTTTTTAGAGGTATATCCATGTTATATTTTCTTTAATCAATTTGAGAATCTGAAAATCGGACCGTTCATCAAACCAACGATACTAATAGCATATTGTTATGTTGTTTTAAATGAATAAAAAATATATCATTAAAAAGAACAAAATAATAAAGAGAATTTGAAGCGTGAAGAGTGTTACCTCACTAACATTAATTAGTTGACAAACTCTTTCATGACTTATAGAAGATCCTAGTTTCGAATCTCATAATCAAAATATGAGAGAGTTATATTAGATATTTACATGTTCAAGAGTTATCCTACATATCGCTCTTGTTATTTACACAACGTAAGATCAAGTGTAATGAGCTTGATCACCAAATGACCATTCAAGGTGACATTTAATTTGGTTACACCACCATCAATCTCTTCCATCATTACACATAATGGTGTGACCATCAACTCATCAAGTGAAGAATTAATACAAGTGACGATGGTCACTTGGTGATGAAGACAAAGGCAATTTTTTTTTTTTTTAAATTTTAGTTTCAATAAATAACAATAATGACCACCATTATTCCTTTTTTTCTTCACTCACTTGATAGTCAAGCCTCAATACACACCTTTTACTCATAGTCACCTCTTTTACGTAACGTTTACGTGACAATGTGGTCAAGCCCATTTCAAGTCAAATGGTTTAGAGTAATTTTAGAAGGTTAAATTTGGTGTTATCCATTGAAACCTCCCAAATATTCATTATCTTCTTTTATCAATGCAAATCTTGTTGTGATCTTACACTACAACAAACCATCAACTATATCACATTATATGAATTTAAATTTTGAATTACGTTTTTAAAATGATGCAACATACTCTTTCAAATTTTATAAAAGCTTATCTTTTTGTTTTATAAAATATTTTACGAAAATGCCTTTTGGTATATTAAAAAGGTAATTTTATATTTTTTTATGTATTCTATCATACTCATATGTTGACTTATCCTTTGACCTTCTTTGTCAGATTTGACTTTGGCGTATATCGTTGGCTTTGATAGATGCATTTTAATGTTAACTTTGATTATTATTCTTTCTAGAGTCTTTGATATTTGCCCTACATGTTAATCACTCTTTGGTGGAGATGTTATTGTAAGATCATTGATCATGATCTTATGTTAGCTTTGATCTTTATTTTTTGTAGATATTTCTTTTTAGCTTTGATCATTGTCATTGTAAGTTCCTGATTCATTGCCTAGCAATTTAATCTTTATGCTTAAATACCTTGTTATAAAGTGTAAAAGTGGCATATATGTTGTATATGAGTATCTTTTATTAGCAAACATACTAATATGGATTTTTGCCATTATCAAAACAAGGTATTAATGATTTAATCAATTAATACCATTGCTACTCCAACATTGTCTAATCAATGAAATAGTTCCTTGTTCAACTAACAAATAAACATATCTAGTTATATCCCACTTTTAAGTAGGGTCTGGAGGAAGAGATGAAAACAAATCTTACTCCTACCCCAGAAGGAGTAGAGATGCTTCTTAAAAAGAGTCTCCGACTCCCTTGTAGAAAACACTTGGTTCAACTAGTGTTAGTTGAGCTTATGCCAACTGAACTTGTTAAGGGTTAGTTGTCAGTCCAACCAGCCTTAGTGTGACATGATTTTTTATGCATCTCTAGCAATAAGAATAAAAAATGAACATATTTAAATGGCTTAATCACAAATGAGCATAAAAACAACAATGTCAAGATGAGCAAGTCAATAAATAACAAACAAATAAACTTATCCGCTATTCCCACTCTATAGCAAAGCTTGGATAATGATGGAGACAAACATTACCTTTATCCCAGTTGGGATATAAAGGATGCTTTGAAAAAGTTACTGGTTCAAAGTTATCGTTTGAAGTTAATCATTACAACGCTTTTAAGTTTTAACTTTATTTTCACAAAATAAGTAAAATAACGTTAAAATTAGTGGAATTTTACTTTTTCTCCTTGAGGCCCACACACCAAGTGTTAAACAAATTAAAACTGTTAAAACTCGTAAAACCCTTTTTGTCAGCCTTCTGTTAGAGTGAGGGTTCGAGTACCATTATTAACAAGTTTAGTAAGTGTGACTATGTGAGTTTACCAGTGTGACTATGGTATGTATTTTGAGCAACATGTCACAAGGTATGAAGGTAATGTTAATTGCGTTCTAATGCATTCAAACGCTCTATTTGTGATGAACGCATGTAATGTTTATATGTGTGGCATTCAAGTGGTAAAGTAAAATTGCAATAATTTTAACTTTATTTTACTTATTTTGTTAATGATGATTATACAAATAGACGTGTAAGTTCGTCTTCATTCTTTCTCCCATATCTTACTGAAGAGTGTGAATATACTGAGTAAGTTTGTTTCCATTATATTGCATTCAAATAATCAACATATACATTGTCTTCGATAATTATATAGTACATTACAAGATTCCAAAAACACATGAAAAACCAACTAAGTGAACAATTTGTGAATGATGATTATACATATAGACGTGTAATAAATATTTTTTTTTCTTTTCGTTCTTACTGATCTTTTCGCGCTTTGGATCTTGCCGGTTTTGTTTTAATAACGTTACCAAGAAGGATCAATACGACAGGAACAATAGTTCCAATGTAGTATACACTCCCGTATGATGTCAGTGTTTCGTGTAGGCTCAATACCTGTTGTAGAAAAAGCAAATAAAACAAACAAACAAATTTAGCCAGTATATTATACTTTTTCGTTTGGTCTAGGGGGAAACGATGGAAACAAATCTTACCTCTATCCCAGTTGGGATAGAGAGTCAGCTTCAAAGAAGTCCCCGGCTCAAAGTTATCATTTAAAATTAATCATCCCACCACTTTTAACGTTATTTTCATAAAATAAGTAAAATAACATTAAAATTTGCAGAAAAAAACAAACATGTTTTGAATTTAGAATGTCACACCCTTGTGGATTGACTAATCAACGCAAGAATCTGCTTAACCATACGGGTCATATTTGTGTCAACATGATAGGCTTGTGGATTGACATGTTTAACCAATTTTAGTTTTTATTTTATCCTTTAATACGTGTTTTACGGAACAAAATTGAATTAATTATTTAATTGAGTATTTTATGCAATTAAAATCTAAAAGAGAAATCGCATAAGCATCCATAATGAAATATATTTGTTTTATATACATGTGAACCTATTACTGTAAAATCATAAATTTCAAAATTTTAATATGCAAAAAAAAAAGTTCAAAAATATTCTAGTCAAACAGGACGTGCCCATGTCAACCCGAAAAAACATCCATGTCATGTTTGGGTTCATATGTCTTCGAGTTTGTGTCATGTTCGGATTGGACACATTAACCCACAAGGCCACAAACATGACCCATTTAGCACTCTAGCTCTAAGAATGAGTAGTTTTGGACAACAGTCATAACTACATTGTTTTCCCAAAATTGCTTGATCTTGCAAACCATGAAATTTTTTTTTGTTTTTCCCTTTATTGCAAAAATATGAAATTAAAAGTCAAGTTAAAAAAGTCAATTGCTTGACTTCATAAGTCAAACTTTTTTTGATCTTTTTTCAATGAAAAGGATGCAGGATGACACTAACCAAGAAACCGATGCAGGAGTAGTTCAAAACGAGAAGTGTATGAGCAAAGTTCACAAGCAAAAAAATCTTCTTAAGCAAACCCAAATTTGGAGGAATGGACTGTTGCCATCTGTAAATGGCTGCACACGCAAACGAAAACAGTGAGACGTCACTATAACTTATATATATGGACGCCGATGAACTCAACCGACTTCAAATGAATTATCATCCGTTGAAATTCATCAAGATTAAATCATGACCCTTTAAATTAGACGGTTACATCAATTTAGTGGCGGTTTACAGCGTTTTCTGGCGGTTTTCAGCGGTTTATGATGTTTTTTCGGTTACCAACGGATAATTAACACATGTTACATGTCATTATTGTATCATTATTGTTTTATTTTTAAATATTTTAAGAAATATAATTTGAATTTGATTATACCATACACCATACTACCTGGCCACCGGACGGGTATAAAACTAGTTATCGATTAAAAGTAGCAACTTAATGAAATAAGGATAAAATAGCATACACAAATTTATTACCTCTAGAAGCAGCAATCATTAAAGCTGTCTGAACAAAGTATATGATGTACCCCGGATACAATCCCTGTTCACACAGATTTATATGTAAAATTCATGAAGCAATGGTTTGAGTGTATATTGCAACTGCTTACTAAATTCTGGTTTTTTAAAGTAAAATTATCAGGCTGGGAGAAGCAGGCAAATTTGATTATCATATAATGCTGAAATGATCACTGAGGAAATGCAAGTCAAAATGATGTATAACTTACCTCGAAACGTTACTCCAAATGATGACAATGGTGATTTTATCATTTGAAAGTTTAAACACCCAATTGAAGAACCGTATCATTTGTAGCAACGTTTCAAGTAAGTTATGCATTATTCGACTTTTATTCTCATTCTGATCAAAAACACTAAAAGATCCGTTTGAAATTCAAAAAAAGCTAACAACGTAAAATTTTTTTAGCGAAGGTCCACCATAAGAAAATAGTGTGAAAGTAGGGACCGTTATTGGCATTTTTTCAAAGTTGGGACCGGTAAAGGCCAATTCCTAAAACTTTAGATTATCAAATCCAATTTGCCTTAAAAAAAGTTAAAACTTTGGTTGGAATAAACAAGAGACAACAAAGATCCTTGTCAAGTTTATTTCTGGAAGTAATAGAACAGATATCTTTTAAAAAAAGTAAAAATGATCACTTCATTTATCATATCAGATCAATAAAAACATAATTAGAGGTGGAAACTTACATGCCACACAGCACTAACAGTCTGTGTTGCAAGCAATTGGAAGAAACCAGGCTTCTTCCCCTTTTGCACAAGTCTGTCATAAACATCTAAAGATACCCATAGGTATTAGACAATAAACAGACCAGCACATGACTACAGTCTACAGGTAGCAAATACATATACTTATTATTGAAAGGGTTAAATAAAAAAAAGAGAGTAAGGTGTCATTCTAGTCCCCATGGTTTGGCAATTTTTGCGATTTTAGTTTAATAGTTTAAATTTTGCCATTTGGTCATTATGGTTTCATTTTATTGCCATTTTCGTCCCTGTGGTTTGTTAATTTTTGTCATTTTAGTCCAAAAGTTTAAATTTAATTGGACTAAAATAGCAATAAAATGGAAACCATAATGACCAAAATGGCAACAAAATGAAACCATAATGACCAAAATTGCAAAATTTAAACTATTGGACTAAAATGACAAAAGTTGTCAAACCATAGGGACTAAAATAACATTTTACTCTAAAAAAAAATACACCATTTTGGCCTGTTGTGTTTCATCAGATTAGACCTGTTGGCTCCTTAAGTCAATGAATCATAATCCTTCTTTCCTAAAAATACACTTTGTTTCCCTCCATTTTGACCCGACCCGTTCCACCACTGACATGGCACACAGGAGGGAATGCAGACTTACAATGTCGAAGCCATGTGCTGACTTGAATATTCCACGCGAGTGGTAGCTCAGCTGCACTCGTAGCAAACTCAAAGCCCAATATGTCAACATTTTTGGCATGGGCCCATCGGGCCTTGGGCGGAGAAGAATCAGTCCATCCACTGAAGCCCAAGCCAGAGATGATAATAGCAGCTTCTGAAATGGACCATATGAAATAATATTTAAAACGGGCCGTAAAGCCCGTCATGTATTGGTAGCCAAGTCGTTTCCAGAATCCCCACTCTTTATATATCGGGTCAGTGAACTTTGATAGTGGACACTGGGGTGCTAAATATAAGTACAAACCCATACAAAAACCAGCTTGAAGAAGAGCCCTAATGGTTGCCCCAAATGGTGATGGAGAACCTTTCTCAGATTCTAGCCAAATCTGGATAAAGTTTAGTAAATGATCAATCAGTAAAAACTTAGGATAAAAAGAGGTGGCAATTTTCACCCAAATCTAAAGAAATGGGTTGGTTTGGGTAAAACTTTGTTGTATAATGAGTTGAAATGCGTAACGTCATAACGGGTTGAGATGGGTAACACTTTAACACAATATGGGTCAGGATAGTGACCTAAAAACTATTTGAATGCAATAGATTCAAATGTTTAAGAATGATTAATAACATATATGATGAGAGAATCACTAAAAAGTAAAAATAATCCTAATGAACTATTTGTTTAGTCGTAACACATTTTAATTTAAACCAAATTGATGTTTCTTTAAAACAATCCATTTAGACCAAATTGATTTTGCTTAAAACCCGTTCTGACCCGCACCCATCATGACCCGAACCCGTTCTGACACGTTACCCAACCCGACCCTAGGAAAGAACTTAAAAAATTAAAAAAAATGAGAAAAAAAAATTAAAAAAAAATTGATTCTATTTACCCCCTTCCCTTCTGTCCAATCTAAGTAATCCTTAATTTCATAAACTGGGCCTGCAAAGTGACTTGCACAACAGAGACAAAATCCCATGTACTCTATCAAAGATGGCAGCTTAAGCAACCGGTTTTTCTTTTGGGTTTCACGAAGATCTTCATCTTTTAGTAGCCCATCATTGTAATTAATGGCACATGAAATCACTTTCAATGTTAACACCATTAGAGCTCCTACACGACGGAATGAAAATCAGGGTAATTACCATTGAAACTGAACAGGAAAATTACTTTTATACCCCTTAAATCATGTGGTTATAAATATGGTTCTTTACAACTTGTTGGTTTTTAATTGAATGAATCCCTGCCTCCTTTAGTTACATCACCTAATATTACTATTTCTTATAAATAATTTTTATTCTAGATAGAGTCAATATTCATGCAAAATTTAACTCACACAGTACTAAATTGTAAAGGCTAAGGTAGCGTTTGGTATGCATGAATGAATGATGGAATGAAATGAGTCATTACGTTGGAATGAAAAGAAGCGTGTTTGGTTACCACATAGGAATGAAATGTGCCATTCCACAAGGAATGTGATTCATTCACTTTTGATGATTTTCATTCCTTGGAGTATGAATGATCCAACCAATCACGCAACCCATGTCCAAAACCATTACCCGACCCATGACCAAAACCATGACCCACCCCTTGACCTGACTCATGACCTGAACCATGATTCGAACCATAACCTAAACCATGGCGTGAACTACGACTCGACCCATGAACCATAACTCGAACCATGACCCGATCCATGACTCAAATAATTACCCGACCCTTGACTCAAACAATGGTTCAACCCATGAACCAAACCATGACCCGACCCACCAAATCCACAAACCAAGACCCAATCCACAAACCAAACTATGACCCGATCCATGAAATGCCTCGTGATCAAACCATGAGCTAAACAATAACCGACCAAGGATCCAAACCATGACTCGACCCATGACCCGACCCGACCCATGATTTGAACAATGATTAAACCACGACTCGACTCATAATTTGTATTACATCCCTTCATGAATCTTCTCATGCCTATCAAACAACAAGAAGTAATAAATCATTTCATTCCCAGATGTAACCAAACATGACAATGGAATGATAACGATCCATTTCTTTCCCACGTCCATTCCATTCCCTCATCCATTCTATTCCTCCGTCCATTCAATTCATTCATGCCAAACAGACCCTAACAGGTTTGATATTTATATTCAATATAATACATCTTGAATGATAAAATATATGATTATTAAATTTTAATATGATTTATATTTTTATATGCCAAGTAAACATACCATGAATATAGCATTAAGTCATTAACAACATAATTACAACCTACTTGTGCTAACATAAACACCATCATTTTTTAAAATTAAACTCCTTTAATGTCCTAGATGTAAAAATTAACGACAATAAATCAATCAGTAAAATTCTCACCTTTAAAATACCATTTCTCAATTTATATAATTTCAACAACTAATATTCAGAAAGTGAGACATTTCTTTTCTGTAAAAGTAGAGGATACCATACCATTAGGTTTCTTTTCTTTTTTTATTTATTTTATTTTTTTTTAATTTTTTTTACAATGATAATATGTAGCAAATGCAAAGGTTGGAGAGAGGGCTTACCAGTAGCATCAATACCTCCTTCTTTCCATGCATCTCCACTCATGTAGTATACATGGCTACAAGTTTTTAATAAAATTAACAACTATCAATACTTTTAATTGAGTTTTCACACTCCTTTAATTGTTTATGTGTTGTCAAGCAGGGGGAACTCCAGTTTTTAAAAAATGAGTTAAAGCTTAGGGTCCCTAATTTTTAGGGTTTAACTAAGTTTGTTTTAACTAGAACAGCAAAGAATCAGTATGCATAAAAATGTTTTCTTTGATTGTGTGTCTTTTAGAAATTATATAAACTTATGTCTTATCATATTTCTACATGTTAGGATCCTATAGAAAATATATATATTTTTATTTTTAGGTCCACAAAGGTTGAGCCTTTTTCACAGGTTTAAATTTTGGCAAGAAACTGTAAGATTTGAAAAGAAAGATAATACATGAAAAAAATTCAAAATAACAATTAAGTGACAGTTTTCAATCTCTTATCACAATCAAAATCAAACTGAGCCCTTACTCCAACTCAGTGCATGTTTGTGATTTCATTTGAAATTAACTTATCAACTTATTGTTTTATGAAGAAGTTAACAAGTTCAAAAAATATTTGGCAATGTCAAAAGAATATTTTTTTTTTGATTTTTGAGTAAGGTTAAAAAAATATTTTTAAAACAGAGAATTTAATATATATTTTTACAAACTTGCTAAATATCATATATATATATATATATATATATCCAAATCAAACTTTTAATATCAAATATATCATCTTCTAATAATGAAAATATTATATTTATCATCATTAATATATTTTACTAAAAATAATTCTTAACATGACCATTTTAACCATAAATTTCATTATATCGTATATATTCTTCTTCAAAAACTAAAAATATCATAAATGCTTATTTAATACATTATATTTTCTTGTTTTTTTACCAATGCTTGCTTTAAAATAAAAAAAAAAAAGAAAAGGAAATAAAAGCATGTAAAGATCGTAGAAGAACAAACAAATATAATACGTTAAAATAAGTATTTATGATAATTTTAGTTTTTGAATCATGAGATATTCAATATAATAAAATTTAAGTGTTAAAAGGTCATGTTAAAAATTACTTTTAGAAAAATATATTTAAATATTATATTTTAATTATTAGAAAAGAATATATTTGATCTTAAAAGTTTGATCTGAATACAGATGTGTGTGTGTGTATCTACATATATATATATATATATATATGATATTTAGCAAGTTTGTAGGGATATACATGAAATTCTCTCTTTTTAAAAAAACTACAATTTGTAGCTTTTAGGAATGTTTTTTAACCTTTTGATGAAAAATGTTAAAAACTAATCAAAACACTTTTTTAAAAACTAATTCAAACAATTACTTGTTGATTATTCACATATAAAAAACTAATCCAAACATTTTTTTATATTTCATTTTAAAAAGTTATAAGTTGATTAACACTTCTTTGTTTTTGAAATTAAATAATCAATCCCAAACATGCCAGGTTTATTTTTCAAAACTGATAACTACACGTATTTGGTAAATATTTTTTTACCAAATATTTTTTTCAACTAAACTCATTTGTTAAAAAAACCACAAAAATGTCCTTATTATCATAAATTAAAATTGAAAGATCATACAGCAATATCATACCATCCGATGAGGTATCCCATAGCTAACACGAAGGTAATCAATCCACACCGCTTCCGATAGACCACCATTGACCCGTAACCGACCAACATCGGCACCAGAAAATGCAGATTCGAAGAAACACCAAACGATAAGTAAGAGAGCACGGCGCCACTCAACGCCGCGTACAAGTGTTTTCCGGTGGCGCCCCCGGGGACGAAACGGTGAAAGAAGCCAACCGGAATGGTAGCAATGAAGCATAGAAGGAACCGGAGTACCGGCACCGATACTCCGATCGCCGTCGCTGTTGATTCCATATCCATACTCTCTCTCACACACACAGCGGTACGTCGGATTTTTGTTGGTTTCGGGTCCGGTGAGTGGAGGACTGGAGGGCTTAAATTGGGATCCGGTGAATTTGGAGTGGGCCCGAAACCGGTTGACGTGGCGTGACAGGTGTACGTTTTTTATTGGGTTAGATTGCAGTCGATAAAGTAGAGGATCGGAAATTGGTGGATGACAAGCAACGGAAATTGGTGGATGAACCGCTGACCATCAACAGTATCAAGTGGGTTTTAGAGCAATCGCGGAAAGTGCTATGACACATGATCCATTTTTTAGGACCATAATTTTTAAAAAAAAAATTGTATATATTATATATATTAATATTAATTTATTTTACAACAAACACATATAATTTATATTCCAATTTTTTAAATATATTTAACCCAGTTACGAATTTTATAAAATCAAAAAGAAATTTTTTTTACTTAAGCATTTAACACAATAACTCGTTACAATTTACAATTTAGGTCAAAAAACAAATTAACTAACTTCATATTTAGTTACAAATTAATTACAACATACGCACACATAAGGACCCATTTTTAGCATTCACACATGGCACCTAATCTCTCAGAGACGGCCCTGACAGTATCGCCCGATCATATCCACACCAAGTCGCCATTTCCGGAGGAAAAACTGAACGCTTTGAGATTTTTGCATCTTCGGTAAAAAAAAACATCAAAGAGAAAAAAAAAATCGAATATTCATCTCTAAATGCAAAGAGGGATGGAGGATTGGCTGTAATATTAAGGTGTACTCACTTTTATTATGATTATATTATGGTATACTATAAATGTTAGAGTAAATTACCGAGATGGTTCTTGTGGTTTGTTACTATTTCACTTTTGGTCCTTAGTTTCATAAATTACACATATGGTCTCAAACTTTGCACATTTATAACACATATAGTCCATAAGTCACAAAATTATTGACCAAAATATCCTCACATAAGGTTTATATGTGTAACAAATGTGCAAAGTTTGGGACCATATGGGTAACTTATGAAACCTAGAGACTAAGAATGAAATACTAGCAAACCACAAGGATCATATCGGTAATTTACTCTAAATGTTAAATGATAAAAAAAAATCTCCAAATGTAAGAGTTTATAATTCTATTTGTTAAACAATTTAACAAGGCAACACGTGCAAAACTCAAAGCGGTATAACTGCATAATATAGTACACATCTCAAACTAGCAACTCGCAATACGCCAAAAATAACAAATAGATCACATGGGACGTGACCCCACCCGTGACCACCTTCAATGCCCCCGTCACGATGTGACCGTCATTACACAGTCACGTCACGTTCTTCTCCACCGTGAGCAAGTCATTTGACAGGGAATACAAGGGGCGCGACTAGGGTGATAATAACATATATGAGTTGACAGGTGAGTGATGATATTAGCCTAATGCGTGTCGATCATGTGGTACCTACGTAAAGTGAAGGAGTGGTGATAGTTACACATACCTATAGAGAGCAAATAAAGTTATTATTTATTAACTACTCACATCTCATAATTAGAGTCCTTTTATTACAAGTTTTATTTATTTCTAAATTCAAATGGGTTACATAGACCTAGGACTAGTTAAGTTACGAGTAATATGATTTTTCCCATTTATATATGAAAAAAGATACTTTAATAAGGACTAAAAATCTAGATTATTAAATATATATAAAAAAAAGGGTAAACAAACAATGTTAAATCAAAGATGATAAAATGACCGGGTTAGCCTCGACGTTAAGAAAGGGTCAGGTTAGCATTGGGTTTTTAACGGTTGGTTTAAACGAAAATTCCAGCCTAACAACCAACTATAATTGGGTTAATTGAGAAGGTCAAAGTGGTCAAAAGAATTCGGTTTGAACTTTAATGTTTTGACAACTTCCAAACTGATTTTCTAATAAGTAAGTTGAGTTAATTAAACTAGAGCTACATAAATCGGATTTTTTTAACCGGTTCCGATTACAATCGGTTGCAGTTCCGGTCAACAAAGTCAATACTCAGTTCCGGTTCCAGTTTTTGACCTGTTATGGTTTAGGTTTTGACCGGGTACAGGTGGAACCTGTTCCGGTTTTCCCAGTTCCGGTTCGGTTTTAATTTGTCTAAAAAACCGGACCCGTTTGTACCCATCGGTTCGGGTTGTCGGTTCCGGGTCCTTTTTTTGCCCACCTCTAAATTAAGCTATCATTATTACAAGCCGCTCACTACGTGAGACTAGCCCAATTTTAGAGGTTTTTACTCTAAAATTGAAAGGTCTTAAGTTCAGTCTTAATACAATAGAATCAAAAGGACTTTTAGGCTAATGATATCTCTTGACTTTTCTATAAGATGTTTTTGGTTCGAATCCAGGTCCAAGTATATTTACTGAGTCAAAGTTAGGGAGTTTACCAAATTGTGTGTTCCTCCTGTGGTAGGCTCGGGTAGGGGTGTTCAAATTCGGATATCCGGAGATTCGGATATCCGAACTCTAAAAAAAAGGGAAACAAAATTAAAAAAATACATCTGGATATCCGAAAATCTGAAAAAAATCCGAAATATCCGAATATCCGAAAAAAATAACTATTTCGGATAGTTCGGATATCCAAACTATCCGAAATTTTTCAAAATTACTATCCGAATCCGAATTTTCGGATACATATTTTCAGATATTTCGGATTCGGATACGGATTTTTTTGAACACCCCTAGGCTCGGGCACACGCTCCAGAGCGTCAAATACGAGGGGGGAGTTGAAATCTCGTCTTGGGTGTTGTCGTAACAAGCCGTTCAAAAAAAAGGTCTAATACAACAGAGTTAGTTGTGAATGAACAACAAATCATCAATGACCTTCTATTTTAAAAAGACAACATTTACCAACAAATTAATCAACACTCAGGTTTTACTTTCTTTTTTGAACGGCGAAAGTCTCAATCGTGTGAGTCCACCTTTTTCAAGCCATGTCACCAAGGTCAAGTTATCTGGACCTCCCATGAGCCTCCACAGCCACCCCAGGAGGAAATCTCACTGGGAAAACCTCATGACCCTCCTCAGATCTCTTTTTCGTTGCAGGAGGGTTTCGAACCCGAGACTCCCATTTGGAAGAATCCCGGGGTATCGTTGAGGCACTGCCTCGTTGGTACTTAGGTTTTACTTGCGTCCAGTGCCGTTAAAAAAAAAACTTGCTTCTAGTATTGTAAGCCCCAAACCCACCAACACATGCCACGTGTGTTTAAACGACAAAAGAAAATAGGTCCCAGATTTTTCAAACCGACACATGTAATTAACACCATAAACACCTCACTTGAATGGACTTTACAAAATAATTGATGTTAATTAAACATTCAATAGCAAAAACTACATTAGAGTTATTCACCAAAAACCTTTGTTTTAAACCAACAAAGAAAAAACCCCAAAAGATGTTTGATCCGAATCCTTGCGAGGCAAACCGATCACGACCCCGTTCACCCCTTCCGTTCACCTGAAACACCATAATTAAGTCACCATTAGTTCATTAGAACTAAGTAAGATCACCATGCCCACCCACATGAGCTTACATGACCCAAAAAGTCAATTTTGGTCAAATTTTACCCCGGGCGTATGGATTGGGCGTATCTGGGGCGTATCACAGACAAAATCCAAAGATTGAGCTGAAGGAGGCGTATGATACGCCCCCCCCAGGCGTATCATACGCCGGGCACCACCTGCACGGCTATTTTTGCTGTTTTAAGCCATCTTAACCCCTTTCGCTCAAATACGACCGTTCCAATACCCCCATAAACATTATATAACACCATATAATCATATTAAACACCTCAATTCACCAAATTATAACCATCATGGTCATAATATCAAACGATTTACTAACGGGTCGTTTGCACCCAAAACTCCATTGAAATCTTATTCCACAAGATTTCTCAAGTTAAGTAAACCACACCACTTGTGTTTTACTAACTTGATTACACCCAACAAAGAACATTCACACACCATGTGAATAATTCAATGTTATGATCACACCACTTGTGATTCAAAACACCAATTTTAGTTGAATTCAATTACAATTCACACACCTTGTGAAATGATCCAAATCCCTCAACACACATACAAATTAACACCAAATCAATCATGAACTAGTATTGATACACCATGTTTGCAATAATCAAGCAACATATATCACCTATTGCTTATCATTGACTAACAACAAGTACTAGTTCATCTATCCACTATAAAGTCAAATCTTCAACAACATTCATACATGTAAACACCTTTACACATAATGAGTAAAAGATTTAGGTGACTTACCTTGTTCCAACGCGCTATCCTCTATAACCAATTCCTTCCCGGGTCGTTTGGTTTCACCCACACCTTCACTATCAATTCCTATTATCACAACTAATAGGTTTAATATAAAGTTTGACCACAATTAGTCAACATACACCCCTTTCACCCCAATGTCAACATTTTCAATCTAATTTGTTTCCAATTGACCCTTAACCATATCAATTCACCATTGTTGGTGTTATAACCCACATAATTCACCTCACCATTGGTTTTAAACCAAATTTTAAGTTAAATACCCTACTTGGCATTTCATCAAACACCTTGTATGCACAAGTTCATGTGCTAATGATCATTCATCATTAAGACACCTATGTAACTCCATTATTATGTTTAAAAATGATCAATCTCAACAATTTCACCACAAACTACAACAATATAGTGAATATCATCAAATCCCCACCTTTAAACACTACTTTACACACCATGTTCATCAACTCCATGAAAACCCCAATTCCCCCATTTTCATAACATGTAATTCATGAAAGAAAACAATCAAAAGTTGTTCCTATATGATTATCAACATCATTAACAACATTTGACACTCTCAAAACACCAAATTTGAGAGTTTTACCCATCAAACCCACACCCCCCATGGTGACCCACGAAAATCCCATCAAAAACACCCAAAAATCTTACCTAGATGTTGTTTGATGCAAGGAGAACTCCAATTTCAACTTGCATTCAAGATCCAATCAACATCCAACCTCCAATTTGATCAATTCTTGAAGTTCTTGAGTTTTTCTCCTTTTTCTCTTCTCTCTTTCACGCTTCCAGCCACACACACACATAAAGAATGTGTAATTTTGACCAAGTCAACATCTTTAACCCTCCATTTTACAACTTTCAGCTATTGGCAACTTTGGTCCCTCTTTTACTAGTTAACTCTAACTAGTTATAACTAACTAAATTAAGTTAGTAAACACCCACCATAATTTCAAGAAATCAAATATTTATAAAACACCCACCAAATAGAATATAAAAATATAATTTTTACACCAATTATATTCGTTTTACAATATTTTATCAAAATGGGTCGTTACAAATTCTCCCCTCCTTAATAAGGTTTCGTCCCCGAAACCTCATCACACCTCAAACAGTAAAGGATAAATTTTCCGCATTTCATCCTTCGACTCCCACGTATCATCAGGACCCTGCATGTTCTTCCATTATACCATCTCCTGGTTAATCGTCTTATTCCGAAGTTGCTTGACTTTCCTATCCAATACAGCAACCGGTTTCTCAATATAATTGAGCTTATCATCATTCACCAAATCTTTCAATCTCACATAAACCGATTCGTCCGCCAAGCACTTTCGCAGATAAGACACGTGGAACGTATTGTGAATTCCACTCAACTCCTCTGGTAGCTCTAAGCGATAGGCAGCCTCGCCAATCCGAGCTATAATCTTAAATTGCCCAATAAACCGTGGACTAAATTTCCCCCGCTTCCGAAAACAAATAAATCCCTTCTAAGGAGAGACCTTTAGTAACACAAAGTCTCCCACTTGGAATTCGATCGGTCTCCCGTACACATCCCATTCCTAAGGTCTTAAACCGCCTTCAAATGAATTTGGATTACATCAATCCATTCATTTATCATTTTAACCACCTACTTAACTACATGTTCTTGTTATCCACCCTCTTCCCAACTCCTGGAATATACTATATACTCCATATAGTATTTCTTACAGGATCATTATACACCTGGAATGATAATCGTTCTTAAACAAGAACTCCTTCAAGGGTAGACAGTCATCGCAACTACCCCCAATCACCAACTATGCACACCCATAACATATCCTCACAGGCCTGAATGGTCCTTTATCTTTGACCATCAGTGTGAAGATAATACGTCATGCACAACAACAGTTTCGTGTACATTCTTAATATAATAGAATTCCTGGGTAAACACGAAACGAACGCTTTTAGTCAACCTGCCCACGATGAACAAATAATACCAAATAACACCATTAAGCATTGATAAGGTTCACACCACATGTGAATTCTCATCAAGTCACCCTTCTAATTTAATCGTCTAAACATGCTAATAACACCTTTCTTTCACCAAAATCCTCACATTAAGGAATCACACTACTTGTGATTACCCACATAAATCCACCCACAATAAGTTAACATCTTAACCATCAACTCTAGATATGGTTATTCTTTCATTTGCACCTAAACTCCTCTTACTTATAATTACCACAAACACATCTGCTACTTAGATATCACACGCCCTTGTAATTTATCTAATAGCACACGATGTTATAGAGTTTCACACCACTTGTGAATTATCTACATCGATTTACACCCGACAATAATTATAATTTATGTTCGAATCTAGTTTACAAACTAACAGATTCATTTCTCCCAACCATGAACTCCTAAATAATGTCCATAATCTTATGGATCATCCCCAAGCATTCTCCTATCTTTTTAAAAAATAAACTCAACCATCTGTAATATCAACACACGCATACAGGTCATTTTTACCTCTTTCTGTTCAAACATTACAACACATACACATCTATACATAATCATAGATGTTCACACCAATCTATAAACATATATCATTTACCACATATTTCAAACAGGCACACCAGTTAACATAATCAAATGTTTATAGTCACCACTCCCTAGTTAAGACACTCTTGTCAAAACCTTTAACATTTCATAACGACACTATGTGTCAAAACACTAGACATCATGTCTAAACCGTTAAACTTTTATAAATGACAGCTTGTCATTACCAAGTTTTATTCTCCCCATGGCATTCATGCCAAATTGTTTACAATTCTTTTCTCACCATCCCCCGTCCTTTGCCCAAGTCCATACACCTTTACTTTCTTGTTGCATCGAAGAAGCTTATATATAGGGTATACGTAAGGCATACACCCAGCCACCAACCCAACACCTCTTCAGTACAACATGATCATGGCATTGTTAGTTTCTTGGTTTTAGAGAAATATATTCCTCCTAACCATACAATTTGTCCAAAGTTTTCACTCACATGAAACGTATTCATTAACTTAGGACTAAACTCCACCCCATGTACTTCACACCCATAGTACACGCATATAAGAAATTATGACACATCATACAATACATACTTGTAGAGTGTACACTTTCTTAACAATTTAATTAAGGATAATCAACATATCCTATTTCGCCTATCTTTCATTATTTACACCAAACAACATGTGACTCGTATTTTCAACAAGTCATCACACACATGTGATTCAATTTACGACCACCAAATTCGCACGACATGCGGTTTTTAACACCACACCAAACACAAACACGCCTTTCTGGCTCAATATAACATACACAAGTGTGGTCATACATTCTCCTATTGTCAATCAATATACTAATTTCACCTAGTATTAACTTGATTAACTACACATTTTAACACCACATTCATATAAAAATGTCTACACCACTTGTAGATCATCTAAATCAAAATTTAATTTTACAAGGTTTATACAACAAACCATTGCCAACATATAAAACCACCCAAATTTTATAGTTTCACCCAAAATTAGCTCCCACCCGCATGTGAATTACCCTTTATGCCACATGAATGTGAAATTATACGCCAAACCCAATGCCATTCCAAATGGTCTTACATGCCACACTCAAATTCACATAATAATGCATATTCCACATGCGTAATAACAACTACCTTTTTTTTTTTTTTTAACACCATTTACTCCATATCATTACTACCAAGACTCACAAATTTATGGTCTTACACGATAATTTCAATGCCCCTCACCAGTGATCTTAAATAATATTCCACACGAATGTGGTTTTCCCCAATGCCACACAACTGTGGACTTACATGTAATTCCACACATCTGTGGATTCACCCCAATTCTAGTGTCAGTTATCAATCAACATACAATGACACTAATTCTAGTTACGCATACAACACATAACAATAAACTACCACGACACATGAAAATCATATTCATAGCTCTTTAAAACACCAATAAAGTGTTAGAACATAAAATCACCAAGTAAAAGTCAAATTTCACCCAATTTCTTTGAGACCTCCTTTTTTTTTTTCTCCAAATATTCTCAAGGTAGGTAATCACACCACTTGTGATTTACCTAAACACCATAAAATTCACCATGGGAAGTTCACACCACTTGTGAATCAACCCATCTCCAAATTCACACCCGTTGTGAATTGTTTGACTAATCTTAGTCAAATTTCAAATAAGAAGTTCACACCACTTGTGAATCATTCTTATTTCTCCGCACCAATGGAAAACATACAAATTTACAATAACTAAGAAAAATGTAAAACCTATTGCACGTTATTGACAAACAACAAATACACAAACACCAATTTTGAATTGTTTGACCATTTTCAGTCAAACTTCTAATAAGAAGTTCACACCCCTTGTGAATCAATCTTATTTCACCACACCACTTGTAAACTGACTCCATAACAATAACTAAGTAAATATAACACTTATTGCATGTTATTGTCATACACCCAAAATGCAAACACCCATTCACTGATTTCAACATCTAATGTATATTCCACATACATTACTTACACATACACACCTATATGCATAAAACCAAATAATCATATCAAGTATAATAGGTGGGTGACTGACATGACAATCCCACACCACATAACCATGGACTTATAAATTTTCACCCGAAAGTGAACTCTCACCAATGCCACACACCTGTGGACTTACATAAATTTTCACACGAAGGTGAATTCTCCCAATGCCACACACCTGTGGACTTACAAGAATTTTCACTCGAAAGTGAAGTCTCCCAATGCCACACACCCGTGGACTTACAAGAATTTTCACCCGAAGGTGAATTTTCACCAATGCCACACACCAGTGGACTTACATAAATTTTCACCCGAAGGTGAAGTCTCCCAATGCCACACACACGTGGACTTACAAGAATTTTCACCCGAAGGTGAACTCCTCCCAATGCCACACACCTGTGGACTTACATGAATATTTCACACAACTTATCTCATACCACATATCTCAACTAATCAATTTCAGAGACCATTATAAGTATCTACAACATACTTATACATTCTCTAGTTAATTAGTAAACAAGTTACTACTCCCTTACCTCCTATTCCATAACCAGATTTGAGTTGACTCTGTTAAAGTCATGTTCATGTAATGAGGGTAATATTATACTGGCCAGGCATAATAATACAATCATCCCATGCTCATTTCCATAACTTCATCAACCCACATCATGATCAAGAATGTTATTAACACAAAATAATTACAACAAAACACCAATGTTAAAAATATTAAGGTAATCATATCACCTAATGTTACCTTAACTCCATCTCACCATATTATATCTAAAAATTTTGGTTTAGCAACAAATTCACACCAATCACCATTAAACATAACAACTAAGGTAAACAAACCACAAACTTGTTACCTTAATCCCCCGGCTTCGTGATCGGATCTCGGATCAAACAATACTCCCCATATCAAAAGCACAACGATTTGAGTTCAAGTGTTCGCGACACCCTTGAATCCCTCAAATCAATGGCTCTGATACCAACTTGTAAGCCCCAAACCCACCAACACATGCCACGTGTGTTTAAACGACAAAAGAAAATAGGTCCCAGATTTTTCAAACCGACACATGTAATTAACACCATAAACACCTCACTTGAATGGACTTTACAAAATAATTGATGTTAATTAAACATTCAATAGCAAAAACTACATTAGAGTTATTCACCAAAAACCTTTGTTTTAAACCAACAAAGAAAAAACCCCAAAAGATGTTTGATCCGAATCCTTGCGAGGCAAACCGATCACGACCCCGTTCACCCCTTCCGTTCACCTGAAACACCATAATTAAGTCACCATTAGTTCATTAGAACTAAGTAAGATCACCATGCCCACCCACATGAGCTTACATGACCCAAAAAGTCAATTTTGGTCAAATTTTACCCCGGGCGTATGGATTGGGCGTATCTGGGGCGTATCACAGACAAAATCCAAAGATTGAGCTGAAGGAGGCGTATGATACGCCCCCCCCAGGCGTATCATACGCCGGGCACCACCTGCACGGCTATTTTTGCTGTTTTAAGCCATCTTAACCCCTTTCGCTCAAATACGACCGTTCCAATACCCCCATAAACATTATATAACACCATATAATCATATTAAACACCTCAATTCACCAAATTATAACCATCATGGTCATAATATCAAACGATTTACTAACGGGTCGTTTGCACCCAAAACTCCATTGAAATCTTATTCCACAAGATTTCTCAAGTTAAGTAAACCACACCACTTGTGTTTTACTAACTTGATTACACCCAACAAAGAACATTCACACACCATGTGAATAATTCAATGTTATGATCACACCACTTGTGATTCAAAACACCAATTTTAGTTGAATTCAATTACAATTCACACACCTTGTGAAATGATCCAAATCCCTCAACACACATACAAATTAACACCAAATCAATCATGAACTAGTATTGATACACCATGTTTGCAATAATCAAGCAACATATATCACCTATTGCTTATCATTGACTAACAACAAGTACTAGTTCATCTATCCACTATAAAGTCAAATCTTCAACAACATTCATACATGTAAACACCTTTACACATAATGAGTAAAAGATTTAGGTGACTTACCTTGTTCCAACGCGCTATCCTCTATAACCAATTCCTTCCCGGGTCGTTTGGTTTCACCCACACCTTCACTATCAATTCCTATTATCACAACTAATAGGTTTAATATAAAGTTTGACCACAATTAGTCAACATACACCCCTTTCACCCCAATGTCAACATTTTCAATCTAATTTGTTTCCAATTGACCCTTAACCATATCAATTCACCATTGTTGGTGTTATAACCCACATAATTCACCTCACCATTGGTTTTAAACCAAATTTTAAGTTAAATACCCTACTTGGCATTTCATCAAACACCTTGTATGCACAAGTTCATGTGCTAATGATCATTCATCATTAAGACACCTATGTAACTCCATTATTATGTTTAAAAATGATCAATCTCAACAATTTCACCACAAACTACAACAATATAGTGAATATCATCAAATCCCCACCTTTAAACACTACTTTACACACCATGTTCATCAACTCCATGAAAACCCCAATTCTCCCATTTTCATAACATGTAATTCATGAAAGAAAACAATCAAAAGTTGTTCCTATATGATTATCAACATCATTAACAACATTTGACACTCTCAAAACACCAAATTTGAGAGTTTTACCCATCAAACCCACACCCCCCATGGTGACCCACGAAAATCCCATCAAAAACACCCAAAAATCTTACCTAGATGTTGTTTGATGCAAGGAGAACTCCAATTTCAACTTGCATTCAAGATCCAATCAACATCCAACCTCCAATTTGATCAATTCTTGAAGTTCTTGAGTTTTTCTCCTTTTTCTCTTCTCTCTTTCACGCTTCCAGCCACACACACACATAAAGAATGTGTAATTTTGACCAAGTCAACATCTTTAACCCTCCATTTTACAACTTTCAGCTATTGGCAACTTTGGTCCCTCTTTTACTAGTTAACTCTAACTAGTTATAACTAACTAAATTAAGTTAGTAAACACCCACCATAATTTCAAGAAATCAAATATTTATAAAACACCCACCAAATAGAATATAAAAATATAATTTTTACACCAATTATATTCGTTTTACAATATTTTATCAAAATGGGTCGTTACAAGTATTCTGTGTTTGGTATTGACTTGCATATATTTTTTTTTTCAGTTATCTTGGTGGTTTGTAACTAAGATCGATTCCTCGATCGCCGACCGTGAGGCCGTACCCCTGGTGCGTGTGAATCTCGTGGAATAGGTAAGCCATTGGCCCCCATTAGTTCAGAATCCGAGATTAAGTTCAAGATTTCACCCCTCACCTTGTATACATTAAAGTTTTACCAGTGAGACTTGAACCCTGGTCTCTAAAAAGAGAGTGTCAAACATTAACAGCTAGACTTACTTTTCTGGATATTGACTTACATATAGTGTTGATTAAGTTGTTGGGGGAATTTTGTCCAGTTTTAAATAATACTTTACATTGATGATTGCATAAAGTTAACCTATGTCACTAATGACTATAATAACAATAATATTAACGCACACAATCAACAACGAAGGTTACAACTTACAATTATTTATCAAAACGCTTCTAACATAATTGCAGTCAGTTGACTTCTCTTATGAGAAGTCTTGGGTTGAGCCATGTGGTTTTTCTAGTTGTATATTTCCTTCTAGACAGATGAGTTAGGTCACCACGTTGTTATTCGGGTAGAATGGTGATCTATTTGTCAGGGTGATTTATTTGTCAGAGTGATCTTAGGTGACCTGACATATATTTGATGTTAAAAAAAAGTAAACAAACAACTTTTTTTTTAATTATATTTTTATTAGTAATTATAAAATAAAGAATAAAAATTTTAAGTTGGAGAAGGTTCTGGGGTTAATAGTTCCGATGGATTTGACCATCGTTCGACTCACAGTATCAAACTTTATTGTGTGCCACTGGCTTCTGGTCTTGTAAGAACTGTCACATTCAATTATTAAAATTTAATTTATAAAATAATTTAGTTCTTTATTATATGGATTAACCAAACACCAAGTTAATCCAATGTGTTTTCAAGTGTTCAACAACAAAAATAAACCATTAAACCATAGGATTAGTTCAATATATAGTCTCTTTATCATAAAAAGTATAAAAATGATTATTAACAATTACATCATGATATCATATTTAAGAATAAAAATTTAAAATTTTATAGCAAAAGTTGTTAGAGGATAATTTAGTTATAACCACTTTCTTCCTTACATTTTTTAAACGTTTATAACTTTTACATAAAATATTATTAAAAATATAAAAACGAGCATTTTTATCTTAAAAATGAGTATAGTGCTGCTATAAAAATGAAATTTTTTCAGTTCATTGTGTCTAATTATCGTTATTATGTTTTTCTTAAAAGTTTGTGTATAATTATCTTATAGTGTTTTTCTTACAAGTAACTGTGTCTTTTTACAGCCTATTGTGTTTTTTAAAGATTATTGTGTTATTTATACTGGTCATTGTGTCATCCTTGCTTAACATTATGTATTATGTAACATTATTTTGTATTAAATTGTTTAGGAAAACACAACATTGAACATAAATACAAAAGATAAAATGACTATACAAAAGACACAATAAAATGTACATATGACACAATGCCTATACAAAAGCCTCAATGACTCAAAATCTTTCTTAGGCTTTTTACGTTAAGAGGCTTATTTAGTTTAAAGTAACCCTTACACCATAATAGCTAGGCATTATTTCATTAATCTCAATCTATGACCAATAATCACCCTTTAGGCTAAACCTCTTTAAAGTAGTTTGTTACTTGCCTAGGTGTCTAGTGAATTTATTTCCTTTCTTTTTTCAAATTTTTCATGGCTTAATAGATAATGTGATAAGCTAATAATTTTTTTTCGTGTTTCATAATACAGTTAACCAACATGTCAACTAAATAACTAATCGGTTATGATAAATTGGATCGGATTTTGCAGTTGTGTTGATGTGGCTTAGACATGACAGTCTGTGAGCTAATTTGGCTTAAAAACCATTACGTTTTGCAATAAAAAAACCTAATGTAATTGTTAAAAGTCACGTAACGTGTTTTCTGTGTCTTTCTTTGAACTGTTTTGTATTTGGTTTGCTTAAGGTAGAAGATTATGTTAGTTGTTTTACTTCTAGAAGCGTAGTTTGGTCTAAAGTGGCTTTAGAAGATTCGTTGAAAACTTGTGTTTCTCATTTGAGTAGCGACAAATTAATATTGAATCATATCAACAATATGATATATGATAAAAAATTATAATAATAAATAAATTAATTAGTAAATAAAATAAACAATTTAATAAAGAAAATATGACATATATGAGTTGAAAGTCTTTATATAAGTAACCTAAGGTAAGTTTTGTTTTCGTCTTACTCTTTTTAGATTCTACCGATTAATGATATTTTACTATGTATGCTTTATCAACAATAGGATTCAGGGGCGGCCCAACCTTTTTAGTGGCTCTAAGCGAAGTAAAAACTTGAGGCCCTATATTCATTTTATGTTAAAAAATATAAACCTTCCTTCATCATTGTTAGTATTCTCATCAACCTTTTTGCTCTATTAGATGAACCGGATTCATACTTTTGGTTTCGGTTATATATAACAAGCTACTAGTTAAACAAACAAAACAAAACTAATAACCTAACAAAACCAATAAACTAACAAACCAACCAATAACCAAACAACTAGTTAAGTTAACAGACTAACAATTAACCCTACCAATGTCAAATACACAAATTGACAAGCTATCACCCTAACAAATACCAATGTCCAATTAACAAAACAAGCAAGCAATAAGAAAATAACCTAACAAAACAAAAAAATAAATAACAAAACAACCAATAACCTAATAACAACTTAACTTAACAGTTAACCCTACCAATGTCAAATACACAAATTAACAAGCTACCAAATATCCATGTTCAATTAACATATAACAATCACTAAACAGAAAAAAATAGACAACGAGTTAACTTAACAGTTAACCCTAAGCAAAAAAAAAATCTAGCATTAAGCCAACAATCATCAAATTACAAACAACCAAATTACCAAACACAGACAATCGCTTAAATGGCTGAATCCGATAAGGGAAGCAGTAAAAACAGAAATCGAAACAATACCTAAGGTCCTGAGCTTTGACTATGAGGCGCCGGAGGAATGAGGGCCGACAGTAAGTCGGATACTCGGATTGTCAATCGTAACAATAATAGAATATCGCATGACTACCTGATAGGATCTAATCTTGATTTTTATTAGGTTTGTAGCGTAGTCTCAACTTGAGATGGGGCAAAAAGCCGGTTATAAAAATGGAACCAATTACACAAACCGGACCCAGAACTTGTCCAGCCCGAACCAGCGGGTATAAGCGGTTCAGAATTTCATAAAAATGAACCGGAATTACCAACCGGTTCCACCATTACCCGTCCAAAACCCAAACCAGAAGCGGTCAAAAACCCAACCCTAATCGGAACCGATTATTGATTTTATTGACCAGAACAGTAATCGATTTAAAACCGGAACCACCAGCACCAATTTAATAAAAAAACGGTTTACCAACCTCTAGTCTCAACTAAGCTTTCATATCTAGCACAAACAACCAAAAACATGCTATTACATTATACAAACTTTGAAAATATACACATACTAGTTGATTGTTCTTGATCACGGCCTCACTACACATATCATATACATACATGATGCATCCTATAAACACAAAGGTCACTTGCAAGTTTAAAAAATTGCTTCTAACCTTGTTCAAATCTATCCAAACTCGATTTTTCGACCTTCATTTTGGGCGTATGAGCACAGAATCTACACAAAGACCACCTTTAGTATGTGTACAATCGATTTGGGTCATCGAAAACTTGACTTTCATCGGTACACTTGAATCTTCAACAACAAAGTCACCAGCTTGATAAAGATTCCATTTTCCAAGATTTGTCAAATAGCATTTGCTAATCTCCTTTTGACCATTTGAAGTTGAAAGTTGGAATTTCACAGGCTTTATATCCCAGCCATGAACATGTTCAGAATTGCAGACCCTCCGACCGAACCGCTTGCCTGACCGCCCAAGTTGTAGCCGGAAGTAGAGGGTGTAGGTTCCACAGGGAAAAGGGAACTCGACCTCACCATCAACCTCGAACCACCAAGTTTGTTGGAGATAAGCCACTGAACGGAATCTACAAATATATTGCAAGAACCAATCTAAATCAATCATCTTTAGACCAAAAATAAAATAAATTCAAATACATTTATCTACACAAATGCATATTAATGTATTTTGATAGTAACACTAGAGTCTAGATATATGAGAAAAATAAATGAAAATTTCAAATTGGTTCTTAACAAAATTTTAGAGTGAATTACGGTTTCGGCTATGTGGTTTAAGTGTTTTAACTATTTCGGTTCAAAATAGAATTTTCTATCAATTTAGCCTCTGTGGTTTAGACAACTAACGTTTTTGGCCGAAATAGTTATCTAAACCATAGAGGCTGAATTGATAGAATATTCTATTTTGGGCCGAAATAGTTAGAACACTTAAACCACAGGGGCCAAAACAGTAATTTACTCAAAATTTTATGATTACGCAAAGAACCCTAACACGAGTGCGTGCATTCACATATATATACTCACATATATATACATATATAGATGCATAATTTCACCTAGATTCCTCTGTAGAAATCCAACTCCAATATCTACGATCATCAATGCCAGTTATTGCTAATCCATTTGAAGATATCAACATACAAGTTTTTCCTGTTTCTTTATCCAACCAAACTTTCTGCAAAATGAATTCCAAAATAATATTAACAAACTCCAAAATAAACACATGAATTGAAGAAAGATTAAGATCACATCATCAGGTTTTGTAGCTCATCATAAAACCGATTTTCATGTCAATATAAGGGGATGTTTGAATGTAAATATGCATTTGAACTGATTATTGCAAACTTAAGTTGTGACAATAACCGATTATGATTATGTTTTTCTGATCATTTAGGATCCAAATGATCATATTAGTAGTCACAAGCCCTGATTAACAAGATATATCCAACATATCCTAATTCCTAACTTGAAAAATCTGATTATTTGACTAGTGTTAAAAAAAGTCATGATAATCACATGAAGGGGTTGTATCCTATGAAAACTCGCTCTTAGAGAGAAAACCTTAAACCATAACTGGGTCATCCATTTGAAATCTTGAAAATAAACATGCGATCCACATTAAACCACATTAAAATTGATTTATTTATTCAAACTCTAATTTTTTATTCAACTTTAATATGGACCACATGTTTATTTTCAAGGTTTCAAAAGAACTACAGAAATAGAGTTTTTAGTTTTCTCTCTAAGATCGATCGAGTTTTCACTTGAAAATTGCATCCAAATACCCAATAATTCTTGAACAAGAAAAATTACAAACAATGAAAAGGAAGAGCACCACAATCAACATCTTGATCCTTATAGTCTTAAATAAGCTAATCAAGTTCAAGAATTAGACACAAGTAACCAAGCAGTAGATTTCAAACAAATCATAATCCAATCATCAAACAAATTCGATTATTACAAAATTTTTACAAACAAAACATGTCAAATTGAAGTCTTTGTGACTCAAAATTTGTTCCTAAATCAACGCACAGGCACAAAAGCAACATAATCCTACTATTTTTCACACTAAAAACACATAATCACGTATTTACTTCAAAACTGTCTGAAATGAATTTTGTTGCTTATCAGAAACGCAAATCAAAACAAATCCAGAAATCAAACCTTCGTGCCGCCATCAATGGAACTGGGTTTACACAACCTTGCATAAATTTCCTTTTTACAAACCCTCGAAGTGAATTCGTTACGATCAAACACTCTCGATAGCAACAACTCATAGTTCTTCGGCAGTTTCGATTCCCACACAAATTCAGCCGACGATGCACGACGAAAAGCACGATTGAGAGACGCAAGTCTACAGATATCTTGTGGGTTTAAGTACACAAGGACTGAACTCACTACACTCTCCGGCAAATCGCCGAGACCGGGCTCCAGTGGCACCACCGGAACAGAGGTGGTGCTGCTGCTACACATAAGAAGAAACGATGAAAACCCAGATCCCATAACATAAACCCTAATTATAAAATTGAAAGTTTGATCAGTTTTGCAGTGATTTGATTAGAAATCGATTGAAATTTGGGGAAATTTTTACGATCGATTTGAGAAATAAACGAACAGACATGCCTTAAGGAAGACGCGTTATTTAACTAGTTTTTTTTTTTTTTTTTTTTTTTTTTTTTTTTTAATAGCGAAGAAAACTACAATTTTAGTCCATAATCTATTTAGTATTTTACAAGTATAGTCCCTTGGAAGTTTAAAGATTTATTTATTTTTTATTTAAATCGAGTGTATCATCGTCCGAGTGTCCTAGGTTAGTAGTTTGATGTTGACAACCATTAAAAATATGGTTTGGTTTGGATTTTTAATTTTTATGAATTAATTTATCTGCTTGTTAATGTTCTTAGAAAATTAAAGTTATTTAAATAAAAATATTAAAAAAACATTGATGATGAAAAAGAAACGAATGAAACAAGATATGATGAAATAACTAAGACAACATCACTTGTTTTGCACGTAATACAAACAAGATCCATCTGGTTTGTTAGGGCCCAAAACCTAAACCACATCAAGCATTTCATTACATGTCTAGACATGTTAAAAAAAATTATAGTATATTGATATCTTATCAACTTCTTTCATTAGAGATCTTGACTTGAAATATCTCATAAAACAAATATTCTTCTGGGTTGAGTCATGAGATTTTCCTAGTTGTAGGTTTTCTCCTGAGCAGATGAGTCAGGTCATCACGTTATGTTCTTCGGGCGAAAGGGTGATATATTTGTCATGATGATTTTGGCTGACCGGTTGTTTGCTGTTTAAAAATAAAATAAAAAAAGATCTAACATGTTAGGGTTAAATCAAACTACAAGCCAATAGAGGATGTAAGCGAGAATTAAAAAACCAAAGCTCTAACTTTTTAGAAGTATATAAAGAACAAGGTTCTATCTTCTTAAGTTGAAAAGGAATCAAACCAACTTAAAAATAGAAATGCACGATTATATTTGAGTTATTGTTTTTAGGTACTAGTAGTTATATTCATATATTACGTAGTGGTTCAAAAAAACAGAAACAGGAACAAATATGAATTGTTATAAAAAAGGGATCCGAATTCTTATTCGAATTTAGGCCAGATATTCATTTTTTTCTTATTTGGATCGGTTATCTAAATTTAACCTGAATAAAACATGTGTATCTAGATTATTTGTATTTAAAAATCAAGATTATTCGGGTTAGTTAGATTTGGATCAAATATACATATTTCTTCTTCGAGTATGGTCAGGTTTTGAATAGAGTCTATAATATTCAAATTCAAATAAAATGTTATTTGGCCTAATAAACACCCAGAATTATCGAGATTCGAAAGGGTGTTGAGAATCTTGGTCTTGGACATATAAGATTCTCTTATCTCCCACATACTAGATCTATTTTGGTAGAACACTTGATCAATTTTTTTGGTAGGTCATGGCATTGAGAAAAATGTTTTTACTATCTCACTGTATTGTAGCTATTCAATTATAAAATCATATATTTATACAGTATCAGAGTCCAAACAAAACCCTCTATCACAATCAGTCGTATAACGCATCTTCCTTCTCCCTCATGGGAGTCACTTCGTTGCGTTCTTTCTAGGCCGTCATAACAGGTCACGACCCGTTAAGACACGACACATTAAGACATGAAACATGAACTGGTTAGACACGAACACGAAACGAATTCTTATCGTGTCTGTTTTTTCATGCACGAACACGACCCGTTAAAAACACATGAACACGAAATGACCCGTTAAAAACACATAAACACGAAATGACCCGTTAAGGAACATGTTAACAGTTAACACTATAAATGACATATTAAGGAACCTGTTAAAACCCGTTAAAGAACTAGAGTTAGACAATTAAAATTTTTTTGAAACTAATCGGTTACCCACATAATTTATTATATTATTTATTTTAAATTTTAAATTTTAAACAGGTCTTAACATGTTTTAAAGGATCTTAACAGGTCTTAACGTGTCTTAGCGGGTTTTACTTGTTTAGACACGGAAAATAAACACTGTGACAGAGCTTGAAAAAAAACTCGGAGTGGGCTGAAGGATTTTTAAGAAGAAAATGGAGGGGGCCGAAGGATTTTTAGGATGAAAACGGAGATGGCCGAATGATTTGTAGGAGGAAAACGAAGGGAACCGAAGTATTTTCTGACGAAAAATACTATATCGACCCTTTTGAGCGAAAAAACAGGGGGGCAGGACACCCCCGGGCCCGTCTATCCTTCGTCCCTGAATAAACAGGTCTTAACATGTCGACCTGTTTTACACACGAAACATATTAAGAGTAAACACGTCATGTCGTGTTAACGTGTTCGTGTCTAAAATTTACAACCCTAGTTCTTCCCCTACAACTCCATCATTGATCAAGCCTATCCCACCCTCCTCACCAAAAACGTCATCCCGACCATCACCTACTCTAGACGCAGCAAAAATTTATTAGAACATTTATTCTTATCTTATTACTACAAGTGATTCAATACGATGAGTACTAGTTGTTTTTAATAATATATAAAAACAAATAAACAAAGGAACTAAATACATTTCTGTATTTTTGTCTACTCTATTATTTTAAATTGTTAAAGTTGTATATATTATTATCTGTTGGGTCTTTCGGCAAACATTAAAATAATAAAGAATTTAAAAAGCAAAAAAAAAAAAAAAACGTACACCATACGTGTACATAGTACACTAATCCCATTATTCTACTTTCTCATACGAAATATTGTTCACAAAACCTTTTTCGGTTTTCTCTAATAACAAGTATTTTAACTATTTAAATGTTAATTAGCAAAATTATTTGTTTGGTGTGACAAAACGGCATGATTAAAACTCTAGTGTTGCTGCCAAGCTACATCTATAGTGTTACGTCTTTACGAACTCTTATCATTAACCATGTCTGAAATAAAATGTTTAATAAATCTTATCTTGTCATATCATTACCTTTCTATTGATGATATATGTAGAAAATGGCTTCATGTTTTTATTATAACACAATAATAAAATATAAATAATAATGATACACTCGTTATTCATAGGAAATAATCTCGTACAATACCGGTTACGAGATTAAAATAAAATAATATTAATTATGAGTTTATATACCAAACTTGTTTTGATCAACGTGTTCGTTGGGTACTCAAAATAGCTTCCTTAAATAGAGCATGATTAATATCGAGTCTTCAATCAAGGAGATTGACGATCCGATAACAAATGCTTCAAGAATACTTTTTTGTATGAGACCCTAGTTTTCAACTTGTTATGTCTTTCACTTATTCTTTATTGACATAGATTAGACATGTTGATGATTGTGGTTGAGACACATTGTAAGCCCCAAAACTCCCACATGTATGACACGTGTTTAACACGACATCAAAGTTTAGGTCCCAGATTTTTCAAACTCACAAATGTAATTAACACCATAAACCCTCCATTTACATACGACTTTACAAAATAATTGATGTTAATTAAACATTCAATAACAAAAATTACATTTGAGTTATCACCAAAAACCTTTGTTTAACACCAACAAAGAAAAACCACAAAATGTGTTTGATCCGAATCCTTGCGCGGCAAACCGATCACGACTTCGTTCAACCCTTCCGTTCACCTGAAACACCATAATTAAGTCACCATTAGTTCATTAGAACTAAGTAAGATCACCATGCCCACCCACATGAGCTTACATGACCCAAAAAGTCAATTTTGGTCAAATTTTACCCCGGGCGTATGGATTGGGCGTATCTGGGGCGTATCACAGACAAAATCCAAAGATTGAGCTGAAGGAGGCGTATCATACGCCCCCCCAGGCGTATCATACGCCGGGCACCACCTGCACATCTATTTTTGCTGTTTTAAGCCATCTCGACCCCTTTCGCTCAAATACGACCGTTCCAATACCCCCATAAACATTATATAACACCATATAATCATATTAAACACCTTAATTCACCAAATTATAACCATCATAGTTATAATATCAAACGATTTACTAACGGGTCGTTTGCACCCAAAACTTCATTGAAATCTTATTCCACAAGATTTCTCAAGTTAAGTAAACCACACCACTTGTGTTTTACAAACTTGATTACACCCAACAAAGAACATTCACACACCATGTGAATAATTCAATGTCATGATCACACCACTTGTGATTCAAAACACCAATTTGAGTTGAATTCAATTACAATTCACACACCTTGTGAAATAATTCAAATCCTTCAACACACATACAAATTAACACCAAATCAATCATGAACTAGTATTGAAACACCATGTTTACAATAATCAAGCAACATATATCACCTATTGCTTACCATTGTCTAACAACAAGTACTAGTTCACCTATCCACCATAAAGTCAAATCTTCAACAACCTTCATACATGTACACACCTTTACACATAATAAGTAGAAGATTTAGGTGACTTACCTTGTTCCAACGCGCTATCCTCTATAACCAATTCCTTCCCGGGTCGTTTGGTTTCACCCACACCTTCACTATCAATTCCTATTATCACAACTAATAGGTTTAATATAAAGTTTGACCACAATTAGTCAACATACACCCCTTTCACCCCAATGTCAACATTTTCAATCTAATTTGTTTCCAATTGACCCCTAACCATATCAATTCACCATTATTGATGTTATAAACCCACATAATTCACACCACCATTGGTTTTAAACCAATTTTAAGTTAAATACCCTACTTGGCATTTCATCAAACACCTTGTATGCACAAGTTCATGTGCTAATGATCATTCATCATTAAGACACCTATGTAACTCCATTATTATGTTTAAAAATGATCAATCTCAACAATTTCACCACAAACTACAACAATATAGTGAATATCATCAAATCCTCACCTTTAAACACTACTTTACACACCATGTTCATCAATTCCATGAAAACCCCAATTCCCCCATTTTCATAACATGTAAATCATGAAAGAAAACAATCAAAAGTTGTTCCTATATGATTATCAACATCATTAACAACATTTGACACTCTCAAAACACCAAATTTGAGAGTTTTACCCATCAAACCCCACCCCCCCATGGTGACCCACGAAAATCCCATCAAAAACACCCAAAAATCTTACCTAGATGTCGTTTGATGCAAGAAGAACTCAAATCTATGATTGCATTCAAGATCAAGCTATGAATCATGCACCAATTTGATCAAACTTGAAGATCTTGAGCTTCCTCCTCCTCCCCTTTCCTTGTTCACGTTTTTCAGCACACACACACACACATAAAAGTGTGAAATGTTGACCAAGTCAACATTTAAAACCCCCTTGTTAATTAGCTTTCATCTATTGACACTTCTAACCCCTCAATTTACATGTTAAAACTAACTAACTCATATCCAACTTAATTAAGTTAGTTAACTCCCACTACAATATATTTAACAAATACTTATTTAAATCACCCACCAAATATTATTTAAGATAATTAAATCATACAAAACACCCATTAATTAAATAAACACAATCATACACCAATTATGTTTAATTTATAATATTTCACCAAAAATGGGATGTTACACACATATTAAATACGCTTCCTTTAAAACAGTTTTCGCGCATCTTCTCAATACGATCACGTCTGTCTCCCATGGTATAACAACAGAAACAGTTTGTGTATTGTCGTCTGTCGGAAATAAAATAACACTTGAAAAAGATATTTTAAACAAGATCTTGAGGAGTCAAGAAAACTAGAAATTCTTCAAAGTATGAGATAGATTGCATGTATTATTCTTAGAACAAAAAAACGTGACACCAATTATCTTATATTTATATATTACAAGATGGTAATATCAAAAGTCTTTACTTAATACATATAATCAATATATGTAATATGAAAAGTTTTAATTTAATTGAAGAAGATGAAGAGTATTGATTTTAATTCATACTAAATTTGATAACTACTCGGGTAATTCAAATTTCCAAACAATTTCTAATGCCTAGTCTTGCATATATGTGTTTTTTAATAGCTTAGCAGTCTATTCCACATAACATGACCGATCAAACTGTTACCCTTATAAAATCTCTTTTAACCTATGATATATCAATATATATGAGGCATCCACATCAACTATAAAACGATAAAAATCTCAAGCTTAAACTGAAAATGTTGTTAGATATATGGTACAAAAGTTTTCTAAAACTTGTTACGAATATATATATATATATATATATATATATATATATATATATATATATATATATAATATATATATATATATTTTCTCTAAATTTTCGAACTACGACACTACGTTGTCATTATCGTATATGATGCAAACAATGCCTTATATATTACAATTATTATTACAATATATATATATGCATATATTATAAATTAACTCATAGTATATGTTATAAATTAACTTTTTTTTTGTCTCGATTTACTCTGATTGATCATTCTTTATAATACCTAATATATAAGATATTATAAAATTTTTTTTTGCCTCGTTTGGCTTTTTTAAATTAACATGTTATTCAAGTTCTTTACATACGACTAAAACACCATTAATAAATTTAATGACATAATCAAAACAAAAAAAAGTTTCAGTAACTTAATTAAGACAATTATAAAAGTTGGTAATATTTGTGTAAAGTTACCCAAAGTATTAAGAGTTCAGAATTTAGGAGTGCTAAAAAAATCATGGTCAAACATGTTAGGAATCAAAAAATTATATAAGACATACGAACTTATTACTTAAACACGATTTGTGTATTCGGATGTTGGTGAGTATATAATAGTTTAACATGACTTCTTTTCCACATTATTCTATAACTTTTTATCTATTTTCTTTTAACTTCTAAATATACAATAAGATCACATATTTAACCGGTTTATGTCTTGAAATATATATATATATATATATATATATATATATATATATAGAGAGAGAGAGAGAGAGAGAGAGAATTTATTAAGTTAAACAAGTTAACCATAACATGTCAGTGAGTTTAATACAACACTAATTCGAACTTTATTTATTTTTCCCTAGACGCATATCCAATAAAAAATGTGTCCCATGTATAACTTTTATATTTAATTAACATATTTATTAATTGTTAATAAGGTTTTATCAACTTATTAACCATTTTCCAAGAAACTTTAATTTTATTATTATACGATGGGGGAAATTTTGTCAAAAAGTGAACCAAAGTGGTTTTTTCACGTCTACAACTTTCTTACTTAAAAAATAGAATATTCAGCCAATATTAAGGACAAGATACTCTGAACCACTCAATTTATTTTTGAACGGTTTGGTAGAGTGATACTCAAGACGAGATTTCAATCATCTCCTCGAATTTGACGCTCTGAGACATATGCTATTCATTCCAAGAGAAAAACCCGACTTTGCTTCAACAAATAAGCCTTGATTCGTATTTGAACTCAAAACCTACCATATAAAAGTTAAGAAGGTAACAATTAAACTAGAATCCCGTCCCTTAGTTCTTAACCATTCAATTTCCACTATATATTTACATATCAACACTTTCTCTTTAATGCTCCAAAAAATTCATTCTTCCACTAAATGGACACTTTGAAATTACTAATAATAATAAACTATTCTAAAAGCAAAAATAACATTTTATTTTACCCCTATAAGTTTTATAATTTAAAAATAGAGTAAATTACCAAGAAGATTTATGTAATTTGTTAGTATTTCATTTTTGGTTCATAACTTTCATAAATTACACATATGGTCTCAAATTTTAAATATTTGCAACACGTGTAGCCCTTATGTGAGGGTAAGCTGGTGGTTTAAGTACTATATGCGTTACAAATGTATAATATGTTTGAGACCATATGAGTAATTAATGACACCTAGAGATTAAGAGTGAAATAATACAAACCATATGGACTATGTCAATAATTTACTCTTAAAAATATAATAATACAAAAAAGCAAGAGCGTTCAATATTTTAACGGACATGAGAAATTTGATATTGATTTGAAATGAATTTGACACACAAACTCAATTTTGGTCAAGTTTAGATTTAATGGAATCACACATGATTCCACTTTGGTTTGTCATAACCCTCACACACTCGACCACTATAATTGATATTCTAACAATACTTGATTTTACCATACATCATGAATCATACTCTTCTTTGGTCACTAGATGTAACTAAGATAGACCACCCTATTTGCGGTACGCGCATATAATATATTAAAGGTGGCAATTTTTACCTATATTAAAGGAAATAGGTTGGTTTGGGTAAACAATTGTAATATAATGGGTTGGAATGAGCAGGGGCGTACCTACATTATGTCTCGGGGGGGCAGCCGCCCACCTTGAAATTTTTTTTTTAGTAGTATGTATATGTTAAAATCCTGACCGCCCCCCGTAAAATTTTACAATCGCCCCCATTAAACTTTTAAAATCTAAGTGTTAAGTAATAAATCTAAGTTTAAAAATGTCCAACTAATAATTTAAACCCAATGTAAAATCAAGTTTAGTATTAATTATAATAAGACAATCCACAATAAACTGGTTAAAAACTGATAAACCGAATTCAATCAAATATAACAATTAAAAACCAAATAAACCGATACAAATAAACCTAGTTCAAACTTATATATTATAAAGATAAAAAAATTACATATGAAGTCGTTTTAATCGGTTAACCAAACAAAACAAATTCCAAAAAATTTGGAACCGATGACCAAAATTCGTATATAGTTAAGTACCAACTTCAAAATTCGGATACAATTAGGAACCAAACCTTAAACCAAATTCAGAATTCAGTTCGTTTTTTCAGTTATGAATACGGTTCATTTTTCTACTATTAATAGTTTTTAGCTTTTTTGAATACCCTTAACTTAATATTCAAATTCACTAAGGGGACTTTTTTTCGACTCGTCCTAGGCACCCCCAATTCTCAGGGCCTTATACGTTGTTTTGGATATATATAAAAAAAATAAAATCACGTAGCGAACAACTTTAGATGTATTGTATTTTCATTATGTCTTTATATACAAAATTTAATTTGATTGTCTTTTTTTAACACAACCCGACCCGATCCGTCTCAACCCAACTTGAACACCAATAAACCTAAAAAATTTCCGCCCCCCATGAAAAAAAATTTTGGGTCCGCCACTGGGAATGAGTAACATCATAATATTGAATGGGTTGAGATGTGTAACACTTAACACAATGCGAGTCAAGATGGGTAACAAAAAAACTATGTAAATGCAATGGATTCAAACATTTAAGAATGATTAATAACTTATTTGATTAGAAAATCATTAAAAATTATCCAAATGGACTATTTGTTTACTTATAACACATCTTAAATTAAATTAAATTGATATTTTTTTAATAACAATCCATTTAGACCCAAACTGATTTTGCTTAAAACTCATTCTGACCCGCACCCATCATGCCCCAAACCTGTTCTGATCCGTGACCCAACTCGACCCAACCTGCCCATTTTGCCATGCATATAATATATATGTGTGTGTGTGTGGGGGGGGGTCTTCAAGAGGGAAACGTAAAATTGCATTAATTTTAACGTTATTTTACAAATTTTGTGAAAAAACGTTATTAGTGTTGAGATAATTAACTTCAAACGATAACTTTGAGTCGGGTACTCCTTCGAATCAGTCTCTCTATTCAAACTGAGATATGGGTAAGGTTTGTCTGCATCCTTCAATCAGACTTTACTTAAGACTTAAGAGTGAGAATATACTTGGTAGATTTGTTTGTTTGTTTGTTTTGTGTAACTAACATGACTCGGATATGTAACCCGACACCCATGGCGTTGATAATTTGTGGTGTTAAATTATAATTGATTATTTATTTGACAACTTGCATGGAGAGTGGAATTCATTGGTTTATTTTTATAATCCAAATTATTTTAAAGATAAATGTGAGCTGGTTTTAGTTGTACTCAGTAAACAAGATAATTCAAAAATAACTCCACACCAAATTCCCCAAGGGTTATCTGTAGTGCAGAAACCGATTTTCTTGAAACCAAGAACCGGTTCCGGCTATAAGTTGGTTGTGGTTTTGTTCAACAAAGTAAAGAGGCGGTTTCTATTTGGTTTGGGTTTTTGACTGGGTTTTGACCGAAACCAGTTCAAGTTCCAAACCGGTTCCAATTTCGATCAACCAAGTCAAGAACCGGTTCTAGTTTGGTTCGGGTTCGGGATTTTGTCCATTTTTTATTAGCTTTTAGCTAGTTCCGGTTCTGGTTTTGACGGGTAAAGACGGAATCAGTTCTGTTTTGATTTATCTGAGAAACAAGCAACAATCCCAATCCGTTCTTCTCGCGGTAGAAGAACAAATACTTACTATTTATACTAGTACAAACGGTTATCTCCATTCATTAGAAAATGGATAGGTAAGGAAATTTCTGGTTGAGTTACGTACTTAAAAAACAATAAACCTCAGTTTCAAGAAATAATTACTTCTGCCAAGATATTCACCAAAGAAGTGAAAGCCATTTTGAAAGAAGCTATTCAGGAACAAAGGTAATATTTTATACTTCAGGAACAATCAGCCTAAACAAACTTATCAACCTTTTCAATCATTTTTTAATAAAATCAAAAGGGTACTTAAGCATTTCGGATTCAAATAATTTAAAATTTCTTTTTGGATCTTGAAATATAAAAAAATATACGGAAAAACTAAAAAGTGAATCGAATAGGATTTGAACCTATACTAAAGGTTTAGAAAACATCTGTATATCCATTAGATAATGAATGTTTTTATTGTTTTTTTTTGGTACTTTTATTTTCTGATATTTTATTTGAAAAAAAATGAAGTAAAATCGAAATAAAAATATAGTAGGTTTGATATAATAATTTTTTTTATTGTAAATGCAATTACGAGTGTTAGAACTGTCTGTACTTACCGGATCAAGTAGGGTGATTGTAGTTACGCTGGGTAGGGGTGTTCATTTTCGGATATCCGAAATCAGAAAAAAATAATAAAAAATTTAAAAAATATACATTTCGGATACCCGAATATCCGAAAATTAACCGGATGTCTGAAAATTATCCGGATATCCGAAATATCCGAAAAATATTCGGATATCCGAAAAAGTATCCGAATATCCGAAAAAAATATGTTTCGGATATCGGATATCCGAATTATCCGAAAATTTTCAAAATAGGTATCCGAATCCGAATCCGAAGTTTCATATATCCGAACTTCCGGATATCCGATTTTTTCGTATATTTCGGATTCGGATACGGATTTTTTTGAACACCCCTGGGGTAGTCGGCTCCGTAAGGGGTGTTCAGTTTTCGAATTGGATTCTAAAAAATCGAAATTCGATTCGATTTTTATTCGAAAATCACCAAGTCGAATTCGATTCGAATATTCGTATTCGAATCGAAATTCGAATATAATTATTTATATATATATTTTTATTATATATACACAAGTAGTTACTATAAAATTATTATATACCTATGATTTTATTAGTTTGAATGTTATAACTAATATTACAACTTAAATGTTAGCTATTTGATATTTACATATTTATAATGTATTTGATATTTTGAATGCATAAACATGTGTAACAAGTATAAAACATTTTTTTTAATTAAATTTGAATCAAACAAATTCGAATTCAAATCGAATTCGATTCGAATTCGATTCGTATTCGTATTCAGAATACGAATACGAATCGAATTTGAATGCTCTTAAAAAAATTCAAAATTCGAAATCATTCGATTCAAAATATTCGAGTTATTCGAAATTCGATTCGATGAACACCCCTTGCCTCCGTTTCTCATACTCACTCCCCCGCAATGAATAGTTACGGGTTGTGTTAATATGGGCCCAATGGCAAATACAACAATAATTATTTTTGGGCTCAAATGGATAATTGTCAGTTTGTCACGATAAATTCTCTCTCTCTCTAACTTAAAATATTTTCAAAATTCTTTTTTAAAATTTATAAAATACTTTTTAACTTCTTTTAATTTCTAACATTTATAATTTATTCCCTTTATTATCCATATTTTGATTTTCTTAAAAATTTTTTATTAGTTTTAAAAAATACTAATAATCTTAGGCTATATCGATTAACATATTGGTACCAAAAAAAAAAAGACTAACACTAACTATATTATATCGGTGTCATTATATCTCTTTTTATATGCGATTCAACCTCCACAACCAAGCCTCCGTAAATTCACACGCTTTAGTTATGTACTTAACTACTTTAATATCACATGCACAATGAGTGTAATGAAGTTCATAAATACATTGTACATGTTGTTTTAGACCATTTTTTAATATATTTTTTCCTATTAAATTATCTTTTAAAATCTTATAACGCCAATGCAAGGCATAACCGTGTTTTATCAATCCTCATAGCCGTGTAATTTCATATAATTTTTAATCATACTATATATCATACTTCAACACATGTAACTTAGGTACTTAATTCTTCTTAAAACAAGCACGTTCATTGTTCAGGTCCAATCCTTTTTATAATTTAAAAAAACCTTTGAAGAGTTAATTAATATAAAAGGTATTTTCAGAGGAAGTGTGAAATTAAAAAAAAAAATTACACACTTTGTGAAGAGTTTTAATTAATATAAAAGGTATCTTAAAGCAAAAATTATCGATATTTTCTTGTACAAGAAAGCCTTTGACGCCTATGCTTTAATATTATTTCCCACTAAATAATCAAGAATTCCTATTTTACTATGATATATTGATATATATTTGATTAATCATGCACGATATTTTACGAAGCTTCATTTTTTTAAGCAGGACTTTTATGGTTTTTCCCATTTTCCCTCTTTCATTCTATATCTTAATCCATCATTTCTTTCTCAGACTCAGCTCGTCTTGATTTAAAAAGGGTTAAACTTGCTCCTTTTTTAAAGTTTTACTTCTAAAGTTCGAGCTAAACGTGAGAAAAAATTCTCAAGCTTGAGTTTAGTTCGGCTCGCTTGGCTAGTTTAGTATTTATTATATATTGTATTTCTTTTTATTGTCTATTTTATATATACTTATAGCTATACTTTATATATATAACATTAAATATATGAAGATGCACTTAAAAATTATATTATATATATAAAAAGTTTGTTTAGGCTTGTGAGCTGATCTAAGATTGAGCCCCAAAATTATTGCTTTTTGTTTCTTTGGATAAAAAATTAGAGCGTTTTGATACCATCTTTGGATGATAAGAGAGTATAGCCTTTTTCCACTTTGTATTCATAAACCATATTTAGATACAAATCTAATCATAGAACTCTACACATTGATTACATATATATTTTCTCTCCTTGATTGTATGTAATTGAGAGTAAAATATTCTAACAAAAAACAGTCACCATTACAATCAGTAGGTAGCATTAGAAACCTTGTCCTTAGATATAAAAGTATCAAAGCTCGAATAAATTATCCACAAGGAACATTAAACCCTTTATAAGAATGGAATCTTTGCAAAGTAATGTGACCACAAACCATTTTTTTTTGAAAAAAATGAATTTAAAACTATTGATTTTGTGCTTTTTAAAAGAATATGAACGAACCGAATGAATACGAATGAGACCTAGATAGTTTATGTTCGATTGTTTGGCATTAAACTTGTTTACGAACATACAACTGAACGGAAATTATTATTTGTGGTCACTTCATTAAGGAATTCAACATGTTTACAAACAAAAACAAACATACATGATTAAATAGATAGAAATTAACATATTTATTCCAAACATTAGACATTATTATCCTAATTAAATATTAAGTCAATCACTTGATGTTTATCATAAATTAACATAATGATTACCAAAACAAAGCATTAGCTAAAAATAATAATCATAATCATAAATTTATAACTATCCCAAAATAATATTTAAAATATTTAAGTTTCGTTTGATTAAGTTTTTTACATTTTCAAATAAGTAGTTTTATATATGGTTTAAATGTTAATGTATTAAACAAATGTAAATGAACATTTAGCAAACATATGAAAACAATTCAAGGACAAGATCCTATTTATGTTTGTTTATTCAATTAAACGAATACAATTTGTTATTTATATTTTTTTATTTATTAAATCAAAGGATGAATGTAGACCAACTTTTCGATAATCAGTTTATGATTTATTCGTTAAAACAATTATTTATGATAGATTTGTAGTTAAGAAATTTGTGTTCTTCGACTGTCCAAGAACTAGTTTTTCCTTTCGAGTCATCTGGTTGTTTAATTGAGTGAATGCAGTTAGTATACGAAGATGGCGAAAAAAATATTAAATTAATATTCTATTTATCTTGTCATTTGTTTTATCACTTTTATTGATTTTGAACAAGTAAAATTTCTAATACGTTTTTAATTAATTAGGTATCAATTAAAGGCGTTTATTAAATTAATTCTAAAGGCGCGACATCATTATACAATATAATGCTTATAGCATTAATATTTATGATACAGTTTAATAGCATGAAAAATGTTTAAACTTTCACAAGAAGAAAAATTGGTTGGAGTCTTTTGAGTGCAATTATGAGCAGAAAGTTTTCCCGTATGTGTTTCTTTCAGGATGGTGGGGTCAAGTTACCCGTTTGTTGAGTTTGATTTATTTATAAAAAAAGGAAAAAATTGTCAGCAAAGACAACTTAAATTTGTTACACTAAGCACTTTAAGTTGTTGATAACTAGTTTCTATCATTTGACAAAATTATCAATCTATTTGTCAAGGTTCCTACTTAAGCAACTTCTTTTTTATCATTTTTACCTGGTGACATTTCCTAGCCTTACGTTGCATAAATGACAAAATTCTACTCACATGGCCAGTTTTTTTGTTGCAAATGTCTTTCAATTCAGGTACTCGTATAAACATGATAAACCTACTCCAACCATATATGCATCAAAGAACGTACAATAAACCAACCTAACACACATTTTAAAGTAACAGTTTTTTGATAAATATATTACGAAGTTACGTATATGTAACTTAAAAAGTTTCGCATGTAACTCATAAAGTTACATATATGTAACTCGCATATATGACATACCTTTAGCGGCGATTTTCTGGACCTTTAGCGGCGATTTTTGTCGCCGCTATTGCTGATTTTCTTGCAGTGTAATATGAAATACATATATTTTAAAAAGTATTTTTAAAACCCTCAAAACCGGTTCAAACAAACTTTGATTGAACTCATTCTAACGATGTTGAAACCATATTGTCGAAATCTCAATATTCTCTTTTAGGTTTTAGCTTTAACATTTCGCTATTAAATTTAAGCTTTAGTAGTTAGTTTTTAACTTTTAGGTTTTATATTCAGGCTAAAAGATTTGGTTTTTAAGTTTAGGTATTAGTGTTAAGTTTTATGGTTTGGGGTATAATGTATAAGGTTTAGGACTCGACAAGCCCGTTCCCATGCCGAAAAAATTAATTCGTTCGGAGTTTATTTGGGTTGGGTTTTCAAGTTTTTAAAATCTTTTTTAGACTTTTTAAATAAAATGGACTTTTTATGAGTATATATATATATATAGGGTAAGGTTCCCCTAAAAAGTCTATTTTGCCTAAGAAGGCTAAGAAGGATTTTCAAAAACTCGAAAACCGACTCAAGCAAACCCCGATTGAATTCATTTTTGCATCATTGGAACCGGCTTGTCGAACCCTAAAACCCAAACCTTAAATCATAAACAACAAATCTTAATACTAAAACCAAAACTTTAAAAACTAATCTTTAACCTAAAGATAAAACTTAAAAGCTAAAAATCAAGCCCTAAAACCTAAAATCTAAATCTAGTTGTTAGAATGAAAAGTTAAAAGCTAATATTGTAGGGTTCGATAAGACGGTTCCAATGCAATCGAAATGAGTTCAATCGGAGTTCGTTTGGGTCGGTATTGAATGTTTTAAAAATCTTTCTTAGCTTTCTTAGTCAAAATATACTTTTTATTTTATCTTTCTCATATATATATATATATATATATATATATATATAATATAGGGGATGGTTTTATTGGTAAACCACTCCAAGTGTGGTAACCATTTAACTAATTTTGATTGGTTCTTTAAATAATATGTTTTAAAATGAGTGGTTCATATTAAATCTGAAAAAAACAAGTGGATAAGATTTGTTTAAGGGTATATTTGACATTTGGTGGGGTGTACTTGATTCCTTTTTTAAAAAAAGTTTACCCCCCAATTTTTTAAACCTTCATAACTTTTATATACATTATTATTTTTTTTATAAAAATTTCACCATAAAATTTGTTACTTTTTTATCTTTACTTCATGTATAATTTTGTCAAATTTTTTTAAAATTTTCGTATTTTGCACCGATGCAGCGACGTTTTACACTGATGCAACGGCGTTTTGCACTGACGTAACGAGCTGAATTTTTTTACACAGATGTAACGAGCTAAATTTTTACAAAGTTTTCATAATTACACTGATGTAAGGAGCTGAATTTTTTCAAAGTGTTATTAATTTTTTAAAATATTAATGAACTAATTTTTGTAATAAAAAATAATTTGTAACGAGATGGAAATATTTTACGTTGGTGTAATTACAAATGCTCGAAAAAGTGAGAGAAAATTATTGTATTTATTGTTCGTTACGTTGGTGTAATTACGAACGCTCGAAAAAAATTAAAAAAAAAATTTGGCATGACTATTATGGAATTAACGAGAAAAATATAACGAGTTTAATGGTGTAATTTTTATAAAAACATAACATTGTATAAAAAAGTTATAAAAATCAAGGACGAAACTTTGATTTAAAAAAAGGAAAATGGATAGATTTTTAAGAGTGTGATACTTGTCACTCTATTATTAAATCTGAATTTTTTATATTAAGTGAAATGACTTGGATACCTTTTTTAATTTAAAAAGGTTGTGTGACACTTGACAAAATCTTATTAAATCTGGAAATTTAAAACCATTAGATTTGAGTTATTTGGTTAACACAATTATGGTGGGTTCTTATTTGAACCAAATCCTATATATATATATATATATATATATATATATAGGGGAATGTTCAAATGTTAACCCTTTCTTATTGTGATAACCGCATAACCCTAGCACTTTTTTGCGTTTTTTGCCCGAATCTTTTTTTTTTCATGGTCTTTATTATACATAAATAGGGGGGTTTCTTTTTTTTTTTGCTAATTCATCACCGTTTAGAAGTTATTTACAACTGTAAGTAAGTGTAACGACTTACGGTTATCGCAAAAAAGACCATGAAAAAAAACAAAGATTCGGGCAAAAAACGCAAAAAAGTGCTAGGGTTATACGGTTATCGCAATAAGGAAGGGTTAACAAAGGAACCATCCCCTATATATATATATATATATAAATATAATTAAGAACCCTTACACTAAAAGAAAAAGTACCTAATGGGACAAATGGTATAGCGTCGACAGGTTGTCGTCGCTATAGATAAAAAGTACTTTTTCAAACATTTTGATCGCTATAGCTCACGATGGAAAAGGCGCGTTTGACCGAAATATTGGCGGTTCTGAGAAATCTCTATAGCGATTAAATGTCGTCGCTATAGCCGGAATATATTGATTTTTTTTTAATTTTTTTTAACAGATTTAAAAAGGTTGAAAAATCAAAAAAAAAATTAAATTACCTATAGCGACTACATGTCGTCGCTATAGGGTAGGAAGAAGACGAAAGTACTTTTTGTCAGTACATTTAATGCGCGCATCGGTTTCGACATTTACCTATAGCGACGACATGTCGTCGCTATAGGTAATATATACACAAAAACTTCGCAGAACCGCCATTTTCGCAGAAACTCTCCCAAACTCCATTTTTTCGATTTTAAGGGGCGATTTCGAGTTATTTGGTTCGTATATTGCCGATTTCGTGATGAAAGGATGATTTGGATCATCTCATTTGTCTAGGTATGTGTTTTTTCTTAAATTTTCAATTTTTTGTTGTTTTTTTCATATATTTTCAAGTGTTCATGAATTTTATATGTTGATAGGTTTGATTTGGTGATAATAAATTGTTGGATCCTTCACTTCTTCGTAGGTATGGTTTTTTTTTCTGTAATTTTTCATTTGTTTTTTCATATGAATTTAGTTACTAATTTTTTTTTTCATATTTTTGTTGATGTATGTGATTATGCAAGAAAATATTTTGTGTTGAAGATTTTTGGAACCTTAATTCAAGAGAGGTATGTTTATTTTGAAACTTTAATGTGTTTTAATTGTTGTGTATGTAAAAAATGGTTAATGATGTTGTATTATTCATTGATGAAACATGTTTCTTTGGTATTATTTATTGATGAAACACATTTCTTTAGTAGTGTATTTGTATAATTTTATGTTCTTGTTAGATTATTAGTATGTTGGGTTATTATGTTAGGTTAAGATTAGAATTTAGGTATGTATTTTTATGTTGGATATATAATTACAATATGCAATTTATGTAAATTTAAGGATATTAGTATATGTAATTTAAGGATAATGTGTATGTTTAACTTGTGTTAACTTAAGGTTAGAATTTGTATGCATATGTTTAGGTATGTTGTATATTTATGTTATGTGTGTATGTTAGAAAACATCAAGTTAAATGATTTGAGCTAAATTAAGATATGAATTTATGTATGTGTGTAAGTCTATGTTTATGTAATGTGTAGATGTTTAACTTGTGTTAACTTAAGGTTAGAATTTGTATGCATATGTTTAGGTATGTTGTATGTTTTGTTTATGTTTCCTTTGTAACATTGACTTTTTATAAGTATGTTTATGTGTTTATAAATTTCATCTAGATATGCATGTTTAGGTTTATGTGATAAATGAATTTCATTTGTATGCATATGTTTAGGTATGTTGTATGTTTTGTTTATGTTTCCTTTGTAACATTGACTTTTTATAAGTATGTTTATTTTTATATGTTTATAAAATTTCATCTAGATATTCATGTTTAGGTTCGTGTGTTGATAACTAACATGGAAGTTGATAAAAGTTGGATAACATTACGAAGCCAGAGATGCCCGGATTTTTTAAACGGTCTTAATAAGTTTATGGAGATTGCAAAGAACCATGTCAATGGTGAAGGTAAAGGGTATTGCCCGTGTAAAAGTTGTGCAAATTCTAAACGATCACTCTAGAATTTTGTCACACCCCCACCCCTCGTCACCTCATGTATGATGTCACTGAAACGGTTGCGGAAGCACAGTGGTGATGTCTCCGAGGTGTGGGGTGACTTACTTGATCCGATATCACAAGCACACAGATTAACTTAAAATAAATACATTACAGGGTTTCGTTATTACAATTTACATTACAACATTAACCTATTTAACTACAATTTTTGTGAGGTGCATTCTTCCCGAAGTCACGGTCTACCTGCAAAAAGGTTTGATTTGAAAACGTCAGCACAAAGCTGGTGAGTTCATACAGTTCAAGTTTCACAATATGATATGATATGATATGTAATATAAGTTCACAAAATGTTCAGTTCAAGATAACCATGGGACCCGTATCTAGTTCCTTTCTGACGATATTGTTCTACAAGATACTACCCGTCGGTACATATCTTAATGCCTCATTATCTTAATGTCTATCACACCATTAAGAAGTTTTGGAAACAGGAAACAAACATTCACACAAGGGGAGATGCAATCCTCCCAGCAAATGGGTGGTCAGCCAATAGTACTATCAATGTTTCCCCGTTCGGCCCCACATGGGTTCACTAGATACAGTTCAGAAATGAGGACTTAAGTTCTGTGATAGTGTTCTGTTCTCAGGGCAAAAATCCCATGAAATCCACAAGTTCCAACCAATCACATGCAATCACACAGATAACAGTGATACATATCATATAGTTTTGAAAAGTTTTACAGCGCTACCCCGATGTTTATAAAAGATTAAAAGAAAATGGGTCGTACGAAACTCACCTGGTAGTATAGATGTAGCAGAATATCTCAAAACTAATAATAGAGAAGTGATTCTGCATTTATTTACATTTAATGAGTTATTTATGTTCTAGTTTACTGATTAGATCTTTCTGAACGTTCAATGTCAAAGACATTGACTTAAAAGTCATCAAACTGATATTAGTTATGTAATTAGTTAATTTAATGTTATATCATACAATATATGATAATGTAGGAACCTACATTGCATTAGATTCCTAATACAAAGTTGATGACCCTCTTGATTAATCAGAATAATCTTAGATTAACCAAATAGTTAATGTTGTTGATTATGATACTGTAACAGTTTCTAGATAATTTAATGGCTTAGGAATGATCAATCCTTGTTATTGATTACCCAAATATCATGAAATATCACAATGTAGTATCATAAGAGGTATAATAACCAAGTTTAAACATACTAATCTGACTGTTATCGTAAACATCAGATAATCGTTCCAATGAGTATGTTAATGATTGTGATTAGTTTGAAACACTTGGATTTAACCTTGCATTTCAAGGATTAACCCAACTAATCACCTACATTGTTATAATCAAATGGATTAAACCATTACAATCATGGGTATGGTTTCATGCAAACCGGGCATTACAACGGATCAAAACAAGGATTTAACCGTTAAAACTTCGTGTTCTTTGTTTATAATCAATCCTAGCCATCATCTAGGCAATAATCAACAATCCTAACTATCTCATTACGTTCAAAATCAAGATCTAATCAATCAAAATCAAACCAGAAGGTTTAAATGGATCATTACCTAATCGGACGGATAAAACAACGATCAGAACTTGTATACACGTTTTCTGGCTTCAAAGATGCGATCTGGTGGCTTCAAGATGGTGTTTTGATGGTGTATGTGTGTGTGTTTTCGTCTGGGAACGGAGCAGAAGCGAGAAGAAGAAATAATTCTTCTTGCATGAAATCTGATGAAATAGATCAGATCATTGCACCGCCCCACTCGTCGCGTACCGCGACAAGATGCCCAAAAAGTCTTCGCGTACCGCGAAGAAATCCGGAGATCTCAGATTTCTTTCCTGCATCGCGTACCGCGGAGGAAGTTCAACTCCTCCATCGCGTACCGCGACAAGGCCAGAATTCCAATACTTAGAAATTTTTCTTCGTTTTTCGATTCTGGGCAATCCAGGACTCCGTTTTGTGCATGGTTTTCACCCACGTTCATCATTTCTCATCTACTATCATTCTGTAACAATTACAAGTATTAAAACAACATGGGTTTCTAGAATGATCAAATGTACCCACGTCATTGATGACGTGGTTCTCGTGTACAACTGTCGCAAATTTGGCTACAATTTATGCCCACATACATGACCGTGGTTTTCTACAGTCATATACAACATGGGTACATCATGGTGAGAAATATTCCAATGCTTCAGAGGTTGAAAGAATGTGGGCTACGAACGCAGATAATCCTCCACTAACAAATAATGAGATGTTTGATGCACTTGATGATGTCATTTGTGAGCAGAATACATATGACGAAAATGTAAATGAGTATGGAGATGGCTTAGACACGGAGTTTGACGCATTATTTAAGGAGCTTAATACCGAGCTATACCCTAGTTGTAATTGGATGTCTTCCCTAAACTTTTTGGCAAAATTAATGCATATTAAAGTTATTAATAAATGGACTGATAGTTCCTTTGACCAACTTTTAGAGTTTTTAAGAGTTGCATTCCCAAAAGAAAATAAGATTCCAGCCTTCCATTATGAAGCTAAGAAGAAACTGAGAAAAATTGGTTTAGGATATCAGTCTATACATGCTTGCATTAATGATTGCGCTCTATTCTGAAAAGAGAATTCTTTTATGCAAAATTGTCCAATTTGTAATGAGAACAGATGGGTTGACAAAAACACAAAGGGAAAGAAAGTAGCACAAAAAGTATTGCGTTACTTTCCTTTAACTTCACGTCTTCGACGAAGGTTTAGTTCTAGATTCACCGCGAAATATATGATATGGCATAATACCGGACGCTCAACAGATGGTATGATGCGTCATCCGGTTGATGGGAAGGCATGGCAAGAATTTGATAACAGATATCCTAATTTTGCTAAGGAACCCAGGAACGTTCGTTTGGGTTTGGCTGCAGATGGCTTTAATCCATTTGGTAACATGAGTCAGACTTACAGTATGTGGCCGGTGGTGTTGACAACATACAATACACCGCCTTGGTTATGTATGAAAGAGTCTTCTTTCATGTTAACTTTGCTAATTCCTGGCCCTAAATCTCCTAGAAAGGATATTGATGTTTTTTTAAGGCCTTTGGTGGATGAATTGAAAACGTTGTGGACTGATGGAGTGCAAATGAGATATGCACACACTGAAACCATATTCACGATGCGTGCGGCTCTTTTGTGGACTATTAATGATTATCCTGCTCGTAGTAGCTTGTCTGGATGGAGTGGTCAAGGTTATAAAGCATCTTCTACTTGTAACGAAGACACACCCTCGTGCTCTATAACTAACAAGATAGCTTTTGTTGGTCATAGACGATTTTTGACTAAAAATCATAAATTAAGGGAAAATTTGCTGTTTAATGGCCAAAAGGAGACCAGAGATCCTCCTAAACAGTTAAGTAATGCAAAAATATTAAAACAATTACAAGGCCTTCCCATTCGTGTTCCGGGTAAACATCCAAGTCATGGAGGTGTGAAAAGAAAGCGAGCTGCATCAGAGTTGAATTGGAGCAAAAAAAGTATCTTCTTTGAGTTATATTATTGGTCTTCCCTTCTTTTAAAACACAATCTTGATGTTATGCACGTGGAGAAAAATGTGTGTGAAAGTTTGTTGGGTACTTCACTAATGAATGAAAAATCAAAAAGACACGCCTAAAGCAAGACAAGACTTAGAGAAGATGGGTATTCGAAAAAATCTTTGGCTAACTAAGAATAACAACAAGTTTTACCAACCACATGCCCCTTACTCTTTCACACCTACAGATCGAGAACGTTTTTGTAAGTTTATTAGAGGAGTGAGACTACCTGATGGTTTTGGTTCGAACTTTAAAAACAAGGTGCTTCCTAATAATTCAAATATAATTGGGTTAAAGTCTCATGATTATCACATCTTAATGCAACGATTGTTGCCAATAGATGTACAAGGATGTTTGCCCCCAAATGTTTCAATAACAATAATTGATCTTTGCACCGTGTTTCAAAAAATTTGTGCACGGTCACTTGATGTGAAAGACATGGAGAAAGATCATAAAGATGTGATTAAGATACTATGTAATTTTGAGTTGATATATCCTCCAACGTTTTTTGACATAATGGTTCATTTAGTTATTCATTTGCCTAAAGAGGCTATTCTTGGTGGGCCTGTGTATATGAGATGGATGTATCCCTTTGAAAGATACATGAAGAAGCTAAAGGCATATGTTAGAAATAAAGCCAAACCTGAAGGATCAATAGCAGAGGGCTATGTTGCAGATGAAGCATTAACCTTCTGTTCTATGTATCTTGAAGGTATGCAAATCAAATTCAACCGTCCTGATAGAAACGCAGATGCTGACATTCCCACGAGACATCTTCATGTTTTTTCATCACAATGCCGCCCAATTTCAAAGAAGAAAATAATATCACTTTCTGAAGATGTTAGAAAATCATTGGAATGGTTTGTATTAAGCAACTGCGATGAAATTAAAGACTACAAATCGTAAGCGTATTTATTTACTTGGTTAATTTTCATATTAGTTGCTTTAGTAAACTAATCTATAATGTTTGTTAATTGTATAGTGAATTTGAATATGAATTTCCCGGACGTGATCTAAAAACAGGATTCTCTTCATGGTTTCGATATAAATCAAATATGTCATCGTCGTCATCATCATTGTCCGTGGAGTTGTCAAATGAATTAAAGTCATTAGGACATGGCCCATTGAATGCATATGTGTACACGGCTTGTATAGTCAACGGTGTTAGATTTGTGGTACACAGTCGTGATGTCCGTCGCACTACTCAGAATAGTGGTGTTGTTACTATAGGAGAAGATGGTACTCACTTTTATGGTCAACTAGAGGAGATTATAGAGTTGAACTATGTAAATAGTTACTCAGTTGTAGTATTTCGTTGTAAATGGTTCAACACATCGGGTAAACGCCTTGTTAAGAAGAATAATATTATTGCAATTGATATTAGCCGTGAGTGGTTTGTTAACGAACAATACATTTTAGCTACACAAGCTAAACAAGTGTTTTATCTCCAAGATCATTCCCGAACAACCGGTAATTGGAGGGTTGTAGAAAATGTTCATCATCGTAAACTTTGGGATCATCCAAGTATGATTGGGGCTAATGAAGTAGATATATTACACGACAACCAATCATCTGATTATAACTTAGTTGTTAACGATGAGTTGAATGTCTCGCAAGAAACTCAAGATTTTTGTGACTTAGTAGTCGACTTAGGCCCGTTGCCTATGAGGGCACCTTTAGATGAAGGTGTGGATGATCAGATTTTCATTGATGATGATGAAGCAGAATACGATGATGAAGAGGAAGAAGAAGATGAAGAAGAAGATGAAGATGAGGAAGATGATGATGATGATGAAATAGAAAAACATTATTGTAGTGACGATTCTGAATAAATGTATGATAGTTATTTACTTTTGTTATAATTGTTTACATTTTTTGCTATTTCATTGTTGTATTTCTTGTAAATTGTTGATATTGTTAATATTGTATTGCTGCATTTGTTAAAATTGTTAACATTTATTTGCTTTTGTCCAAGGAATGGCGGATGTTGCTGGATACCATGGCGGTGACGGAGGTGATGAACCTCCACATAGGCATCCTTACAGGGTGCCAACCAGCTGTGAATCTTGTAAGTTTCTAGTATAATATATTTTTAATCTCCTTAAACATATTATTCAATTTGGTAACTTTTAATTTCATGTGTTAATGTAGCTAAACCAACCAAACGAAGATCTTCTGGAAAAAACTTAAACTTGTATGACAAATTCCAAAAGAATGGAAGCAGACCACTTCCAATAGAGTTTGATTACTCCTCCAACCTATATAGAGCTGTTGGAGAAAATTATCAGCTATTTATTCTGTTAATATCCAATGAAGTTGACAAACATGCCCCATTTCATTATCGGAGCTGGCAGGAGGTTCCGGGAGATGTCAAGATGTCTATTCTGACCACTCTCCATGTTAGTATACTTACTAATACTTTTTGTATACTGGTTTCATATTTTTGGTTATTTTCTAATCATATCAACTTTTATAGAATTACTTTGATCTGGCCCAATATCACAATACTGAATACTGGGATGGAATCAAGCTGACTGTGCGAACCGGTACAAAGACCAGAAAACAAAGCTAAAGAAGCACTTTGATAAAGAAGGAGGCTATGATAACACAGAAAGAGCCAAGCAGAATCCTCCTAAGGGCATGGGCTCAGAAGAGTGGGTGCAGATTATTGATGGGCTGTTTATAACCTCTACATATAAAAACAGATCTTTGAAGAATACAGCTAACAGATCAAAACAGCTGTATGGAAGTTATCATGGGACCAATCATACGCTCAGAGACGTTATGATGAGGTTATAATTTAGTATTATCAAAATATGTATTAATTTTTATTTGATATTTTAATGATAATATTTGTTATTGTTTAAATGTCAAGGAGGGTGGTGCGCCTCAACATGTGGAAGGCTGAAGGGATATGCATTTTAAGAGAAGCTCGGGATGGTATAATCAATTAGACGAGCAACATTGGGTAAGTAATAGATGTTCAATAGTATTATGTTTGACTCATTTAAACTTTATTTGAAAGTTGCCTTTTTAATATATAGGATGGGTGAACATGAATTGTTAGATATTTGTTGATTGAATTGGGAATTCTTGTTTTTGAATTAGGATTTGTTGCCATTTAGTATACATTTTGGGTAGTCATTTTACAGCAGTTATGCTGACGGATTTTTGTCAAATATTTAACGTATGTTTGTCTTGTGTTTTTAATGTAGGAGAATATTAGTGATGAATTAAACAAAGCAAAATTCACATCCGGTGGTGATGACACACCGGTAGATGAAGTGGAAGTGCTGCAGCGCTCATTGGGTGAGCGGCGTGGGCACGTAAGGGGCGTTGGAAGAAAAGTTAAAAGTATAACCCCAGACCTGTCTCTACACATGTACCATCCTACAGCAAACGAGCTGCAACAATAACTTGCTGATGCAAATGCTCGCTGGGCGGAGCAACAAAGCATCAATGAAATGATGCAACAACAAATCAACAAGTTGATGTCAATGCAAGGAGGCCAAGGCTCTAGCTCCTTCTACTATCCCGGATTCGAAACAAATCAAGAAAAAGATCAAGATGAAGAAGAAGATGAAGATGACGATGAAGATGAATAGATGAAGTTGTGGATTTTAAAACACTTATAACTTTGTTATGCTTGGTTGTTTGGTTAACTTTGAGATTTGGATGTAAACATGAATGTGAATGTATTTTGATGTTTGATAAAGTCTTATTTGCAGCAGGTTAAAACTGTTATTGTTGATTAAACATGTTTAAAACTGGAAATTCCAGAAAACAAAAAAAAATTGATTTTTTTTTGTAGGGCTATAGTGACGACATGTCGTCGCTATAGCCCTATGTTTGACTTTTTGACCATGTTCTATAGCGACTATAGGTCGTCGACGCTATAGGTAATTTCGAAAAAAATTTCTTTGTTTTTTTTTAAATAATTAATATAATAAAAATAAATCAAAAAAGAAAATGTGTCAGACACCTATAGCGACGACATGTCGTCGCTACAGCCTAATCTATAGGGACGACATGTGTAGCGACGACTTTCCTGAGCTATTGCGACTAACCTATAGCGACGACTAAGCAGCGACCACATGTCGTCGCTATAGCCTATAGCGACGACTTTTCTGGGCTATTGCGACGACTTTTGTCGTCGCTACAGGTGACTTTCCTTATAGTGTTAATCGATCACTAGAACAAATAGATTAAAAGGAAACATTAATATTCATTCAGATTAACACATGTTTTTTTATAATTTGGGTCAAGTACAACGAAGACATCGTTTTACTTATGTGAGCCAATCATCATCACCTACTAGATTTGGCTTCTTATTGCACACATATTATACATATACTTTTCTTGAAACCAGGATACTTAGTGGCTGCATGTTACGATCACATACATTGTAATATATATATATATATATATATATATTGTTCAAGTATATATATAGCAGCCTTATTTTAATTACTTTGGATCCATGGTCTTATAATTAAAACCGGCCGTCTAGGCTTCGAGATTGAATACGGCTGTGTAACGTGGATGGGCGCCTGATGCATCGATGGTTACTGTTGTAGTAACACCTTCCATGCATGCTTCAGATATAGTTTCAGAAGCCTTCAACTTCTCATAGATTTTTGTTCAGTCACAGTAATATTTAAAGTATCCTGGTTCATTCATCTCACAATAAACCTGTAACATTTGTATTATAAATTAATATATAAGCTTTCAAAAAGTTTAAATAAATAAATGTTATTAGTTAGGAGTTAATTACACTTATCTATAAATTGAAACAAACATAAGCTAGATGCATGCTTTTAATTGGTAATTAACTAACTTCAAGTCACTAGACATGTACATATATATGCATGTCTAGTGACATGCATATATATTCATGTCAGTATTATGATCGATTATATATTGTTATCACAAAGCTTTTGAGGTTTATCAAGTGAGATTAGATTTCAAGTGCGTAATTCCTATGCCTGGCAAAATGGGTGGGTCGGGTTAGGTTGGGTAACAAGTTAGAATGGGTTTAGGCCAGGATGAGTGTGTGGGTCAAAACGGGTTTTGAAGCAAAATCAGTTCGGGTCTAAATGGATTGTTCTTAAAAAACATCAATTTAGTTTTTATTAATATATAAGTAAATAAAAAATCCATTAGGATAATTTTTAGTAATTTTCTTATGAAATATGTTATCAATTCAGTGATATGCTTACAGTGTTGTTTCTACAAGTTGGAGATTTCTTAGGGTTGTTCCAAGCGATCATAGTATCAGCGCAGTTCTGGATATGGTACACAACCGCACCAACTGACCCTGTGGAGTCTTTGCCAACATGCTTAAAAAACGCCCACTGCCCATTTTGGATGATTATCGGGTAGTGACCAGCAACGTGTCCCTCCCGATCATGTGAAATCTGGTAAGTTATCTGACCCATATATGACTTAAACCATGACACAAACCATGACACATATATGACTTAAACCATGACACAAACCCTTAACACATACTATGACATGATCTTACACACTACTCGAACTATGACATAATCCATTACCCAAACCATCACTCAACCATGCCCTAATGAACTGTTAATCTTATGAAAGTCAAATGTCCAAAGAATGAGCTCTAGAACAGTATGGTGGAAAGTCCATCTCGAAGAGATTTTGCAGATATTACAACACATTGTTTCCAAGGTAATTTAAATCATTATTTTGAATCATCAGCGTCGTACTCACTATATCCTATTATTAGCAAATTTAAATAAAAGTCTGAAAAGGGTAACATGTAGACAACTGTACCTCTATCCCGTAGGAAAATAGAGGCTGCTTCCAATGAATCATTATTTTGAACGAAGTACGTAAATACACACTTGTTGTCTTGTTCCCAACGTGCAAAAACTTGATCCATCTTTGAAGGGGTGATGGTTCTCCAGTAATGTAAGAGCCTCTCCCCTTGCCCCCAATAGTTTTCTTCATCAATGATGCCCATAATGCATACCCATCTCCATTGAGTTTGATACCAAGAAACAGATTCTTAGATTTGATTGTTTGTAGCTGGTTGTGCTCGATCCGAGACCGTTTCGTAGTATGTATTTACTAATAAAAAAATTATGGTTAAGTTTTGATTGGTAATAACTTCTAACATATTTTCGTTGTGGGTTTATGATCGTTTATTGGCTGGTTAGATTCAACAGTGCTGGTACCATAATTGTCGATCCAAGTTAGAAAAGTTAAGCGGTCAAAATTGTATTATACTCTAAGTATGTCTTGTATCTATTATGTAATATGTGATTAATAGATTAGGGTATATCATGTCAAAAATTAATCTTTGTAACTATGGTTAGGGTTATATAAACCCAACTATGGTTGGTTTTAAACGTTCGAACATATCTATCAGAAGCAAGCATACGTGTTTGTGCTTTGCACTTGTTCATATTTTTTGGTTTCTTGATTATGTATTCCAAAGATGAATCAAAAAAGAAGATTGAAGAAGGAATCAACTTGAATTTCTAGCTAGAATCATAAACGCTACTTTCATTATATTCATTAATCGCATATATATATTGTAAAGACTAATAAAGGCTGATGCTCACCAAACTTCTTGTTTTGTCCAAGTATAGGAGTCTCTTTGAATAAACACCTTCGGAAGGAAGAAGTGATTCTTCGGAAGCAACATTGCTTCCGAAGGATAACTGGTTCCTGCCGAAGGTTGTACAAGACAACTGCTTCCGAGGAATCCTCTTATGCTCTGAAGACAAAGACTTCCGAGGAATCTTCTTATGCACTAAAGACAAAGACTTCCGAGGTTTATCCTCTGACAAAGACTGTAGCAGATTACACTTATGGTACAAAAGGTACTGACACAAGACATGTTGGTCTGAATAAAGATAGAGACAACATGTAATGAGTCAGATAAAGCACCTTACCTCTCCCATGCTACATTAAATGCAAAAGATCATCTGAAGCCTTGAAGATCAATAACATTAAATGTCTTTTGTATTTAGTAGTCTTTTGTAAAGTCAATGTCTATTAATGTAATGATTATGAAAGAGTGTCTTAGCCTGTTAAGACACTCAACATACTAGAATAAGCTTTACTTTATGTACTTGTCTAGTATACCCAACTTGTATTCCTAAATGTATACGGTTGTAGCCTCGGCTATATAACCTCCCAATGTATGGTTGCTTGACGTGTGCTTGCTTGTATACTTCCACTTTGAGAGAAATATATCCTTGAGCTTGAATTATTCCTGTGTTCTTATTATTGTTCAAAGATTATTACTGTGTCATTTTGAGTGAAATTGTGAGATCATTCTAACAGAACATTCCGCATCTGTTAGAGTTAAGTAAGAAATACTTGTGAAGTGTTGTTTAGAGATAACAACCCGATCCTACAAGTGGTATCAGAGCTATTGGCTCTTGAACTTGACTGACTAATCATCATCAAGTTACCAGTTCCATTTCTTATAAAATCTCATAGTATTAACACTCATATTTTCTGTGTCTGTCTAAGATGGCTGCTCTAAACAAACATGATACAGAAAATGGCACTCTCAACAAGCCACCAATGTTCACACCTGAAGACTTCGATACCTGGAAAGTCAGAATGGAAGGGTTCATCAGGAACCAAGACTTCAAACTTTGGAAGTCTGTTCTTGAAGGTCCCTACATTCCTACAGTTGCTGCTGCTGGTGCTGGAGTTGCTGCAGTACCAAAAGATCCATCTATGTACTCAGACGAAGATTACAAGAAGATGGAAGTTGATTCTAAAGCTCTTTGGCTCATTCAGATGTCAATACCGAACTCCATTATACATGCATTCAAGAAATGCAAGTCTGCTCAAGAACTGTGGAATTCCTTGAAGCAGATGTATGAAGGGTCAGAAGATGTCAAAGAAAACAAGAAGGATATGCTGAAACAGAAGTTTGAAAACTTTTGTCAACAAAACAATGAGAATATGTCTTCTCAGTACCTAAGGTATGTCCAACTTGTGGATGAATTAACTACTGCAGGTGTAACTCTTGATAATCAAGATGTGCTCAGAAAATTTCTGAGGTCTCTTCCAAAGGCATGGAATATTTATTCGGTAACAATCAGAAGAACAGAAAACCTGAAAACTCTAACTTTAGGAGAATTGTTTGGTATTCTCAGTGCATATCAGATGGAATTAGATGCCCAAGAATCTAAAGTCTCCCACTCACCATCTGGTTCAGCTGCTCTTTATGCACCCATCAATAATCCTCCATACCAAAGCTATCAACCCCTCTACCATTCTACCTCCACACCCACTGTCACATTTCCTGAAACTCCAAATTCATCAAACCTTGTCTCTAACCCAACCCCACTACTAACCTCTGGGCAAGGAGCTTTTATGGCTGAGGAGACCAATTACTTTCATCTGTGTCAAGAAGACTTGGATGGTATTCCTGCAGATGATCTTGAGGAGATGGATATAAACTATCAAATGGCTATGATTTCATACAGGGCAAAGAAGTTTTACCAAAGAACCGGCAGACAGTTCAAAAAGCACAATATGAAGACTGGGTTTGGACTTGACAAATCTAAACTCAAATGCTTTAACTGTCAACAGTTAGGCCACTTTGCCAGAGAATGCAAGTCCACAGGAACTCAGCCGACAAATTCTGGGCAACCACAACAAAGACCATCAAGCTCATCTAACAATGCAAACATTGCTGAACAAGATTTTGCAGACTGGAGCTTTCAAGCTGAGGACGCCTCCATCTCCAACAGTGCTTTGATGGCAAATGACTCATCTTCCTCAAGCAAGGTAACTGATAGCATGTGCTCACCTGAATGCTTAGAAACATTAACTATTTATAAGAAAATAAATTCTCAACTCTGTAATGAGCTTGAGTCTCTACAAGTAGTCAAGGCAAATTTCTTTGAGGTTGAAAGAAATTACAAAGAAAAGATTGAAGAAATGGAAAAGACCATTTCAAGTTTAAAACATGAAGATACTAACAAACAGTGTCAGATTAAAAATCTTTTAGAAAGACTAACCACTGCCAAGACTGAACTTGTATTGGCTGAGTCTTACAGAGACAAATTTCTAAGCCAAGGTGAAAAATATGAAAAACTTTTTAGAATGAGCAGCACAACTGAACTTGTGAATAAAAGGGGAGCTGGTTTGGGATATAACAAAGTGGAACCTCCATCTGCTTATACTTCCATAACAGATGTTAGGTGTAAATCACTAGTTGACCTTGTGTATAATGAGGAGTTGGATATACACAAGGTGGTTCAAAAGGATAATCTCTCTAATCCAAGTACCTCAACATGCTCAGATGAGGATGATGTTCCTATTAAATCAGTAAAAGGAAAACAAGCTTTGAAATTTAAGAAACAAAATAAGAAAACTAAGAAACATTCAACAGTTTTTATCAAAGCTAAAACCACAGAAAATATCTCCTCAGATGAGTATGTGACTTGCCCATCTGACAAGTCAAAACGAGGTAGATCAATGGAGAGAAAAGTCAATTCTCCAGGAAAACAGGCAAAGTCTAAGACTAACAAGTATGCTGGAACATCCGAATCATCACTCTCTGAGGATCAAAGATCAGACTTCGTTAAAAGGGATAAGCAGCAACACTCTCCCAACAGTCAAACTCTATGTCTGATGTGCGGTGAAAAGAATCATTTTGCTGCTGATTGCTTCTATAATCCAAGAAGCAGAATTTCCTCAAGCAAGGGAAGAGGAAGAAAGAATAGTTGGAGTCAGTCATCTACTTCTTCTGAAGAACAGAGAAGAAATTTGGTCAAGAGGGCATCGGAAGCAAGTACCTCCAATAATAGGAAGAAACAAAATAAAAATGCTTCTGAAAAGAAAGCATCGGAAGCAAAGAAAAAGGAAGCTTCCGAAAGAAAAGGAACCTCGGATGCTCATCAAAGGAATGCTTTCAACAAACAAAAGAGATCATCTGTCTTCGGAAGAAGATCATCGGAAGGAAAAAGAAAAACAGCTTCCGATGACCATCAAAAGAAACCAAGTCTTCCGACAACTCAAAAGGCACAAGAAGTATGGAAGAAGAAGGAATCAACTGATAAGCCATCACCCACATCAGAAGCAGCCACATCATCTGTCCCACCTAGAATGATGTCAAAGAAATTTACTTACAATGATGCAAATGGTAAACCCAAGACCACATGGGCTTGGGTTCCCATCAGAAACTAACTCACTTCTGGTCATGTGCAGGGACAGCAGGAATCAAAAGGGAACTTGTGGATAGTTGACAGTGGCTGCTCCAGGCACATGACAGGCAACAAGACCCTCTTGCACAAATATGAACCATTCTTTGGCGGGTCTGTTGCTTTTGGAAGTGATCCAGTAGGAGGTTACATAACAGGTAGAGGCACAATCACAAATGGTAAGGTAAGCTTTGAGAATGTACATTTTGTAAAAGAACTTAACTACAATTTACTAAGTGTATCACAGGTGTGTGATCAAAAGCATAACATGATGTTTACTGAGCATGAATGCATTGTTCTGAAACCAGGATTTGTGATACCAAATGATCAAATTCTACTCAGAGCTCCAAGAAGAAGTAACATGTATATGCTAGATATGAGCACAGCTGCACCTCTTAGTAATATAAGCTGCTTTGTCTCAAAAGCTTCACTTGATGAATCATCACTTTGGCATAGAAGACTTTGTCATGTAAACCTCAAAAATATGAATAAACTGGTCAAAAATAAGTTAGTAACTGGTTTACCAACAAAAGAATTCATATGTGTGGATAAATGTGTTGCATGCTTAAAGGGTAAGCAACACAAGTCATCTCATTATGCCAAAGAGATAAATTCAATTACCACAGTCCTTCATTTACTACATATGGACTTGTTTGGTCCCACAAGTGTTAAAAGTCTTGGTAGAAAATCATACTGCTTGGTGGTTACTGATGATTTCTCTCGGTATACCTGGGTGTTTTTCTTAAATACCAAGGATGAAACTGCCGAAATCCTAAAGTCATTTATACTCAGGGTGGAGAATGAAAGTGACCATCATGTAAAAATAATCAGATCATATCAAGGAACAGAATTCAAGAATCATGTTTTAAATTCTTTTTGTGAATCTAAAGGTATCACAAGACAATTTAGTGCTCCTAGAACTCCACAACAAAATGGTGTCGCTGAGAGAAGGAATAGGACACTAATTGAGGCTGCAAGAACCATGTTGTCTGATGCCAAACTTCCAATAACTTTTTGGGCAGAAGCAGTCAACACTGCCTGTTATGTCCAAAATAGAATATTGGTAGTTAAGTCACATGGCATGACTCCTTATGAAATTTGGCATAAGAGAAAGCCATTCATTGGATTTCTCAAACCATTTGGATGTCATTGCACCATCTTGAATACTAAAGATTACTTAGCCAAGTTTGCTGAGAAATCAGCAGAGGGCTACTTTGTTGGGTACTCTTCAAATGCTAAAGCGTATAGAGTATACATCAAAGCATCCAGAGTTATTGAAGAGTCTGCAAATGTTCAGTTCAATGAACTTACTCTCAATAAACCTGGAACCGGCCCTGATTGGTTGTTTGATCTTGATAGTTTTACATCTGCATTTAATCTGGTGAAAGAGTATGTTCCAGTTTCACAGTCAGCTACCACAGACACCTCCAAAGGCTCAAGAGAAGATGACTTTCGTGTTGAACTGCCAATAGCTTCAAGACAAAACTTGGCAGAATCCACTTCAACACAAAATGATGTGTCACAGTCTGAGACAATCAACACATCTCAGGCAGGTCCCTCAATTGAAGCTGCTTCTAATTCACAACATCAAGAAGAAGTAGGAAGTCCTTCAGCAGAGGAAAATTCTCTGGAAACCACTACTCCCAGAGAAAACCAACCCACAACAGTTCAAACGTTGAATCCACATGATCTGCCAGAAATCCAGCTTGAGGTAGTTCTTCCTAACCTTGAGTCACTCAACGTGGATGAATCTTCTCAACTGGATGTGATTCCAAGGACTCGAATTCACAGCACTCATCCAGTTGAAAACATCATTGGCAATGTAGAAGAAGGTGTCAGAACTAGAAGCTCCATGCATGAAGCAAATGTCTGCTTGTTTTCTTGCTTTCTATCCCAAATAGAGCCTAAGAAGGTTGCAGAGGCTTTAAAAGATAACAGTTGGGTAGAAGCTATGCAAGAAGAGCTTCTTCAGTTTCAAAGACAAGGAGTTTGGAAAACTTGCCCTTTGCCTAAAGGAAAGTATGCCATTGGAACCAAATGGGTGTTCAGAAACAAGAAAGATGACAAAGGTGTTGTCATCAAAAACAAAGCAAGATTGGTTGTTCAGGGATACACTCAAGAGGAAGGCATTGACTATGATGAAGTCTTTGCACCTGTTGCCAGAATTGAAGCTATTAGAATATTTTTAGCATTTGCAGCTGCAAAAGATTTCAAAGTGTTTCAGATGGATGTTAAAAGTGCCTTTCTTTATGGAAAAATTGATGAATAAGTATATGTGTGCCAACCTCCAGGATTTGAAGATCCAAAGTTTCCTGATCATGTCTGTAAGCTTGATAAGGCTCTTTATGGGTTGCATCAAGCTCCCAGAAAATGGTATGAAACTTTATCTTCTTTTCTGTTGGCAAACAAATTCAAGAGAGGAACAATTGATAAAACTCTCTTTTTCAAGAAGTCTAATCAACATATCATGCTAGTTCAAATCTATGTTGATGACATTATCTTTGGTTCTACTAATGAATCTCTCTGCAAGGAGTTTGAATCACTAATGAAATCCAAATTTGAGATGAGTTCAATGGGAGAACTCACCTTCTTTCTTGGATTACAAGTGAAACAAACTCCTACAGGGATTTTCATTAGTCAATCAAAATATGTCAAGGACATTCTTGAAAGATTCAAGCTTTCTGATTGCAAAGCTCTGGGAACTCCTATGTCCAAAACAACATCACTTAGCCCTGATCTTGAGGGGGAGGATGTTGATCAGCACCAGTACAGAGCAATGATAGGTTCTTTGATGTATCTCACAGCAAGCAGGCCAGATATCATGTTTGCAACTTGTGTGTGTGCAAGATTTCAGGCTAATCCCAAAGTCTCTCATATGCTGTCTGTAAAAAGAATCTTTAGATACCTCAAAGGAGCACCAAGTCTAGGATTGTGGTATCCTAGAAATGAAGACTTCCAGTTCATGGCTTATACAGACAGTGATTATGGGGGTTGCAACATCAGCAAGAAATCCACATCAGGGGGATGTCAATTTCTTGGATCCAGGATTGTGTCTTGGCAATGCAAGAAACAGTCATGTGTTTCTACTTCCACTGCAGAGGCTGAATATATAGCTGCTTCTAGCTGCTGTGCACAAGTCATCTGGATCCAGAATCAGATGAAGGATTATGGAGTAGATCTGTTCAATACTCCTATTCAGATAGACAATTCCAGTGCAATCTCCATCACCAATAATCCTGTCAAGCATTCCAAGACCAAGCACATTGACATCAGATACCATTTCATCAGAGATTGTACAGAAAAGAAGTTGATTCATTTGGTCAAAGTTGATTCAGAAAACAATTTGGCAGATCTCTTCACAAAGGCGTTTGATGAAGGAAGATTCAGGTACTTAATAACATCCATTGGGATGATCAACTTTGAATAAATGTACTGACAAGGAATAAATAATTCTTCGGAAGATAAACTTAACTTATCCTCCGATGAGTAACTACTCAGCAGAAGATAGGTTAAGTCTTCGGAAGCATTATTTCTTCCTTAGTCGGAAGATCTCACACTTCAGAAGCTAACTTACCTTCTGAAGTAATACTCTTCCGATACATTATTTTCGGAAGCATAGGCTTCTCAAGGTACTCTTCAGAAGAAAGTGTCTTCCGAAGAACATTTTGCCTAATGAATTTTCTAACACTTCAGAAGCAGTGCTTCCGACAGTATAAATTTTATACTTCGGAAGCACATCCCTTCTGAACACTTTTGGTCTAATAAATTCCCTGCTTCCGAAAGTCACTTCTTCGGAAGCACCTCAGTCAGAGAAAATTAATTGTGAAACCAGCTGTCATCGGAAGACCTTTTTCTGACATCCGGATCTCAAATTTAATGTGTCTATATATTAAATGCTGAAATCCGAAGGTATATAAAGGTCTCCCGCTCATTCAAATTCTCACAAACTGTTTCACTTTGAACTCTTCTTTTCTTTGATCTCTCAAATTGTGCCCTAAAATCACCAACTGTCATGGCTCTTCTTGCTTTCAAACCTGCTCACAACGTACCAGCGGAGTTATTAGCAGAACATGATGCTGACTTCGCCCCAATAATCTCCTTTCTTCAAAGGAGCAGGTATTTCTTTGCACTAACCGTTCAGCCCTTGGTGTATGAATCTCATCACCAACAGTTTTGGGCATCTTGTTCTGTTTCTTCGTCTCCCAATGGTCGGTCTCTTGAAGCCACCATTGATGCTCATCCCATTGCTATCACTGTGGAAACCATCTGTCGGCATCTTAAATTCAATGATGCCGGTGGAAGGGTCTCTTTCACTAAGGATGAGGTAGCATCGACATTTAAGTCGATGGGGTACGAAGGTCCTCTTCCTTCAACAACCTATTTGAAGGGTAGAGTGTCCTATAATTACAAGTACCTCATACATGTGTTTTTACATTGTCTTTCAAATAAATCTGGTGGTTGGGACCAAGTTCCATCTGATTTAGCTTCGGCTATTCATGGCTTGGTTTCTAATCAACTGTTTAATTTTTCTGCTTTTATTTTTAATAATTTGGTTGACAACATCACGTCACCAAAGAAGTTTTGTATGTATCCCAGGTTTTTGCAACACCTTTTTAATGAAGAGTTGGGAGCTTCCCTTTCTCTAACTGGGAATACTTACGCTGGTGAGTTCTACGTTGCGTTCGTTTGTTAAACACTGAACTTTTGAATGAACACATAATTGAAGGAATTCATTTTTTGTTTGTTGTTGTTTATTAAGATGTTGAACTTGTTCATAAATACAAAATAATGTACGATTAAAAAATAATAAAAAAATTGGCATCTTTTACTCTAAGCATTAGACATAACTATATTAAACATTAATTAAAATTAACACATGCATTTAATTAATAAACATATATAAACAAATGAAAACAAACATAAATGAATAAATTACTGAACATATGAACAGAAAAGAATAAACACAATCTTTAATTATTCATGTTTATTTATGTTTGTTTATTTATTAAAAAAAAAAAAACAAACATCAACATTATCAATTCTTTTTATTTAAAGATTTGTAGTTGAGAAACACGTGTTCTTCAATTCTGCAAGAACGGGATTTCCCTTCGAGTCTTGTGGTTGTATAATTGAATCAGTGTTACCTGGTATACAAAGATGCATGGTTACAAAATATGAAATTAATATTCCACGTATCTTGTCTTTTCTTTTATTTCATCTAATGATATATATACCATTTTAGTTAGGCATATATCAAAGACGTTTAATTTATTAATTTAATTTTATAGGTGCGACGTTAAAAGACAATCTAATTAATCAATTTTTTTTAACCGTGGAAATCCACTTACGTGGTAATTCCTCGGGTCCCTTCTAAGACGAGATTGAACTAAGGCTGTTCACGAGCCGAACCGAACAGAGTGAGGGTATGCTCGTGCTCGGCTCGTTTTCAAACCGAGCGGCTCGGCTTGGTTCGGATTTACAGAACCGAGCCAAATGTTGTGCTCGTTGCTCGGCTCGTTTTAAAACCGAGCGGCTCGGCTTGGTTCGGTTTTGCTCGGTTTAAAAAAATTTAATGTCACGAATAACCACCAACTGCCATCTAGTTAGTTATTATAGTTACATATCAACACTCACATAAGCAGCTAATAATCCCAAACCAAAAACAATCAAATTTAAGATTAAAGAAAGCAATGTTCGGTTGCAATAATCTCAAGCAATGACAAAATTTTTTCAAAACATAATCCAAATAGTGTAAACTCCTAAAAACACATCCAAACATCCATACTAGTCTAAGTAAAAAGATCACGATTGGGAGTAAACAAATGGCTGAGTATCGGGCATTCGGGAATTAAATTCTAACGTGAAAAGTGAAACAAATGGATCTGAGAATTAGATTTAAATTTATGAGTATTGCGTATTTGCCTATTTGAATATTTGGTCTTTTGAAAGTAGTTTAAATATAAAAAAATTATATCAGTTATACATTAAAAAAATATTATATATATATATATATATATATATATATAAAATGCAGTTATACTTTAGCAAACGAGCCAACCGAGCGAGCCAATTAAGCGACTATCCGAGCGAGCAACGAGTGAGCTTACCTTGGCTCGTGCTCGGCTTGTTTATAAACCGAACCGAGAGTGCTCGGTTCGTTTAAAATCGAACGAAATTCGAACGAGCTATTTTCGAGCTTTTTCCGAGTGAGCGATGAACGAGCAACAAGCGGCGATCGATTTGAACACCCCTAGATTGAACTTGAGACATTTATGAAAAGTGTTTTAAGTGAGAATTGAACTTAAGACCTCTAGCTAGGTTGTCTTTTATCCACTTTAACAATTACACCACTTTGTTAGAGGTTTATGAATCAATTTAATTAAGCATGAACAAAAATGTTTAGACTTCAAGAAGTAAAAAACCTGTAAAAAAATGACTTAAATTTGTTACACAAAAATACAAAAAGTTGTTGATGATAAGTTTCTTTCATTTGACAATATTGTCGGTCTATTTGTCACGGATCCAAATTAAGCAATGGTTTTTATTATCATTTTTACCCAAATATATGGCATTTCTTTATATTAAATGAAATGACAAAATTCTACTCACATGGCTTTTTTTCACATTTGTTACAAATGTCTTTCATTGATCCAAATCGATACCGATAGATATAGGTGGTTTCAGTTTCTCAGAAAAATCATAACTGAAACCAATTTCAATTATATCCAGCCAAAAGCCTATCAAACCCGGTCATAAACATAAACTGATAAACCTAACTATAATTAGTTCCATCTCTACCATGTTCGTAACATCCTGCCAAAACATGTACGAATGACATGTCTTTGTTGTCACCAAATGTTAATATTTTTGTTTGACAGTATCATCGTTGTAAGGCGAGCTTTCTATACCAACTATATATTGTTGTCGATATAGCCTTCGTAGTTGCAAAGTTGTTTCAAGACATTAAGTGTCTAACATCGTACCGTTAGTTTTTAAACCAAAGGGGATTCATTGATATAAGATTTTATTTTAAGTTAAAATAGTTAAAACATTTAAACCGCAGGAACCAAAACCGTAATTTACTCTCCTGAAGTTTTAAACCCCCCATCCCCCTCGACTTCTTTCCCCTCTACTTCCTTCCCTAATTTCTTTAATTTTTATCTTTCTGATCGCAGAGTTTTTTCTTTCTTGAATCTTGTCCACACCACCCCACTAGTCAACCATCACATGTTCCAGGCCACCACCCGCCCCATGTATTTGTTTGATGAAGAAATTATTGATGCAAATCAAGATAAACGTGAAAAATCATCAACCAATTTCAAAGGTTGTCGAGCTGAATTGTAATTTTTCTTCTAGATACTTAATTTTTTTACGCACAATGGTAATTATTAGATACTTATATTTTTATACCCGAATAATTGATCAGAACATTTAACCCGACTAACCAAGTCATACCCGATCAATTGAGAAAAAAAAATTGGTCATGTAAAATTTGGCCGCTTCCCCTAACAATCATTTAAAGCTCCGCCACTGATCATGTCCAAAATTAATATTCTAAGTTTATATATATGTAAAACTTTATTCAAACCATTAATCACAAGAATAAATAAATTAAAAGAAAAATTCCATTTAAATTAAGCCAAGTAAAACATTATATTGATAACACAAGTTTGGGTCAAGTACAACCAAGACATCGTGTGAGCCAATCGATCATCACCTTCTGACTTTGGCTTATTATTATTTCTACAAGCACACATAGTACTATTTATTTATTTATTTATTTATTTATTTATTTTTCTAAGTTCCAATCACACACATTGGAAATTGTTTTAAATTGAAGCAGACTTATTTCAATTACTTCAATGCATAATATATCGATCTAGATTTTGCCATAGATGTCGGCTTTGAAACATGAAATACCACCGCCACATGCATCGATAGTTACTTTTGTAGTAATCTATCATGTCAAGAATTAGTCTTTGTAACTATAGTTAGAGTTATATAAACCCAACTATGGTTGGTTCTAAACTTTCGAACATATCTATCAGAAGCAAGCATACGTGTTTGTGCTTTGCACTTGTTCATATTTTTTGGTTTCTTGATTATGTATTCCAAAGATGAATCAAAAAGAAGATTGAAGAAGGAATCAACTTGAATTTCTAGCTAGAATCATAAACCTACTTTTATTATATTCATTAATCGCATATATATATGGATACAAATCTAATTATAGAAACATAACACATTATTTCATAAATATTTTATCTCCTTGATTGTATGTAAATGAGAGTTTATTGATGCCCAAGATCTCAAAGAACAGACAATTGTAAAACGAAGAACTTTGAAATGAACGTATGTATGAATTTGATCTTTGATTATGTTTATATATAACCCTAATCCTGATTGACACCTTAACCATTCTAATATATAGATGTTACATATTTACAAATAAACACAACTTCAACATATTTTGTAAGAACGGTTGCGGAATAGGACCTACACGATTTGTGAAGATTAAGCAGTTGAAGAACAGAGAAAGTCTTGAAGATGGGTGAAGATGTTGAAAAACACAACCAAAAACGAATCTGAGATGTAATGTAATGACTAACAATGTAAAGAAATAAGATTCATTAGTCAACAAGATTACATTACCTACCCCTCACATGCTCTCAAACTCCATGGATAAAGAATGCATGGAGTTCATGGGGGAGAGCTCTCTCAGGATTACATTGAAGCACACCCTCACACACTCTATTGTCTGTGTTGTTTTTCTACAAATGAGAATAATCTCTATTTATAGTGTCACATGACCTAAAACCCTAAATACAACAAATACAACAAAATGATAATAAATAATAAATATTAAATGAAGCTCTATCATTTGTTGTGGTCTTCAGGTATTTTGGTCATCAGGTGTCTTCGTAAACTTGAGTTTTTAGTGGCTCGTGCGGTGACTCGTTGTCCCTAATCAACAAATACATAATACTTCTTGTTTACATTCCATCTATCCAAATTAACCGTCGGTCTTGACTTTTCTAGACCCAACAGTCTCCCCCTATTTGGTTAGATGAATGTAAGTCAATGCAGAAGTATGATGAAACAAACATGAATTATAAGATTGAACTTGTGTAGATGCAATTCATGTTTCTTTCACCGCAACACAAAGTGAATCTTCCTTTATCCGCTTCTCAAACCCATAACAAACATCTTGAAGTTTTATGGCCTTCATTTATCTTCTCCCCCTCCGATTAAGCTCCTCCTACGATTAACTAATCTCAATCTTCATCCCCAACACCAAGAATGGAAGCATATAGAGTGTAATCTTAATCTTCATCTCAACCCAAAAGATGTAAGAATATAGGATGTCGGTTCAAGCGTAGGACTCCAACCAATCCTTGTAATGAACATATGACAAATGCAAGCTCAAAGATAAAAGAAAACCATATCCCAACAATCTGAAAGTTAAGAGTCTTCAAAGCAGAATAAGAAATCTTCACATCAATGAAACCGAAGTCTTCACTGATAAACCACTGATAACACACTTGCCATCAGTTTCAATCCATCAAACTCCCCCTAAGCTGATGCTATAGATAACTGATGTGTGAAAACCACCATGTCTTCAAAAACAAGTAGTGTTCTTCGGCAATATGTTCCATGCAGCAGATCTGGAACACCAATTGGACTTATAGAATAGACATCATTAACTTATTTTGATTTTCTGATGATGTATAAGTTTCAGCTCTATCATGCCAACGAGTAAAGTACTTCCAATGATGAAATCGAATGAGCGAACCAAAGGCTAATGTGTTTCAAAAGTAAAATTATATGTTGTCAAATTTTAAAGTGTTGATTTGAATATGCATTAGCACTTGGACATCATCCAAATTAACACTTAGAAATAAGACATTACATATCAAGAGATAATTTTACTTAAGAAATATTTGGTTAAATTCATAAGTGCTGATTTATAGATGCATTAGCACTTGGACATCATAAATTAGCACTTAAGAAGCTAACCTCCTTTTATACCAAAACTTTGGTTCTTTAAACAGTTTAGTTAACTTCAGAAGTATTAATTTGTAGATGCATTAGAACTTGGACATCACAAATTAACACTTAAGAAACTAACTTCTTACATACCAATAATACCTCTGCTCTTTGGAAGTAACTCTCGGAAGCAATAGTAATTCAACTTCATAAAAAGCTTCACTCATCATAAGGAGATGTCTTCAGAAGATGCTTCGGAAGTAGTTTCCAATCGGAAGCAAATTATGCTTAGGAAGCAACTTATGCTTAGGAAGCAACTTTTGCTTAGGAAGCAAATTGTGCATCGGAAGCAAATTGTGCATCGGAAGCAAATTGTTCTTCGGAAGCAAATTTGTACTTAGGAAGCAATTTTTATGCTTCGGAAGCAAATTTGTACTTAGGAAGCAATTTTTATGCTTCGAAAGCAAATTTGTACTTCGGAAGCAATTTTGTGCTTAGGAAGCAATTTCCATAGGAAGCAATAGCCATAGGAAGCAATAGCCATCAGAAGCTTATATTTTTAAAGAATATCCATGGTGAGCTTCCGAAAACCAATCAAATAAAACCTTTTGAAAACCCTAAATTCAAGAACGCCGTCATCATCATTATGTTCTTTCTTGAAACAAACCCAGCTGCCCTAAAATTTTCCATCCGCCTCCATTTTTATCAAATGAACAAAAATTTGATAACTCGTCCGATAAAGATCACATTTGGGTGGGGTTTTGACATATAATAGGGAGAGTCAAAACCCACTTGTGTTTACCATATCAAAACACAAAAAATATAACCCAAATAAATTGAAGAACGGAGAACCCAGAACAAGAACATCTTCAAAGAACTTTCACAAAAATTCACAAAATCAGGGTATTGAGCACAAGTTTGAGAGAATTAATGGTTAGAATGATAATCTCGAGAACTTGGCTCTGATACCAATTGTAAGAACGGTTGCGGAATAGGACCTACACGATTTGTGAAGATTAAGCAGTTGAAGAACAGAGAAAGTCTTGAAGATGGGTGAAGATGTTGAAAAACACAACCAAAAACGAATCTGAGATGTAATGTAACGACTAACAATGTAAAGAAATAAGATTCATTAGTCAACAAGATTACATTACCTACCCCTCACATGCTCTCAAACTCCATGGATAAAGAATGCATGGAGTTCATGGGGGAGAGCTCTCTCAGGATTACATTGAAGCACACCCTCACACACTCTATTGTCTGTGTTGTTTTTCTACAAATGGGAATAATCTCTATTTATAGTGTCACATGACCTAAAACCCTAAATACAACAAATACAACAAAATGATAATAAATAATAAATATTAAATGAAGCTCTATCATTTGTTGTGGTCTTCAGGTATTTTGGTCATCAGGTGTCTTCATAAACTTGAGTTTTTAGTGGCTCGTGCGGTGACTCGTTGTCCCTAATCAACAAATACATAATACTTCTTGTTTACATTCCATCTATCCAAATTAACCGTCGGTCTTGACTTTTCTAGACCCAACATATTTACACAAACAACCTAACTTTCTCAAACTTTGTTTAAACAATTATGTAAAAATATTCTGATAGAAAAAAAAGTCACCATAACAATCAGGAATAAACATTTGACACCTTGTCCTTATATACAAAAGTATCAAAACTCGAATAAATTATCTACAAGGAACATTAAACCCATTATAATAATGGGGCTTTGAAAAGTAATGTGACAGCTAACCAGAGGCAAAACCGTTAATATTATGTTTTTTTACAAGGATGTAACTTTTGAATGAACACATAATTGAAGGAATTCATTTTTTGTTTGTTATTGTTTCTTAAGACGTTGAACTTGTTCATAAATACAAAAGAACATGCAAATACGTTTAAAAAATAAAAAAATTGGCATCTTTTACTCTAAGCATTAGACATAATTATATTAAACGTTAATTAAAATTAACACATCTTTAATTAATAAACATATATAAACAAATGTAAACAAACTTAAATGAATAAATTAGTGAACATAGGAATTACAAACGAATTCTTTATTTATGTTTATTTATGTTAGTTCATTTATTAAAAAAACAAACATCAACAAAAGTTGTGATCAACTCGTTTTATTTAAAGTTTTGAAGTTAAGAAACGCGTGTTCTTCGATTATGCAAGAACTGGTTTTCCCTTCGAGTCTTGTTATATATAATTGAATCAATGTTACATGGTATACAAAGACGATGGTTACAAAATATAAAATTAATATTTCACGTATCTTCTCTTTTCTTTTATTTCATCTAATGATATACCATTTTAATTAGGCATATATCAAAGAAGTTTAATTTATTGATTTAATTTTAAAGGTGCGAAATTATCAGACAATCTAATGCTTAGAACATTAGTATTTACGAATCGCGATCTTTTTGAACATCCTTAACTGTGTGCAATTAAAATGCATGTTTTTTTCTTCATTATTATGAATTAAAGTCGTCAATTATATATATGCTTACAGTTATACCTGGTAAAATGGGCGGGTTGGATAACGGGTTAGAACATGTGCGGGTTAGGATGGGTAGGGGTCAAGACGGGTTTTAAGGAAAATCCGTTTGGGTTTAAACGAGTCGTTTTAAAAAAAAATCAATTTCGCTAAAGTTAAAATAAGTTGTAACTAAACAAATAGTTTATTTGAATAATTTTTAATTATTTTCTCATTAAATATATTATTGATCATTCTTACCCATTGAAATAATTTTGTTCACAAAGTTTTTAAGTTGTCCATCTTGACCCGCTTAATTTGCGTTGAGGTGTTACCTATCTCAACCCATACTATGTTATAATGTTACTCACTTCAACCCAAAATGTAATAACTGTTTACCTATTTCTAACAATTTATCTTGCTATAGGTCAAGATTGCTATACTTACAGCATTGTTTTCGCAACTTGGAGTTTTCGAAGGATTGTTTTCCAAGCAATCATAGTCTCAGTGCAATTCTGTATATTAAACACAGCTGCAGCAACTGATCCTTCGGGGTTTGTGCCAACATGCTTAAAGGCCGCCCACTGCCCGTTTTGGATGATTATCGGGTAGTGACCAGCAACGTGGATATTTTAAGGAAAAAGTCAAATGGATATTTTAAGGAAAAAACCTGATCAAATAAATATTTTGGTAATTTTCCCTTTTTTGTATAACATTGGTCTTTTACTTGTAACGTTTTATTATTGTGTCACACACAAATATACAAGCATAGAGAATAAGACAAAAAATCTTGTTTTACTTGGAATAGAATTGTGTAGTTTTTGATAAGTGTGAAAATGAAGTGTGAAATTAAATAGGTTATCATGCAATAATGAAAAATAAAAAATTTGGTAACGATTTTTATTCATTAGGAGATGGGTGTTTTTTCATTTCTCTAAAGAATTAAATGATCTAACACATTACCTGACGTATGACCCTATTCATGACTAGACCCATGTCAAGGCGTATAACCAGCGGGGTTATTTTTTTCGCTCAACCCTGTCCCGACGACTTGTTATCAAGATAGCTCCATCAAAACGTCATCGTTCAGATGCCCGGTAAAATTTTTTTAGTTAGAACAATGTCGAAGACTTGTCAGTGGGAATAGTTGAAGTTCAATCGAACACTCTCGTAATCTGCTTGAAGAAAAAGGGATTTTTTTTTTGTAAAAGTCTATGCCGACGCCTAGTTGTCGGCATAGGGTTAGTATAATGGCGCTAAAAAGCCCACCTTTTTTGCCGTGGGTGTACCGACCATATGTCATCGGGATAGGTTAAGGTTGAAAAAATTCACGAAACCCTGTACCGACCACTTGTCGTCGGCACATGTTGGGGTATAGCGACGATTTCTGTCGTCTGCACAGGGTGAGTTTCTTGTATGTGAGGCCCCGAAACCGGGCGACCCCACAGAGGTTGGTTTCGTCATAACACATAGCTCATAAACCAAAAACTTTCATAATCATGCAGCGGAAATGTAAACATAGTTCGATAAACAGAATATAATAAAGTGTCTGTATCAAAAACATATCGAATTGCCAAAACCACCGAATCATCTGCCTCTATGCCCGAGCTCCATGCCTTCTCTTATCATACCTTTAACCTGACATACATGCTAAATCAAGTCAGCTTACGCTGGTGAGTTCTAGTTTTCGTAAGACAACATTAAACAGACATAACATAACATAGTTTCGTACACTTAATCCATAACCTTAGCACATAACATCATGAACATCATCATCATACATTCCACTGCCACCATACGAACAGTGGGCTTATGCCGACACAAGGCTCCATACCCAGTTACAGTCGTGGTTGACTACCATACCCAGTTATAGTCGTGGTTGACTACCATACCCAGTTATAGTCGTGGTTGACTACCATACCCAGTTATAGTCGTGGATGACTATCATACCCAGTTATAGTCGTGGTTGACTATCATACCCAGTTATAGTCGTGGTTGACTATCATACCCAGTTATAGTCGTGGTTGACTATCATACCCAGTTATAGTCATGGTTGACTATCATACCTACCCAGCACAAGAACTGGTACATCTTTCATACATATCCTATAACAAGTATAGGAACATCGTTCGTTCATCATACATGATATACTAACATTATATCATCTTTTATCATAACCCTCATAACATTTACTGCTAGCAACATAACATCATTCATCGCAGTCATCATGGCATCTTAGGCATGTCATACTAACATCGTTTCATCATACCATCATATAATACTGGCATCATGCACAGATCATCATAACATACTAGCATCGTTATCATATCATAACATCATGTCATCATGCCTACATATCATACTTCCATCCTAGCAACCTAGGACCTTGTCATACTCCTATAACTATACTCATAGTTATCATCATGAAGCATGTTATCATTAAGTCATCATCATATTATTTGCTAGCATCGTTATCATGTCATGTTATTCATTATCATAACTCATTTATCATGCATTCATCATACTTATCATACTTTCATGCATCGATCATACTAACACTTAAACATGCATACATAGTCAGGCCATATCATCATTCATTCATCATCATCATAAGCACATAACATCATAGACGTAACAATAAGCATGTATGCCAGCCCAAAACCTTAACATAAAATAGGGCGTCTAGAACTCACCTGATAGTAGACTCTTATTTTCCTTAGCCGAACTCCTTAGCTAAGCCTTAAGAACCTACATCCGTTACATCATCTCATTACGTTACGTTACGTTCTTAGACTTAGAAAATATTCTAAGTCCCCATAGCCCACTAGTCCCCCTTACTGAATCCAAGTCCTCGACACTTAGCTAAGTGTTCGAAACCCTTGAAATTCATTAAATCTTCATGTACACGAAATCCATGAGTATTCGAAATACCAGTACACGAAATACCCAAGGTACACGAACCCCCGGGTGTACACGAACATCCCTGTGTACTCGAACCCAATGATGTACTCGAAATCACCATGTACTCGAAATCCTTGTACTCGAAATAACATGTATAATTTCGAGTACCCTCAGTACATGATTTCGTGTACTCATCATTTCGTCATTAAACATCTCAGAAATTCAGCTAAGACTTTGGGGAGCTAGTTCTAGGTTCCTTTGGTTGTTACCAACGTATTGGAACCTCAAAGTTATGAACTTTATGCATAAAGGTGTGAGCTTTATGCATAAGTTCACCATTTGTTTAACCATCCTAACTTTTGTATAAAAATCCTAACTTTTCAGTCTAGAACTCTTACTTAAAGGTAGATGATCCCTCCTGCAGATTCTCGTGTGTATCCTCTTCCGTTTGATCGATCAAAGCTCGATCCTTGAAGTTTCTTGGTTCCGACTTCGTATACTCGAGAGAAGATGTGCTTCCAACCAAAGGTTGTCACATTTCCCAAGGCACTCCTATTTATAGGCAGTGTCCTTGTACTCGAAATCTGGGACATAATTTCGAGAACTTGTGTACTCGAAATATGGTGTACACGAATTCTGGTGTACACGAAATCTGAAATTTCGAGTACACGATTTCTAAGCTTCACTAGGTTATTTTCCGTCCCTTTCTAGCAAGTTAATTGTTCGTTACGCATTGGTAAGTTCAAGTAACTTGTATTAGAAAATTTGGGATGTTACATTGTAGTGTGACCTGAACCCGAGGGGAGGGGGGGGGGGGGGGGGGGGGCGACCGCCCCCTATTTTTTCGGCCGAAATGCTATTTTTAGTTGAAAATCGTGGTTTCGTCCCTTGACTTCAAAAAATTAACATGTCTAATTTGTTTAAACAATTATGTCTAACATTCAAAATATTCTAATTGAAAAAAACTCACCACGACAATCAGGAGATAACATTTGACACCTTGTCCTTATATACAAAAGTATCAAAGCTTGAATAAATTATCTACAAGGAACATTTAACCCATTATAATAATGGGGCTTTGAAAAGTAATGTGACAGCAAACCAGAGGCAAAATCGTTAATATTATGCTTTTTTACAAGGATGTAAACATACAAATAAACCTTTGTTTGCGTTAGTTTGTTGAACATTGAACTTTTGAATGAACACATAATTGAAGGAATTCATTTTTTGTTTGTTATTGTTTATTAAGATGTTGAACTTGGTCATAAATGCAAAATAACGTACGATTAAAAAATAAAAAAAAAATTGGCATCTTTTACTCTAAGCATTAGACATAACTATATTAAACATTAATTAAAATTAACACATGCATTTAATTAATAAACATATATAAAAAAATGTAAACAAACATAAATGAATAAATTACTGAACATATGAACAAAAACGAATGAACACAATCTTTAATTATTCATGTTTATTTATGTTTGTTTATTTATTAAAAAAAAAAGACAAACATCAACATTATCAACTCTTTTTATTTAAAGGTTTGTAGTTGAGAAACACGTATTCTTCGATTCTGCAAGAACGGGTTTTCCCTTCGAGTCTTGTGGTTGTATAATTGAATCGATCAGTGTTACATGGTATACAAAGATGGTTACAAAATATGAAATTAATATTCCACGTATCTTGTCTTTTCTTTTATTTCATCTAATGATATATATACCATTTTAATTAGGCATATATCAAAGACGTTTAATTTATTAATTTAATTTTAATGGTGCGACGTTATAAGACAATCTAATGAAACAATTTTTTTTAACTGTGGAAATCTGCTTACGTGGTAAATCTTCGGGTCCCTCCTAAGACGAGATTGAACTTGAGACATTTATGAAAAGTGTTTTAAGAGATGATTGAACTTAAGACCTCTAGCTGGCCGGGTTGCCTTATATCCACTTTAACCATGACACCACTTTGTTAGAGATTTATGAATCAATTTAATTAAGCATGAACAAAAATGTTTAGTCTTCAAGAAGTAGAAAACCTGTCAAAAAAATGACTTAAATTTGTTACTCAAAAATACAAAAAGTTGTTGATGATAAGTTTCTTTCATTTGACAATATTGTCGGTCTATTTGTCACGGATCCAAATTAAGCAATGGTTTTTTTTTTTATCATTTTTACCCAAATATATGGCATTTCTTTATATTGCATGAAATGACAAAATTCTACTCACATGGCTTTTTTCACATTTGTTACAAATGTCTTTCATTGACCCAAACCGATACCGATAGATACAGGTGGTTTCAGTTTCTCAAAGAAATCATAACTGAAACCAATTTCAATTATATCCAGTCAAAAGCCTATCAAACCCGGGCATAAACATAAACTGATAAACCTAACTATAATTAGTTCCATCTCTACCATGTTCATAACATCCTGCCAAAACATGTACAAATGACATGTCTTTGTTGTCACCAAATGTTAATATTTTGTTTGACAGTATCATCGTTATAAGGCGAGCTTTCTATACCAACTATTGTTGTCAATATAGCCTTCGTAGTTGCAAAGTTGTTTCAAGACATTAAGTGTCTAACATCGTACCGTTAGTTTTTTAAACCACAGGGGATTCATTGATATAAGATTTTATTTTAAGTTAAAATAGTTAAAACATTTAAACCACAGGGACCAAAACCGTAATTTACTCTCCTGAATTTTTAAATCCCTCATTCCCCTTGACTTCTTCCCCTCTACTTCCTTCCCTAATTTCTTTAATTTTTATCTTCCGGATCGCATAGTTTTTTCTTTCCTGAATCTTGTCCACACCACCCCACGAGTCCACCGCCTCATGTTCCAGGCCACAACCCGCCCCACGTATTTGTTTGATGAAGAAATTATTGATGCAAATCAAGATAAACGTAAAAAATCATCAACCAATTTAAAAGTTGTCGAGCTGAGTTTTAATTTTTCTTTCAGGTACTTAATTTTTTTACGCATAATAGTAATTATTAGATACTTGTATTTTTATACCCGAATTTACCCGAATAATTGATCAGAACATTTAACCCGACTAACCAAGTCATACCCGATCAATTGAGAAAAAAAATTGGTCATGTAAAATTTCGCCCCCTCCCCCTAACAATCGTTTAAAGCTCCGCCGCTGATCATGTCCAAAATTAATATTCTAACTTTATATATATGTAAAACTTTATTCAAACCATTAATCACAAGAACAAATAAATTAAAAGAAAATTTCCATTTAAATTAACCCAAGTAAAACATTATATTGATAACACTAGTTTGGGTGAAGTACAACCAAGACATCGTGTGAGCCAATCGATCATCACCTGACTTTGGCTTATTATTATTATTTCTACAAGCACACATAATACGATTTATTTATTTATTTATTTTTCTAAGTTCCAATCACACACATTGGAAATTGTTTTAAATTGAAGCAGACTTATTTCAATTACTTCAATGCATAATATACCGATTTAGACTTTGAGATTGAATTCGGCTTTGAAACATCGAATATCGCCATCTGGATGGATAGATACTTTTGTAGTAAAACCTTTCATGCATGCTTCACTTGTAGTACCAGAATCCTTCAACTTGTTATGGATTACTGTCCAGTCACAGTAATCGTAGTATCCCGGTTCATTCATCTCACAATATACCTGCAACATTTGTTGACTAATGATTATATTGTCACAAAAATATATAAATTAAAACTGTCATGAAGACACAAGGTTTTTGTATTTGTTGACAAGGTTTATGATATAGTGATTATTAATCATCTGTTGTCACAAAAGTCTTTTTTCTTCTGATGTGCATTCACTGGCGGACCCAGAAACTTTTTTTATGGGGGTGAAAATTTTTTATGACCGTTTGAAAATCTCAACATAATAAGTTTTTTGTCTTTTGTCCGGGTCGGGTTATATCGAATAGGATTAGGTTTATATATAAAAGCATAAAAAAACTATAATACGTGTAAAATTGTTCTCAACATGGTTTTATTTTATACAATATATCTAAAACAACATCTATTTAGACTATTTTAAGTAAGTCTTTCTTAAAAAAACAAGCATGTATATATATATATATATATATATATAACTATCACTTAAATTTTCATCACAAGTCTGATTATGCAAATTTAAAAGGGCCGATTGCAAAATTTTAAGGAGTCGGTTAGGTAGCATCGAAAAAAATTTCAAGGTGGGCGGCTCCCACGCCAACATGTGAATATGCCACTGTGTAGGGTTGTAATCGAGCCAAGCCGGGCTAGACCTGGCTCCACCTGCGTCAATAAATAGAATGAAAAAAGGGAAACGTCAACGCATCCGGGAAAAAACGATTAATCTATATCAATAAACCTGCCAAAGCACCGAACCTCAGCTCATGGATTTTTGAGCTGAGCCCGAGCCGATCCGAAATTTCTTTCGAGCAAAATTCAAGCTTGAGCTCGTAGAAAACCTCAAGTCACGAGCCGACTTGTTTTTTATCTTTCTCTACTTTACTCACAAATATTTAATATAATATATATGCACGTCAACTTTCTCACATCTCTCCTAAGAAATATTCGCATGTCATATTTTAATTAAATTTTGATTTTTCCATCCTCTCTCTCCAATTAAATATTAAGGATTTTATAAAACTTGGTTAAGAATTTGATTACAGTATTATAAATCAAATTTTTATTTTTTGTATAAAACCTTTTTAAAAAATATATGGTGTGCTATTTTAAACAAATAATTTAAAATATAGATATTTAACATGTTTTAACCTAGCTAGTATATATATATGTGTGTGTGTTCGTGTGTAATATAACATATCTTTGTGTATAATTTTGTGTATATATATATATATATTATAAATCTAGCCGAGCTTGAGTCGAGTAACAACCGAATAATTAGCACATTTGATCGTGTATAAAATCTACGTTGAATTGACAATGGTAATTACTACAGATTGATAGTACACGAGAAATGATGAACGTAGGCGAAAACCGTGCGCGAAACGGAGTTACGGATTGTCTGGAATCGCGAAACGAAGAAAATTTTCAAAGTATTGAACTTCTGGACTCGTCGCGGTACGCGACGGAGATTTGAGGATCCTTCGCGGTACGCGACGGACCTAAAATATCTAAAATCCTCCGGATTTCTTCGCGTACGCGAAGCCCTTTTTGGCTTCTGGTCGCGGTACGCGACGGGTGTGGCGGTGCAACAATCTGATCTACTTCATCAGATTTTAAGCAAAGTTTAATTTTTTTTACATCATCAAACTCAGACGTTCTACAGACGAAGAACAGCCATTATAGACCTCCAATCTTCATTCTAAGGCCATCAGAAGTCACCGATCATACCAGGAATTATATATACAAGTCCTGATCGCTGTTTTAACCGCAGAAATTCGTCAGATCAGGTAACGGTTCGTTTTAACCTTCTAGTTTGATTTTGATTGATTAGATCTTGATTTTGAACGTAATGAGATAGTTAGGATTGTTGATTATTTCCTAGATGATGGCTAGGATTGATTAGAAATGAAGAACACGATGTTCTAACAGTTAAATCCTTGTTTTGAGCCGTTGTAATGCCCGGTTTGCATGAAATCACAACTATGATTATAATGGGTTAATCCATTTGATTATGATAATGTAGATGATTAGTTTGGTTAATCTTTGAAATGCAAAGGTTAAATCTGAGTGTTTCAAACTAATCACAATCGTTAACATACTTATTGGAACGATTATCTGATGTTTGTGATAACAGTCAGATTAGTATGTTAAACATGGTTATTAAACCTATTCTAAGACTATGTTGTGATATTTCATGATATCTGGGTAATCAATGATAAGGATTGATCATTTCTAAGCCATTAATCTATTTAGGAATTGTTTTAGCATTATAATCAACAACATTAACTATTTGATGACTTTCAAGGCAATGACTTTGACATTGAACGTTCAGAAAGATCTAATCAGTAGGTTAAAACATAAATGACTTATTAAGTGTAAACGAATGCAGAATTTCACCATTAGTATCAGTTACGAGGATCTTGCTACTGTAAGATATTAGGTGAGTTCTTAAAGCCCTGTTTTAAATGTTTTATCATTTTGGGCTGATATGCATGTTATAAAGTTCTTTTATGAAAATGATTGTATGTATGTATAAAGTATTGTATGAGAGTGATTTTAACCTGATTATGGTCAGGTAAAACATGTTTACAGATAAAGAATGTTTATAGATAAAGAATGTTTTAAAGAAAAGAATGTTTTAAGTCTCAATTATGATTGAGAAGTAAATGATTTTTAAGAATCTCAGTTGAAATATAATGAATGTTTTAAAGTCTCAACTGCGGTTGAGAAAGAAATGATTTTAAAGGACTCAACCGAGGTTGAGTAGGAAATGAGGTTTTGCTGGCTGCGGTTGGGCAAAACTTGAACTCCACGGTGAAAGGAGCCGTTTATGATGATGATGGTTTAAATGATTTAAACCATATTATGTATGAATGATATATGTAAAGAAGTCTTGTACCGGTATGAGCCGTCAATTTCGGTTGATGGTTAAAGAGTCCTGTGGAAACATAGGCCTGCCGACTGTGTGTCGCCAGTTCAGTTAAAGAAATCTTAGGCATGCTTGAGCTATCAGCTGCACGTTGATAGTGTTAAAGAAATCTTATACATGTATGAGTTACCAGCTGCGGGTTGGTAGTTTAAGAGCCTTGTGATTGCACAAGCCTGTTTGACTTTAGGGTCAACAGTTGACGGTGAAATTCCTTCGCTGTATGAATGATGTTATGATGATATGTATGTTATATAAGTATGTTATGATGCTATGCATGTGATGAAAGTATGATATGAGAACAGGTATGTTATGTATTTAAATTATGTCATGTGATGACATGAATGAATAAAGATTTTTCTAAGAAATGAACTTAGAACTCACCAGCATAAAGCTGACTTGTTTTACATGCATATCAGGTTGAATAGTGTGAGAAGGGAGACCAGGAGGGCTCATGGCATATGTTGAAGATTACCCCTGGCATAGACTGGCTGTAGTATATGACTATTAGAAGAGTGGGTTATGTTTTAATATGTGTACTTTACTTATGTAATCACCTTAAATTCCGCTGCTATGGTAATGTAAATATGGTTTAAAGACTATGGGTATGATGTTTGCCAACCGAGGGGCTCGGGGCCTCTCAAGTCGAGCCAATCCTGGGTCGGGCTCGACTCTTTTTCAACGAGCTTTTTTCGAGCCAAACTCTTTTCAAGCTGAGCTTTTTCGAGCCGAACTTTTTTCGAGCGAGGCACAAACTTTTTTAACAGCACTATTTGTGTGCAATTAAAATGCATGTTTTTTCCCCTTCATTATTTTGAATTAAAGTTGCCAATTATATGCTTACAGTGTTTGGAGAGTTCGTATGGTTGTTCCAAGCGATCATAGAATCAGTGCAGTTCTGGATATTGTACACAACTGCACCAACTGACCCTTTGGAGCCTTTGCCAACATGCTTAAAAAACACCCAATGCCCATTTTGGATGATTATCGGGTAGTGACCATCAACGTGTCCCTCCCAATCGTGTGAAGTCTGGTAAGTCATAGGGTCACCGGTGGCATTGTAAAGCAAGCCAAATGTGGGAGTGCCTGAGTTGACCCCTCCGACTGCAGCTTTCTGAGAATGAAGTGCAGCCTGCAACACCTGGTCGAGCTTGCCGTCAGCGTTTTGGTTCTTGGCTGCTGCTTGGGCCCTTTGGGTTCGAGTCCCTTGGGTGATTGGTGTGCCAAACACTTGAACTGCGACTGCTGCCATTTTTTAGTCTGAATTGAAGTGGTTTGGTTAGTGTTTAATTGGTTTTGTTTGAATGTTTGTGAAGGATGGTGCCTCTATTTATAGGCCTCGGGGACGTAGGTGGCACTCATCCTAACCTCACTCGAGTCTTTTTCCATTTTTTGCATCAATTTGGTGGCGTATAGATTCCTTGTTTGGCTTTAGTTTAAAGCCATATATTTTGATTAATGCTTGTCACATTATGTAGTCATGTGGTTTTCAGAATCCAAAACATTATAAATTTGTTTACCAAGTTTTATCTATGGAAAAATTCCCAAAATAGCCATTTTCTCAAAATGTCCATTTGACTTTCAAATATCCATCCCATTATGGGTGACGACGCATGTGAGTACGAGTGTATAGGCAACCGCCTATAAAGCCAACCAAACAAAACTTGTCACGTGTCTTATATGGGCACTGGCGCCCGTATACTCTGACACGAGCGTATGTAATCTATGGGGCTTGTAAATCTACGGGTTGGCTATGTGTGCGGACATCTGTATACTTACGGGCGCCGGTGCTCATAAATGGTATGAACATTCTGATGCATGAAAAAGTCAAATTGACATTTTAAGGAAAAAACCTGATCAAATAAATATTTTGGTAATTTTCCCTTTTTGTATAACATTGGTCTTTTACTTGTAACGTTTTATTATTGTGTCACACACAAATATACAAGTATAGAGAATAAGGCAAAAAATCTTGTTTTACTTGGAATAGAATTGTGTAGTTTTTGACAAGTGTGAAAATGAAGTGTGAAATTAAATAGGTTAATTATCATGCAATAATGAAAAATAAAAAATTTGGTTACGATTTTTATTCATTATGAGATGGGTGTTTTTTCATTTCTCTAACGAATTAAATGATCTAACACATTACCTGACGTATGACCCTATTCATGACTAGACCCATGTCAAGGCGTATAACCAGTGGGGTTCAACCCTGTCCCGACGACTTGTTATCAAGATAGCTCCATCAAAACGTCGTCGTTCAGGTGCCCGGTAAAATTTTTTTAGTTAGAACAGTGTCGAAGACTTGTCAGTGGGAATAGTTGAAGTTCAATTGAACACTCTTGTAATATCTGCTTGAAGAAAAAGGGATTTTTTTTTGTAAAAGTCTATGCCGACGCCTAGTTGTCGGCACAGGGTTAGTATAATGGCGCTAAAAAGCCCACCTTTTTTGCCGTGGGTGTACCGACCATATGTCATCGGGATAGGTTAAGGTTGAAAAAATTCACGAAACCCTGTACCGACCACTTGTCGTCGGCACATGTTGGGGTATAGCGACGATTACTGTCGTCTGCACAGGGTGAGTTTCTTGTAGTGTGACTTGAAGGGGGGGGGGTGTGACCGCCCCCTATTTTTTCGGCCGAAATGTTATTTTTAGTTGAAAATCGTGGTTTCGTCCCCTGACTTCAAAAAATTAACATGTCTAACGACCTAACTTTCTCAAACTTTGTTTAAACAATTATGTCTAACATTCAAAATATTCTAATTGAAAAAAAGTCACCACAACAATCAGGAGATAACATTTGACAGCTTGTCCTTATATACAAAAGCATCAAAGCTCGAATAAATTATCTACAAGGAACATTAAACCCATTATAATAATGAGGCTTTGAAAAGTAATGTGACAGTAAACCAGAGGCAAAACCGTTAATATTATGCTTTTTTACAAGGATGTAAACATACAAATAAACCTTTGTTTGCGTTCGTATGTTAAACATTGAACTTTTGAATGAACACATAATTGAAGGAATTCATTTTTTGTTTGTTATTGTTTATTAAGATGTTGAACTTGTTCATAAATGCAAAATAATGTACGATTAAAAAATAAAAAAAATTTTGGCATCTTTTACTCTAAGCATTAGACATAACTATATTAAACATTAATTAAAATTAACACATACATTTAATTAATAAACATATACAAACAAATGTAAACAAATATAAATGAATAAATTACTGAACATATGAACAAAAACGAATGAACGCAATCTTTAATTATTCATGTTTATTTATGTTTGTTTATTTATAAAAAAAAAAAGACAAACATCAACATTATCAACTCTTTTTATTTAAAGGTTTGTAGTTGAGAAACACGTATTCTTCGATTCTGCAAGAACGGGTTTTCCCTTCGAGTCTTGTGGTTGTATAATGAATCGATCAGTGTTACATGGTATACAAAGATGGTTACAAAATATGAAATTAATATTCCACGTATCTTGTCTTTTCTTTTATTTCATCTAATGATATATATACCATTTTAATTAGGCATATATCAAAGACGTGTAATTTATTAATTTAATTTTAAAGGTGCGACATTATAAGACAATCTAATGAAACAATTTTTTTTAACAGTGGAAATCCGCTTACGTGGTAAATCTTCGGGTCCCTCCTAAGACGAGATTGAATGAGGAGGACTAGGTATAATAGGAAGTGATGGTGGTGGTGGCGGTACTGGTGCCGGTGGTGTCTATGGCAACGGTATATCAGCCTGAGAAGTAGCTGCAGATACCTCCGACGGATCGGAGTCAGAATCCGAACTCGAGCTCGGTGTATCATCCAATACCACATAAGGAAACCGCTGATATATGTATCTTTCCACTTGGTCTGCCATCGCTGTATAAACAGAATTCTCATATCAGTACCATGAAATAAATATTGAATAAAATATTCAACATAAACATGATATGAGACGTCCTCCTATCTTAACGCAACTATTCGTCTTTACTGTTGTTAGTGTTCTGCTTGAATTAAATCAAACTAGAATGCACACGTGTTGCGAATTTCAGTTATGCTGGCCACTCATAACTGGAATTCGTAGCACCTGATTACCCTGGCTTAACTCAAAACAAGTTTTGTTCGTTAAACATGTTCGGTGCTCTCTGTGTCACTATACGAGCCTATGGTTATAGTCTAGGTCTCTAAGTCCACCTAAATTCTATAACCTGTGGCTCTGATACCACCCTGTCACACCCCCACCTCTCCTCACCTGAGATGATGTCACATGTCACCCTGAAGAGGTTGCGGAAGCATAGTGGTGATGTCTCAGAGATGAGGGGTGACTTACTTGAACCGATATTACAGCACACAGATTCACTTAAAATAAGGATAATACATTACATAGGTTTCGTCAATACAGTACATGACAACTTAGTTTATTACTCAAACTAAACTCCTTAATTACATAAGTGTGACGTGCATCCTCACCGTGATATCACCGTTGACCTGCAAAAATGTTAAGTTTAAAACGTCAGCACAAAGCTGGTGAGTTCGACAGTTCAGTTAAAACAATATGATATGCTAAGTAATGTTCACAAAAAGTTCAGTTCTGGATAACCATGGGACCCGTATCTAGTTCCTTTCGGACAGTTGTTCGTTCACGAAGATACTACCCGTCGGTAAATATCTTAATGCCTCATTATCCTAATGTCTATCACAAACATTAAGAAGTTGTAATGAAAACAGGTACCAAACATTCACACCAGGGGAGATGCAATCCTCCCAGCAAATGGGTTGTCAGCCAATAGTACTATCAATGGTTCTTGTTCGGCCGCACATGGGTTCACTAGATACAGTTCACGAATGAGGACTTTTGATACTGTGATAGTTGTTACTAACGGCAAAATCCCATGAAATCACACAAAAAGTCACATGAAATCACACAGATATCAGTGATGCATATCATATGTTCAGAAAACAGTTTACAGAGTTACCCCGATGTTTATAAAACAGTAAAAAGAAAAGGGGTTGTACGAAACTCACTTGATGTCTCAAAGCAGTAGAAACACACGCAACTGATGCTATTGATGAGATTCTGCATTAGTTTATGTTTGATATGTTATTAATGTTTTAACTCGCTGATTAAATCGTTTTGAACGTCCAATGTCAAAGACATTGCCTTAACAGTCATCAACCCGAGGTTTAGTATTTATTTACATATTTTAATGTAATATCATACAATGTATGATAATGTAGGAACCTATACTGACTCAGGTTCCTAATACTAAGTTGATGACTCCCTTGATTAATCAGTATAATCTCAGACTAACCAAATAGTTAATGTTGTTGATTGTAATTGCTAAGATAGTCTCTAGACAGTTTAATGGCTTAGAAATGATTAATCTTTGTTATTGATTACCCAAATATCATGGAATATCACAATGTAGTATTAGAATAGGTTTAATAACCATGTTTAACATACTAATCTGACTGTTATCAGAGACATTAGATAATCGTTCCAATGAGTATGTTAATGATTGTGATTAGTTTAAAGCACCCAACTTTCACGTTGCATGTTAAAGATTAATCAAACTAATCACATACATAGTCACAACCAAATGGTTTAAACCATTATAACCATTGTTATGATTCCATGCAAACCGGGCATTACAACGGCTCAAAACAAGGATTTATCCGTTAACAGTTCGAGTTTGTCATTCAAAATCAATCCTAGTCATCATCTAGGCAATAATCAACAACCCTAACTATATCATTACGTTCAAAACTAAGATTTAATCATTCATAATCAAACCAGAAGGTTTAAAATGAACCATTACCTAATCTGAAGAAGTTCTGCGGATACAAAGATGATCTGAACTTGTTTTAACGTCTCTGGATGCGATCTAAACGTCCCGGAGGCTTCGAAACAGAGATTTGCTGAGTTTGATGAAGATTTTTCGTGAGTTGAGGCTGGTTTCGTCGATGGTTGAAGATGAAATGAGGATGAGAACAAAAATCCTGATCTTTATGCAAGTTGCCGAGCAAATTGACCCCAGGCGCATCGCCTGGCCGCCTGCACCCACACCAGGCGTACCGCGCGGAATAAAAAAAATCCAGATATTTTCGTTTGAAATCCGCGCGCATCGCCTAGGTTGTCACTCGACCTGGGGCGTACCGCCCCAGGGTAATTTCGCCCGTTTTTCGACGGAAACTTCGTTTCGCGATTCCGGACAATCCGTAACTCCGTTTCGCGCACCGTTTTCGCTCACGTTCATCATTTTTCGCATACTATCATCCCGTGTTAATTTCGGTGACCAATTCAACGCGGATCTTAAACACGATCAAGTGTGCTCAATTCGTTGCTGACGTAATTCTTCATATGCGATTATCACCGGTAAAAATCTTTAAGATCTTTATACATTTTATCAGCGCCCGGATGAATAGAATACCTGGATTTGTGCGCCTCATCCAAGATGATTGTTCGGGAGTTACCGAATAAAGGAATCCATAATCGGTTTTTGAAATATAATACTCCATCGGTCTCAACTTCAAGTTTCTTGTCTAATCCCTTCAGTTCCTCAGCAGGATAGTTCAGTGCTTGTAAAGGTTGTTGCTGAGCTTCTTTGATTTGAGGAATTAGACTAGTTTGAATAGTCATACCTAGTGCTTTCACACGTAACGGTTTGACTCGTTCTTTGCGACTCAAGGCATCGGCTACGACATTCGCTTTACCCGGATGATAACGAATCTCACAGTCATAGTCATTCAATAGTTCAACCCACCGCCTTTGTCGCATATTAAGCATCTTCTGATCTAGAATGTGTTGAAGACTTTTATGATCAGTGTATATAATACACTTAGTTCCATACAAATAATGTCTCCAAATCTTGAGTGCAAACACCACTGCACCAAGTTCTAGATCATGAGTGGTATAGTTCTTCTCGTGTACTTTCAATTGTCGAGAAGCATAAGCAATCACTTTATCGTTCTGCATTAAAACACACCCCAGCCCTTGGCGGGAAGCATCACAGTACACTGTGAAGTTATCGATACCTTCCGGTAATGCCAAAATAGGTGCATTGCAGAGTTTGTGTTTCAACAGTTGGAACGCCTCCTCCTGTTGAGAACCCCATATAAACTGTTGATTTTTCTGTGTCAATGTAGTTAGTGGCAGAGCTATCTTTGAGAAATTCTTGATGAATCGACGATAATAACCTGCCAGCCCTAAAAATTGACGTATTTCGGTTGGGGTTCGCGGTGTTTCCCATTGTTCTACAGCTTTAATCTTACTAGGATCCACCTGAATTCCATCTTGATTCACTACGTGCCCGAGAAATTGCACTTCTCGTAACCAGAACTCACACTTGGAGAACTTGGCGTATAATTTTTCACGTGCCAAAAGTTCTAAGATCAGTTTCAAGTGTTGAGCATGTTCTTGTTGGCTTCGAGAATAAATAAGAATATCATCAATAAATACAATCACAAACTTATCCAAATAAGGCCTACATACCCGATTCATCAGATCCATGAAAACTGCAGGTGCATTTGTTAATCCAAACGGCATTACTAGAAATTCATAATGTCCGTATCGAGTTCGGAATGCAGTTTTAGGAACATCACCTTCATACACTCGTAACTGATGATATCCAGATCTCAAATCAATTTTTGAGAAGTAGGTAGCGCCTTGAAGTTGATCAAACAGATCATCTATACGTGGCAATGGATAACGGTTTTTGATTGTTAATTTATTGAGCTCCCGGTAGTCAATACACATCCTGAACGATCCATCCTTCTTTTTCACAAAAAGGACTGGTGCTCCCCAAGGTGAGAAACTAGGTCTAATAAAACCTTGTCTAGCAGTTCTTGCAGTTGACCTGAAAGCTCTTGCATCTCTGATGGTGCTAAACGATAAGGAGCTTTAGCCACAGGTGCTGCACCTGGAATTAGATCAATTCGAAATTCAACTTGCCTCACTGGGGGTAATCCTGATATATCGTCAGGAAAGACTTCAGGAAAATCCTTGACTACTGGAATATCTTCGATACGTTTTTTTGAGGAGCTGTTATTGATCACGTATGCTAGAAAGGCCGGACACCCTTTCCGTAAACACTTCTGCGTTTGCATACAAGAAATGATACCCAGTTTTCTACCAGCTCGTTCCCCTTGAACTATCAGTGTATTACCCTCAGGTAATGGAATACGGATCACCTTAGTTTGACATATTACTTCAGCTTGGTTAATGGAAAGCCAGTCCATACCAACAACAACATCAAAGCTCCCAAGCTCAATAGGAAGTAAATCAATATTGAAAAGATGATCATTCAGATTCAAGGAACATCCTTGAATGACACTGTTAGTTTTGATTAACTTGCCATTAGCAAGTTCAATAACGTAAGGAGTTTCTAATTCTACCGCGAGCAATGAAAGTAATGATGCAAATTCAGGAGAGATAAAACTCTTATCTGCCCCCGTATCAAAGAGAACTGATGCATATAAGTTATTGAGTAAGAACGTACCAGTAACAATGTTAGCATCGTGTCTCGCCTCGGTAGCACCAATCTGGAAAGCTCTACCTCTAGCTTCATTCCCCGGATTGGTGTTGTTATTGTTTGGACAATTTCTTATCAAGTGGTCGGGACTCCCACACTTGTAACACGACCTGTTTGTTTGAATGGTTTGTTGTGGTGCTTGATTTGGTTGGCGAGCAGGTAAATTGCAATACTTGGTGTAGTGCCCAACTCTATTACAGTTGGCACAAGTAGGACACTGTCCCGTATGATGAAATGAACACCGAGTACATTTAGGCGACTGCCCAATGTAAGTTTTCTTCTCAGTAGTAACAACACCGTAGTTTTTCACAGTTTGTTTGCTCTGGTTGATCTCAGCCGAAGCTCTCGTCTTAGATTTGCCAAACCACTTTCGTTTGGTACCTTTAGAAACATTTGAGGTACCAACATCACTACGGCCCACGGCCGTCTGTGTTTTTGTTACCAACATCCCACTCCTTACCGCCTCATCGGTAAGCTTAGTGGTCAACAGAATTGCCCGTTTAAGGGTTGTGGGTTCTGCTGCAGTCACCATTCCCCGAATCTGGGGAACCAAACCCTTAATATACTTCTCGATTAATGCTGCTTCAGTAGGAAACATATCGGGAAGTAAACATGTGAGTTCATGAAAACGATGAGTATACGCTAAACAGTCAGCTCCGATCATCGTGTGATTCCAGAATTCCTCCTGGAGCTTTTGTATTTCAGTGAGTGGGCAGTACTCTGATCTAATCAGAGTTTTAAACTCATTCCAGCCCATAGAGTCGACTGTAGCTGAGCCCAACGTTTTTGCCTGGGTATTCCACCAGGTCAAAGCTGATTCTTTGAAAGAACAGGCAGCATAAGACACTTTATGCTCCTCTAGACATTGGCTGATTTTAAGTTTCGTTTCCATTTCCTCGATCCATCTTAGCAATCCAGCCGCTCCTTCCTTACCAGTGAAAGTAGGAGGGTTACAGGAAGCGAAATACTTGTAAGTACATCCCTGTCGTGGTGGATCAGGAGTAGTTGTAGTTGTGCCAGTGGTATGATGAGTTTCCGCATTGCCACCAGTAACAGTATGTTCGTTATGAGTGTGGTCCCCACCAGAACCCGCAGTGATATGAGGTTGATGTGGTATCAAAACACCACAAGCCGATAGCTGTTCACGCACAATCCGTGCTATCATGGCTTCATTTGATTCGGATCCACCTGCACCAGCAGGTGGAGCAGTGTTCCCTCCAGGGTTCACTGGTGGAGCTGTATTTGTTTCCAGATTAACCTGTGGATCTGGATTCGATTCCGTATTTACTGGTGGAACTTGATTCGGCCCAGGGTTAGTAATGTTCCTGATAGATCTCTTAGTCGGACGACCTCGTTTAGGAGCCATTATTCTGCCAACATGCAGACAAACTCAGGTCAGTTAGGAACATTTAATATATAACCCATTTGATCACATAAACTCAATCATATTCAGTTATACTGAAACTTTATGAAATTGAAAATGTGATTATAGTAAATACAGTATAACTACTTGACATAATCCCAATATGTTCTCAATGAACCATGATTATACAAAGGTTTGTAGTTATACTTAGTCCTCCATTCAAAAACATGTCATATCATCACTCAGCTCACTGCTTCATGATATTAATACAGATATGTTATTGTTTACATGTTCCTGGATATCAGATCATGTAGGACGTTGAAACGTTGCCACACAGGACTTTGATATGTTGCCACACAGGACTTTGATATGTTTGTCACACAGACAATTGAAATGATGCCACACAGGACTTTGATATGTTGCCACACAGGACTTTGATATGTTTGTCACACAGACAATTGAAATGATGCCACACAGGACTTTGATATGTTTGTCACACAGACAATTGAAATGATGCCACACAGGACTTTGATATGGTGCCACACAGGACTTTGATATGTTTGTCACACAGACAATTGAAATGATGCCACACAGGACTTTGATATGTTGCCACACAGGACTTTGATACATTGTCACACAGACAATTGAAATGATGCCACACAGGACTTTGATATGTTGCCACACAGGACTTTGATACATTGTCACACAGACAATTGAAATGTTGCCACACAGGACTTTGATATGTTTGTCACACAGACAATTGAAATGTTGCCACACAGGACTTTGAAATTGTACCACACAGAATTTTGAAATTGTACCACACATGATTTTGATATGTTACCACACAGGATTTTTGATACGTTACCACACAGGATTTCGAAATTGTACCACACAGAATTTTGATACGTTACCTACACATGCAACACAATAGATACTAACAAATGTACATAAACCACCATTTCATTACACTAGATCAACTTTGATACAACCCAAACATTAATACTACTACCGGGAATCTATCTCACAACCAAAAATTTCCCTATGCATCATACACTAGCAACCTATCCGTCAGTACTGATAACATCCAAAATGAACATCCATCATCGTACTTACCGTATAAAGAACGGTAAACAGGAAATCACTATAGCTATAGCAGCCATCACTATAGCTATCATCATCAACTGAACCTCCAAACTCATGGTGCTCACTAACTGCCTCAAATACACCCATCTCTCACTCCACAATGCTACCTCCTGCCAAAAGATAACTACCAGCGCCTGTCTCCAGGTTCTTCGAAGTCGCTCTTCTACTGTCGCTCTCCAAGCCTGAGTAACAGCACCCAAGACATTCACCTGATCCATAAGGGTCAGGTGAGAAGTGAGGATCTCCAGTACAGTATTGCGAGTATCCTCATGAAGAGTATGATGCTGAAGTACATCCTGTCTCAAGGCCTGTAAATCCTGAGAGATCTGCTGCACCTGCGCCCGCAACTCGGCTTGGTGGGAGGATTCTCCCACCTCATGAACAGCCTGTGGCTCATCCCGTGGAGCCATCTGGTGTCACGGAGGCAATCCTGTGGTTTTGCGGGCTTGACCCCGCATACGCCGCAACCCGTCCCAAGCGGGTACTCTAGGAGGTGTAATACTCTGTCTCTGATCAGCAACTGGTTCAGCCTGAGGTGAATGAGGAGGACTAGGTATAATAGGAAGTGATGGTGGTGGTGGCGGTACTGGTGCCGGTGGTGTCTATGGCAACGGTATATCAGCCTGAGAAGTAGCTGCAGATACCTCCGACGGATCGGAGTCAGAATCCGAACTCGAGCTCGGTGTATCATCCAATACCACATAAGGAAACCGCTGATATATGTATCTTTCCCCTTGGTCTGCCATCGCTGTATAAACAGAATTCTCAGATCAGTACCATGAAATAAATATTGAATAAAATATTCAACATAAACATGATATGAGACGTCCTCCTATCTTAACGCAACTATTCGTCTTTACTGTTGTTAGTGTTCTGCTTGAATTAAATCAAACTAGAATGCACACGTGTTGCGAATTTCAGTTATGCTGGCCACTCATAACTGGAATTCGTAGCACCTGATTACCCTGGCTTAACTCAAAACAAGTTTTGTTCGTTAAACATGTTCGGTGCTCTCTGTGTCACTATACGAGCCTATGGTTATAGTCTAGGTCTCTAAGTCCACCTAAATTCTATAACCTGTGGCTCTGATACCACCCTGTCACACCCCCACCTCTCCTCACCTGAGATGATGTCACATGTCACCCTGAAGAGGTTGCGGAAGCATAGTGGTGATGTCTCAGAGATGAGGGGTGACTTACTTGAACCGATATCACAGCACACAGATTCACTTAAAATAAGGATAATACATTACATAGGTTTCGTCAATACAGCACATGACAACTTAGTTTATTACTCAAACTAAACTCCTTAATTACATAAGTGTGACGTGCATCCTCACCGTGATATCACCGTTGACCTGCAAAAATGTTAAGTTTAAAACGTCAGCACAAAGCTGGTGAGTTCGACAGTTCAGTTAAAACAATATGATATGCTAAGTAATGTTCACGAAAAGTTCAGTTCTGGATAACCATGGGACCCGTATCTAGTTCCTTTCGGACAGTTGTTCGTTCACGAAGATACTACCCGTCGGTAAATATCTTAATGCCTCATTATCCTAATGTCTATCACAAACATTAAGAAGTTGTAATGAAAACAGGTACCAAACATTCACACCAGGGGAGATGCAATCCTCCCAGCAAATGGGTTGTCAGCCAATAGTACTATCAATGGTTCTTGTTCGGCCGCACATGGGTTCACTAGATACAGTTCACGAATGAGGACTTTTGATACTGTGATAGTTGTTACTAACGGCAAAATCCCATGAAATCACACAAAAAGTCACATGAAATCACACAGATATCAGTGATGCATATCATATGTTCAGAAAACAGTTTACAGAGTTACCCCGATGTTTATAAAACAGTAAAAAGAAAAGGGGTTGTACGAAACTCACTTGATGTCTCAAAGCAGTAGAAACACACGCAACTGATGCTATTGATGAGATTCTGCATTAGTTTATGTTTGATATGTTATTAATGTTTTAACTCGCTGATTAAATCGTTTTGAACGTCCAATGTCAAAGACATTGCCTTAACAGTCATCAACCCGAGGTTTAGTATTTATTTACATATTTTAATGTAATATCATACAATGTATGATAATGTAGGAACCTATACTGACTCAGGTTCCTAATACTAAGTTGATGACTCCCTTGATTAATCAGTATAATCTCAGACTAACCAAATAGTTAATGTTGTTGATTGTAATTGCTAAGATAGTCTCTAGACAGTTTAATGGCTTAGAAATGATTAATCTTTGTTATTGATTACCCAAATATCATGGAATATCACAATGTAGTATTAGAATAGGTTTAATAACCATGTTTAACATACTAATCTGACTGTTATCAGAGACATTAGATAATCGTTCCAATGAGTATGTTAATGATTGTGATTAGTTTAAAGCACCCAACTTTCACGTTGCATGTTAAAGATTAATCAAACTAATCACATACATAGTCACAACCAAATGGTTTAAACCATTATAACCATTGTTATGATTCCATGCAAACCGGGCATTACAACGGCTCAAAACAAGGATTTATCCGTTAACAGTTCGAGTTTGTCATTCAAAATCAATCCTAGTCATCATCTAGGCAATAATCAACAACCCTAACTATATCATTACGTTCAAAACTAAGATTTAATCATTCATAATCAAACCAGAAGGTTTAAAATGAACCATTACCTAATCTGAAGAAGTTCTGCGGATACAAAGATGATCTGAACTTGTTTTAACGTCTCTGGATGCGATCTAAACGTCCCGGAGGCTTCGAAACAGAGATTTGCTGAGTTTGATGAAGATTTTTCGTGAGTTGAGGCTGGTTTCGTCGATGGTTGAAGATGAAATGAGGATGAGAACAAAAATCCTGATCTTTATGCAAGTTGCCGAGCAAATTGACCCCAGGCGCATCGCCTGGCCGCCTGCACCCACACCAGGCGTACCGCGCGGAATAAAAAAAATCCAGATATTTTCGTTTGAAATCCGCGCGCATCGCCTAGGTTGTCACTCGACCTGGGGCGTACCGCCCCAGGGTAATTTCGCCCGTTTTTCGACGGAAACTTCGTTTCGCGATTCCGGACAATCCGTAACTCCGTTTCGCGCACCGTTTTCGCTCACGTTCATCATTTTTCGCATAATATCATCCCGTGTTAATTTCGGTGACCAATTCAACGCGGATCTTAAACACGATCAAGTGTGCTCAATTCGTTGCTGACGTAATTCTTCATATGCGATTATCACTGTTTTTTTGTATCATTTTTACCCAAATATATGGCATTTCTTTATATTGCGTGAAATGACAAAATTCTACTCACATGGCTTTTTTTCACATTTGTTACAAATGTCTTTCATTGACCCAAACCGATACCGATAGATATAGGTGGTTTCAGTTTCTTAGAAAAATCATAACTGAAACCAATTTCAATTATATCCAGTCAAAAGCCTATCAAACCCTGGCATAAACATAAACTGATAAACCTAACTATAATTAGTTCCATCTCTACCATGTTCGTAACATCCTGCCAAAACATGTACGAATGACATGTCTTTGTTGTCACCAAATGTTAATATTTTTGTTTTACAGTATCATTGTTATAAGTCTAGCTTTCTGTAGCAACTATTGTTGTCGATATAGCATTCATAGTTGCAAAGTTCTTTCAAGACATTAAGTATCTAACATCATACCGTTAGTTTTTTAAACCACAGGGGATTCATTGATATAAGATTTTATTTTAAGTTAAAATAGTTAAAACATTTAAACCACAGGAACCAAAACCGTAATTTACTCTCCTGAATTTTTTAAACCCCCATCCCCTCGACTTCTTTCCCCTCTACTTCCTTCCCTAATTTCTTAAATTTTTATCTTCCTGATCGCAGAGTTTTTTCTTTCCTGAATCTTGTCCACACCACCCCACCAGTCCACCGCCACATGTTCCAGGCCACCACCCACCCCATGTATTTGTTTGATGAAGAAATTATTGATGCAAATCAAGATAAACGTAAAAAATCATCAACCAATTTCAAAGGTTGTCGAGCTAAATTGTAATTTTTCTTCCAGGTACTTCATTTTTTTACGCATAATGGTAATTATTAGATACTTTTATTTTTATACCCGAATGAATAATTGATCAGAACATTTAACCCGATTAACCAAGACATACCCGATCAATTGAGAGAAAAAATTGGTCATGTAAAATTTGGCCCCTTCCTCCTAACAATCGTTTAAAGCTCCGCCACTGATCATGTCCAAAATTAATATTCTAACTTTATATATATGTAAAACTTTATTCAAACCATTAATCACAAGAACAAATAAATTAAAAGAAAAATTCCATTTAAATTAACCCAAGTAAAACATTATATTGATAACACTAGTTGGGTCAAGTACAACCAAGACATCGTGTGAGCCAACCGATCATCACCTGCTGACTTTGGCTTATTATTATTATTACAAGCACACATAATACTTTTTATTTATTTATTTATTTATCTAAGTTCCAATCACCAACATTGGAAATTGTTTTAAATTGAAGCAGACTTATTTCAATTACTTCAATGCATAACCGATTTAGAGTAATTTGAGATTGAATTCGGCTTTGAAACATCGAATATTGCCATCTGCATGGATAGTTACTTTTGTAGTAAAACCTTCCATGCATGCTTCACTTGTAGTACCAGAATCCTTCAACTTGTTATGGATTACTCTCCAGTCACAGCAATTAAAGTATTCCGGTTCATTCATCTCACAATATGCCTGCAACATTTGTTAACTAATGATTATATTCTCACAAAAATATATAAATTAAAACTGTCATGAAGACACAAGGTTTTAGTATTTGTTGACAAGGTTTATATATGATATAGTGATTATTAATTATCTGTTGTCACAAAAGTCTTTTTTCTTCTGACGTGCATTCACTGACGGACCCATAAACTTTTTTATGGGGCGAAAAATTTTTATGACCGTTTGAAAATCTCAACATAATAAGTTTTTTGTCTTTTGTCCGGGTCGGGTTATATCGAATAGGATTAGGTTTATATATAAAAGCATAATAAAACTATAATACGTCTAAAATTGTTCTCAACATGGTTTTATTTTATACAATATATCTAAAACAACATTTATTGAGACTATTTTAATTAAGTCTTTCTAAAAAAAACAAGTATGTGTGTATATATATATATAACTATCACTTAAATTTTCATCACAAGTCTGATTATGCAAATTTAAAAGGGGCGATTGCAAAATTTTAAGGAGTCGGTTAAGTAGCATCGAAAAAAAATTTCAAGGTGGGCGGCTCCCACACCAACATGTGAATATGCCACTGTGTGTAGGATTGTAATCGAGCCAAGCCGGGCTAGACCCGGCTCTACCTGCGTCAATAACTAGAATGAAAAAAGAGGAACGTCAACGCATCCGGGAAAAAACGATTAATCTATATCAATAAACCTGCCAAAGCACCGAACCTCAGCTCATGGATTCAGTTAATCTAAGAGATTTGAGAAAACTAAGAAAACCTTCATTTAACCATTAAATAATCAAATCAATGGATGTAATTAAAAGTGGCATGATTGTAAATAAGATTCAGTTAATAAATCAATTAAAAAAATGAAAAGGGTATAATGGGTAATTGATTAAAACATAATTTAGGAACATTTAATGTGTAACTGTAATCAAAGTTAATGATACAGTTTCTTTATGGCCCCACAGAGAAAGGAATTTGGGAATTAATTGATTCAAAATCCTTTTGAGCCGGTGGAAAGCATTTTGTCGAAGCTTCCTTTTAAGTATTATATTTATAAAGATTAGAATGTAATGCTATTTTTTTATGATAATACCTATTAGTCTGTTATTATTATTTCATCAGGTTGATGCTTGTTGGTATTATTACATTTCATCAGGTTCATATATATTATAGGTTCTTACACATTTCATCAGGTTCATATATACATTTCATCATGTTCATATATATTATAGGTTCATAATTTTAGTGCAGTCTGTTAATCAACTGTAGTTACATATATGTAATCATTAGTAAATTCATTTGCATCATTTGTAAATGTATGTTGATTACATGTATGTAATCAATGTGGAATGTATCATTAAAAGTCATTACTTGTATCAATATACTTTCTATGTATTCAAACGTATACTACACATGCATTGCATAACTCATAACATGTATATAATTCAACGAGTTTATTACAATTATGTTGATTATATGTATGTAATTCACATAGTTTCAAATAAAAGTTGAATTGCTCATAAAATGATTTTAATACATAGTTAATGATTACACATATGTAAATAACCTGTAGTTACATATATATAATTAGAAGTGAATTCATTTGCATTATTTGTAAATGAATGTTGATTACATGTATGTAATCAATGTGGAATGCATCATTAAAACTCATTGTTTGTATCAATATACTTTCTATGTCATTTTCAAACATTGTAACCAGTATCGTTAACGAAAAAAGTAAGTAAAAAAAGTTATTTTTGTAATGATTTATGACATTTATGTATTCAAACGTATACTATACATGCATTGCATAACTCACAACATGTATATAATTCAACAAGTTTATTACAATTATGTTGATTATATGTATGTAATTCACATAGTTTATTGCAAATAAAAGTTGAATTGCTCATAAAATGATTTTAATATATGGTTAATGATTACACATATGTAATAACCTTTAGTTACATATATGTAATCAAAAGTGAATTCATTTGCATTATTTGCAAATGAATGTTGATTACATGTATGTAATCAATGTGGAGTACATCATTAAAAGTCATAATTTGTATCAATATACTTTCTGTCATTTTCAAACATTGTAACTAGTATCCCTAAAGAATAAAGTAGGTTTAGACAATTTATTTTTGTAATGATTTATGATTAGACATATATGTATTCAAGCGTATACTACACATGCATTGCATAACTCATAAAAATGTATATAGTTCAATAAGTTTAATACAATTATGATGATTATATGTATGTAATTCACATAGTTTATTGCCAATAAAAGTTGAATTGCTCATAAAATGATTTTAATACAAAGTTTATACAAAACACGTATGTAATAACCTGTAGTTACATATATGTTACCGCATCATGTACCATTCGGAGAATAAAAACAGTATTACAAACAGTACCACATCTTGCTGGGCATAAACCTCGTACATTGTTACCACATCCTTTCAATTAAAAAAAAAACACTCCCAATAGATGGTTTGAACTCAGCGCTTACAATGGGTATCCAATATCTTCTACCATTCAGAGAATCAAAAACATTACTACCAAATCAACCTAATAGAACAAATGAAAAAACATATCATCTGATTACATGTCATCTGATTACATATACGTAATCAACCTAACAGAACAAATGAAAAAACATATCTTCAGATTACATACATCTAATCAACCAGCATTCTCTATTACCTCATCTGTAAGATTATAAAATCCTGTGAAGAAAAAAAAGCAGAAGAATGAAAGATGAAGAATGAATAGAACAAAGATTACACAATCTAGAAATTTCTAATTAGTTAAATAAATCTTACTAACCTCCTTTTCTACCTTGTTAGTATTATCAATCACAACATCTTGATTCATAAAAACAACATTCGACAAGAATCCCATCTCTAAGATTACAAATTCTGAGAAGAATAAAAAATAGAAAAATTAAAAAAATGAGAAAAATAATTATAAAAATAAATAGGAGAGACTTTTTTAAATGCAATTTATAATGTTCCGATCTTATCACCGGAACTAAAAAAACTCATCTCCAGCTCTGCCACCGCCACCCCACCCTTAACCATGAAACTCACCACCGATCTTATCCGGAATTAAAAAAAACTCACCTCCACCGACAGTGATATATCCCCTCTACCCTCGTCATTATCCTTGAAACCATTACGATCCCACCGTCATAAATGGACCTTATTAACCGGTGATATCCCTTCATTAATTTCCTCAAAAGGCATCGGAATCTTCCTTTACTTTTGTTATTACCGACCACCAACACCTTCTCTGACGACTGGGCTAGGTTAGAAGCATACACACCTTCATATATAGGTTTGATTTTCAAATTTGATTTGTTAAAGTCAAATACAATTAATTTTTAAGCAGAAGAAAAGGAGCCATAATTAATATTATATAAATTCTATAAATAATTAGTTGCAAATTTACTTAAATGTCCTTTTGATTTAAATTAAAATAAAATCAAAGAAATTATCTTATTGGCTAATAACAGTTTTCTTGGTTTTCTTCAAAATATAAGGTTTTCTCATGAACCTTCCTCTATATATATATATATTATAAATCTAGCCGAGCTTGAGTCGAGCCAATCCTGGGTCGGGCTCGACTCTTTTTCAACGAGCCTTTTTCGAGCCAAGCTCTTTTCAAGCTGAGCTTTTTCGAGCCGAACTTTTTTCGAGCGAGCCGCAAACTTTTTTAACAGCACTATTTGTGTGCAATTAAAATGCATGTTTTTTTCTTACATTATTATGAATTAAAGTAGCCAATTATATGCTTACAGTGTTTCGAGAGTTCGTAGGGTTGTTCCAAGCGATCAAAGAATCAATGCAGTTCTGGATATTATACACAACTGCACCAACTGACCCTTTTGAGTCTGTGCCAATCGTGTGAAGTCTGGTAAGTCATAGGGTCACCGGTGGCATTGTAAAGCAAGCCAAATGTGGGAGTGCCTGAGTTGACCCCTCCGACTTCAGCTTTCTGAGAATGAAGTGAATCCTGCAACACCTGGTCGAGCTTGCCGTCAGCGTTTTGGTTCTTGGCTGCTGCTTGGGCCCTTTGGGTTCGAGTCCCTTGGGTGATTGGTGTGCCAAACACATGAACTGCGACAGCTGCCATTTTTTAGTCTGAATTGAAGTGGTTTGGTTAGTGTTTAATTGGTTTTGTTTGAATGTTTGTGAAGGATGGTGGCTCTATTTATAGGCCTCGGGGACGTAGGTGGCACTCATCCTAACCTCACTCGAGTCTTTTTCCATTTTTTGTATCAATTTGGTGGCGTATAGATTCCTTGTTTGGCTTTAGTTTAAAGCCATATATTTTGATTAATGCGTGTCACAATATGTAGTCATGTGGTTCTCAGAATCCAAAACATTATAAATTTGTTTACCAAGTTTTATCTATGGAAAAATTCCCAAAATAGCCATTTGATCAAGTCTTTTTCTCAAAATGTCCATTTGACTTTCAAATATCCATCCCATTATGGGTGACGACGCATGTGAGTACGAGTGTATAGGCAACCGCCTATAAAGCCAACCAAACAAAAATTGTCACGTGTTTTATATGGGCGCTGGCGCCCGTATACTCTGACACGAGCGTCTGTAATCTATGGTGCTTGTAAATCTACGGGTTGGCTATGTGTGCGGACATCTGTATACTTACGGGCGCCGGTGCTCATAAAGGGTATGAACATTCTAATGCATGAAAAGGTCAAATGGACATCTTAAGGAAAAAAACCTGATCAAATAAATATTTTGGTAATTTTCCCTTTTTGTATAATATTGGTCTTTTACTTGTAACGTTTTATTATTGTGTCACACACAAATATACAAGCATAGGGAATAAGGCAAAAAATCTTGTTTTACTTGGAATAGAATTGTGTAGTTTTTGATATTTGTGAAAATGAAGTGTGAAATTAAATAGGTTATCATGCAATAATGAAAAATAAAAAATTTGGTAACGATTTTTATTCATTAGGAGATGGGTGTTTTTTCATTTCTCTAATGAATGAAATGATCTAACACATTACCCGACGTATGACCCTATTCATGACTAGACCCATGTCAAGGCGTATGACCAGTGGGGTTATTTTTTTCGCTCAACCTTGTCCCGACGACTTGTTATCAAGATAGCTCACATCAAAACGTCATCGTTCAGGTGCCCGGTAAAAAAAATTTAGTTAGAACAGTGTCGAAGACTTGTCAGTGGGAATAGTTGAAGTTCAATCGAACACTCTCGTAATCTGCTTAAAGAAAAAGGGATTTTTTTTTGTAAAAGTCTATGCCGACGCCTAGTTGTCGGCACAGGGTTAGTATAATGGCGCTAAAAAGCACAGCTTTTTAGCCGTGGGTGTACCGACCATATATCAACTTGAATTTATAGCTAGAATCATAAACACTACTTTCATTATATTCATTAATCGCATATATGGATACAAATCTAATTATAGAATTCATAACACATTATTACATAAATATTTTATCTCCTTGATTGTATGTAATTGAGAGTTTAATGAAGCCCAAGATCTCAAAGAACATACAATTGTAAAACTAAGAACGGTGAAATGAACGTACGTATGAATTTAATTTGTTCTTTGATTTTGTTTACAGACACACACATCTATCTTATATAATAAATTAAGGTTTTTGTTTGACACATTTAATAAATTGAGCATGTTTAATTTTTGTTTCCCTCCTAAAACTTGGTGCATTATATCATTTATTTACACTCCTTTATTAATATTAATAATTAATAAATTTGACAAATTATTACTTTTACTTATTTTCTTATATTTAATAAATTATGTATATCTATCTATACTAATAAATAAAAATAATCGTGGACACTTGTCATAATTCTAGACCACCTATATTTTGGTCTTCCCGCTTCTCTCTCCTATTTAATTCTCTATTTATTATGTATTTAGAAATTACGAATTAAGGATAATGAATTATAATATGTATAATAATTAATATATTATGAATTAATTACATTAAAAATGAAATTAATTATTATGTTTTTAACTAAACTTATTTTTTATTTAACAACTTCTATTTAGTTCTTTAAATATAATCGAATTCAAATGATATTTCTTAAAATATTTACAAAAAAAACAATAATGTTACTAATTGATTTTTATAATTGCCAATAAAATTTTTTAAACATTTAAAATGATTGGATGATTTTAATGATAAAAATATATCGTATTGAAATGTAAAAAGTAAGTAATTTTTAAAAATTCAAGTTATATATATTAATATAAATTTTAGTTAAAGTTAAATTTAAGTGTGTTAAAAGGAGAATAAATATATGTTGGATCGGTTTGTTTTAATTCAAACAACACACAAACAGTATCTTCTCACAATCAATCTAATAGACGCGGAATATCTATTAGACGGATCTTACAAACACTTAAGGATGAACAAATAATCTTTGAATAAGCAGTAAGAACACAAAAGTTAATTCAAGCTCAAAGATATATTTCTCTCAAAGTATAACAAGTGTACAACGAACAAGCGCACACACGTCGGTTTACAATGAGAGGTTATATAGCCAAAGCTACAACCGTATACACTTAGGAATACAAGTTGGGTATACTAGATAATACATAAAGTAAAGCTTATTCTAGTATGTTGAGTGTCTTGACAGGCTAAGACACTCCATTGTAATTATTACAAACATAGACATTGACTTTACAAAAGACTACTAAATACAAAAGACATTTAATGTTGTTGATCTTCAAGGCTTCGGATAATCTTTTGCATTTAATGCTGAAGAGGATAAGTAAGGTGCTGTCTGACTTTCGGTATGTTCCTTTTGTATTTTCTCAGACCAGCATGACTTGTGTCAGACCCTTTTGTACTATGAAAGTACTCAGCTACAGTCTTTAACAAAGGAATAATCTCGGAAGTCTTTGTCTTTTGAGGAAGCTGATGAGAAGTGTCTTCGGAAGCTTTAGTTTCTTCGGAAGCTCTGAATTCTTCTAAGTCTTCGTCTTCCGAAGTGGTTTGTATTGTACATCCTTAGGCAGAAATTGGTTACCCTTCGGAAGCAGTATTGCTTCCGAAGAGTAACTTCTTTCTTCCGAAGGATGTTCTTTTCTGTAGGGATCCATACTTAGACAAAATAAGAAGTTTGGTGAGCAGCATCCTTTATTAGTCTTTACAGTCTCCCTCTAGGCTGATGCTACCAAAACTTCTAAGGAATTGTCCTTGGCTTCCTTTCACCCCTCAGTACCTGTGCCCTTGCCTTTACCCACTTGATGCCTACCCTCCCATCTGATCCATTATCAGGATTGTTGAGAGGGAGCTTATCTAGGTCAAAGACATAGGGTTTGGCCAACACCATCAGCTGCACAAGATTCAGTAGTTTTATTACTCCATTGTAGTTGGTGAGAATGAAGATCTTTTCTTGTGCATTGAAGCTCCATTTCACTAAGGGGATATATGAATGCTCATGCATTAGTCCATAGACGTCCCTTAGATCTTCCTGAGATTGTGTAGTTTCTGGAGCTGCTTCTGGTGTGACTTCAGGTACTGAGATTACTGCTTCAGGCTCAGAGTCAGAGGAGATAGGATTTGTTCTCTTTTTCCTTCTAGCTATGCTCTTTTTCCTTCTGAATCTTGGTTTGTCTTGAGCCACAGCTTCACTCCTCTGTTCTCTGGCCTGTTGATCCTCCATATTGGATCCCACTGGATCATCTGCTCTTGCAGTGGGCTCTGGGCCTGCAGTGTCAGTTCTTGGAGGATTTGGTCTCCTCTCATCTGCCATAGATTGTCTCTCAGGATCAGGCACTATAGTTCTTTTGGCTGCCTTTCCCTTTCTGATTTTGATCACTGAAGAGATTGGCATGTTATCCATTGAGGGACTAGATGGAGGAGATGCTTGTTCTTCTTTAGGGTTGATAGGAAACATGTTGGGGAACATGGCTTTTGTTGCTTCCCCATACATGACTTCCTCACCCTGTCTGATCCCTGTGTCAGAGAGGGGAAATTCTATTCTTGCTCCACCCCCTAAGCCTAAGCCTAAGCCTAAGTTTAGGCTTGCCCTTTGAGCATGTATTTGCTCAATTGAAGGTAACTCACCTCTGGCAACCTTAGCCTTGATGTCTCTGATATGCATATCCATGGTTGAGTTCTTCATTGGGCCTAGCTGCCGAGCATGGAAGCCATATTCCAGGAGAAAGGCCTTTGACTTGTCTTTGTAGACCTTTTCCTTTTGCTTCTTTGTAAGGACAATCTTGGCCTTGGATGCAGCAGCAGCCTGTTCTTGCTGCTGTACCCTGTCCATCTCGGCAGCCATCTGAGGCACCGACCAGCCCCATACTTCATCAAAGTCATAGCCTCTCTCTTCAAGCAGAGTAGAGAGCCTAACTCGTTCTTCATCCTGAGAGGTGTCTGGTCGGCCCTTCACTTTCTTTGGTCTTCTTTCATCCTGTTCTGCTTCCTCCTCTGGGGTTAATTTTCTTTTTCCTTTGTCATCAGCAGTTAATTTTGCCCCAGAGGAAGTGTCTCATGTTGCCTCACCTGCTGGTTCATTGGCACGTAGCTCTTCTGAGGAGGAATCATCAAGAATGACTAGGCCTTCGGAAGCAGCTGCAGCTTCGGAGTTAACCTTAGCATTCACTGCCCCCTCCGGTTGACCAACCATCTTGGTTGATTCCTTATTAGTTTCCTCAGAGAGCTCAGGAGTGGAGGAGAGGTCTTCAGTAGCCTTTGTCCCAGTAGGAGGGGACACAGGTTCCATGGAGATTGAAGGTTGTTCTTGAATAGTTTCTTCCATGGCAACCTGGGCTGCAGTCTCAGGAGGAGACTTAGTCCCAGAAGGGGACATGTGAGTCCCAACAGGGGACCGAGGCTCCAAAGAGACATTTGTTGTTTTGGGCTCTTGCTCTGTCTCTTTGGCAGCCCTCTGTTGCCTCAGAAGAAGAGGAAGAGGAAGTGGAGGAAACATGGAAGTAAGTACCCAAAAAGTCATCCCATTCAGTAGTCAAAGTGACTATGGATGGGTTGACATCCTGAGCGGCTTCCTCTTCTCTTGCTTGTGATCCTAACCCTGCAGAAGGTGTATTCTCCCACTTTTTAGTAGCATCAGGGGAGATAAAGGTGGTTGTAGCAGGATCAGGATGAAAGGGTTGAAAAAGTACTGGGGGATGCCTCTTGAGGTCCAGAATGGTAGCATCTTTAGCCTGGACCTCAAGCCGCAGGGTAGCCACCTAAGATTCCAGATGAGCTACCCTGGCTTGGAGGGATGTGATGGTAGCCGTCAATTCCTCTGTGTTGGTGCCCTCATCTACCTGAGTAGAATCATGGGGCGATGGAGTCCTGAGCCTAGCTCCTGCACCTCCACCACCAGATGTGGTTTCTTGGCACCCTGGATTTCCCTCATTGAAAAGGGCCTCAAAGAAGTCCTCCCCAATGTTGGTTGCCGTAGATGAGGTCCTATTGCCTGTACCACTGTCCTGAAGAACTTGAGAAGGTTCATCAGTAGTGGCAGCCTCATCTGCATTGATCCCTTCTTCACTCCTAGGATCAACCTCTGATGTGATAGGCTCTAGGTCAGGGAACCTAGCTTGTAACTGTGTCACCACTCTCATAAGTGTTTGGGAAGTGGGAGAGAGTGGTTCCTCCACAGCTATAGCAGAGGTCCCTTGAGCCTGGGAAGTAATATGAGTGGGGGGCATTTCTGGATGGTAAGAACCTGGAGACCTGGGAGACAGTCTCTGATCTAATGGAGTTGCTTCATTAGAAGCAGACTCAATGATTGGAGAATCCCTTTGGATATTCTCATGTATGTATGGTGACATACTCTGAGGGCTATCAGGCTGGTCAGGGGCAGCCACAGATTCCAGAGGAAGAACCTGTGGAGTGACTATAGGTGTGGCCTTCACCTTTGGTGGAACTGTGCCCATATCAGTTCTTTTCACCTTTTTCTTGCTGGGTTCAGAGAAATGGGCCTGAACAGCTGTAGAGAGCTGTACAAGGGTTCGTTTGCGTTTGTATGTAATCTTTATGGGATGACCAACAAAAGTGGAAGGTGTGGGGTTAACAGAGCTGTCACCTTCAGGAGTATGTGACTCCATATATGGAAGAAGGGGAATGAATTTCCCAGAGAACTGAGCACCTTTCTTCTTTAGCTGCACAAAAACCTTGGAAGAAACCAATGGTATTTTGTAAGTATTCCCAGTTAGGGAGAGGGAAGTGCCCAACTCCTCATAAAAGATCTGTTGCAAAAACCTGGGGTACATACAAAATTTCTTTGGTGATGAAATATTGTCAACCAAATTATTGAAAATAAAAGCAGAGAAGTTAAACAGTTGGTTGGAGACCAAACCATGAATAGCCGAAGCTAAGTCAGATGGAACTTGATCCCAACCACCAGTTTTATTATAAAGACAGTGTAGGAACAAATGTATGAGGTACTTGTAATTATAGGACACTCTACCCTTCAAATAGGTTGTTGTAGGGAGAGGACCTTCGTACCCCCATCGACTTAAAAGTCGATGCTACCTCATCCTTTGTGAATGAAACCTTTCCACCGACATCATTGAGTTTGAGATGCCGACAGATGGTCTCCACATTGATAGAAATAGGATGAGCATCAATGGTGGCATTAAGAGTCCAACCATTAGAAGAAGAAGAAACAGAACAGGATGCCCAAAATTGTTGGTGATGAGATTCATACACCAAGGGCTGAGCAGTGAGAGCAAAAGAATACCTGCTCCTTTTAAGAAACGAGATGATTGGAGCAAAATCAGTATCATTGTCTGATGACAACTCCGTTGGAAGGTTGTGAGCAGGTTTGAATGCAAGAAGAGCCATTTGATCGGAGGATTTTAGGTTACGATTTGAGAGAAAAGTGGAAATCAATTTTGAAGTGAAACGGTGAGAGAAGATGAATGAGCGGGAGACCTTTTATACCTTCGGATTTCAGCATTTAATATATAGCACATTAAATTTGAGATCCGGATGTCAGAAAAAGGTCTTCCGATGACAGCTGGTTTTACAATAAATGGCTGAATATTTGCTAAGGGTTGAGTTGCTTCCGAAGATATGGCTTTCGGAAGTAGTTTAAGAGACCACAAAATTTTCAGAAGAGATTTGCTTCCGAAGTATAAAATTTATACTGTCGAAAGCACTGCTTCTGAAGTATCAGAAGCAATGGTTAAGAAGTATAAAATTAATACATCGGAAGCATTGCTTCTGAAATATTAGATAAGTTCATCAGACAAAATGTTCTTCAGAAGACACCTTCTTCTGAAGAGTACCTTCAGAAGGTTAAGCTTCCAAGGTTAATGTATCGGAAGAGTATTACTTCAGAAGGTAATTTAGCTTCTTAAGTGTGAGAACTTCCGACAGAGGAAAAAATAATGCTTCCGAAGACTTAACCTATCTTCTGCTGAGCAGTTACTCATCAGAAGATAAGTTAAGTTTATCTTCCGAAGAATTATTTATTCCTTATCATTTCATTTACTCAAAGTTAATCATTCCAATGGATGTTATTAAGTACCTGAATCTTCCTTCATCAAATTCTTTGGTGAAGAGATCCGCCAGATTGTTTTCTGTATCAACTTTGACTAGATGAATTAACCTTTTCTCAGCACAATCTCTGATGAAGTGATATCTTATGTCAATGTGCTTTGTCTTGGAATGTTTGACAGGATTGTTGGTGATGGAGATGGCACTTGAGTTGTCTATCTGAATAAGAGTGTTGAACAGATCTATTCCATAATCTTTCATCTGATTTTGAATCCAGATAACTTGTGCACAACAGCTAGAAGCAGCTATGTATTCTGCCTCTGCAGTAGAGGTAGATACACATGACTGTTTCTTGCATTGCCAAGACACAATCCTGGGTCCAAGGAATTGACATCCTCCTGATGTTGATTTCTTGCTGATGTTGCAACCTCCATAATCACTGTCAGTGTAAGCCATGAACTGAAAATCTTCATTTCTAGGATACCATAATCCTAGACTTGGTGCTCCTTTGGGATATCTAAAAATTCTTTTCATAGCCAGCATATGTGAGACTTTGGGATTGGCCTGAAATCTTGCACACACACAAGTTGCAAACATAATATATGGCCTGCTTGCTGTGAGATACATCAAAGAGCCTATCATTGCCCTATACTGGTGTTGATCAACATCCTCCCCCTCTAGATCAGGGCTAAGAGATGTTGTCTTGGACATAGGAGTTCCCAGTGCTTTGCAATCAGACAGCTTGAATCTTTCAAGAATGTCCTTGACATATTTTGATTGATTAATAAAAATCCCTGTAGGAGTTTGTTTTACCTGTAGTCCAAGAAAAAAGGTGAGTTCTCCCATTGAACTCATTTCAAACTTGGATTTCATCAGTGATTCAAAGTCCTTGCAGAGAGATTTATTAGTTGAACCAAAGATAATATCATCAACATAGATTTGTACTAGCATGATATGTTGATTGGACTTCTTGAAAAAGAGAGTTTTATCAATTGTTCCTCTCTTGAAATTGTTAGACAGTAGAAAGGAAGACAAAGTTTCGTACCATTTTCTGGGAGCTTGATGCAACCCATAGAGAGCTTATCAAGCTTACAGACATGATCAGGAAACTTTGGATCTTCAAATCCTGGAGGCTGACACACATAAACCTCCTCATCAATCTTTCCATAGAGAAAGACACTTTTTACATCCATTTGAAACACTTTGAAGTTCTTGGCAGCTGCAAATGCTAAGAAGATTATGATGGCTTCAATTCTTGCAACTGGACCAAAAACTTCATCATAGTCTATGCCTTCCTCCTGAGTATATCCCTGAACAACCAGTCTTGCTTTGTTTTTGATGACAACACCTTTGTCATCTTTCTTGTTTCTGAACACCCATTTGGTTCCAATTGCATACTTACCTTTAGGTAAAGGACAAATCTTCCATACTCCTTGTCTTTCAAATTGAAGAAGCTCCTCCTGCATGGCTTCAACCCAACTGTTGTCTTTCAATGCCTCAGCAACCTTCTTTGGTTCTATTTGGGATAGAAAGCATGAAAACAAACAAATGTTTGCTTCGTGCATAGAGCTTCTAGTTCTCACTCCTTCTTCAACATTTCCAATAATGTTCTCAACTGGATGAGTGTTGTGAATTCGAGTTCTTGGAATCACATCCAATTGAGAAGCTTCATCCATATTGATTGACTCAAGGTTAGGAAGTACTACCTCAAGCTGAATTTCTGGCATATCTTGTGGATTCTGAATTTGGACTGTGGTGGGTTGGTTTTCTCTGGAAAAAGTAGTTTCCAGAGTGTTTGCCTCTGCTGATGGACTTCCTACTTCTTCTTGATGTTGTAAACCAGAAGTAGATTCAATTGAGGGACCTACCTGAGATGTGTTAATTGTCTCAGGCTGTATCACACCATTTTGTGCTGAAGAGGATTCTGCCTAGATTTGTCTTGAAGCTATTGGCAGTTCAACACGAAAGTCATCTTCTCTTGTGCATTTGTAGGTATCTGTGGTAGCTAACTGTGAAACTGGAACATATTCTTTCACCAGATTAAATGCAGATGTAAAGCTATCAAGATCAAATAACCAATCAGGGCCTGTTCCAGGTTTATTGAGAGTATGTTCATTGAACTGAACATTTGCAGACTCTTCAATAATTCTGGAAGCTTTGATGTATACTTTATAAGCCTTAGCATGTGAAGAGTACCCAACAAAGTAGCCCTCTGCTGATTTCTCAGCAAACTTGGCTAAATGATCTTTAGTATTCAAGATGGTGCATTGACATTCAAATGGTTTGAGAAACCCAATAAATGGTTTTCTCTTGTGCCAAATTTCATAAGGAGTCATACCATGTGTCTTAACTACCAATATTCTGTTTTGGACATAACAGGCAGTGTTGACTGCTTCTGCCCAAAAAGTTATTGGAAGTTTGGCATCAGACAACATGGTCCTTGCAGCCTCAATTAGTGTCTTATTCCTTCTCTTAGCAACACCATTTTGTTGTGGAGTCCTAGGAGCACTAAATTGTCTTGTGATACCTTTAGATTCACAAAATGAATTTAGAACATGATTTTTGAATTCTGTTCCCTGATCTGATCTTATTATTTTTACATGGTGGTCACTTTCATTCTCCACCCTAAGTATGAATGACTTTAGGATTTTAGCAGTTTCATCCTTGGTACTTAAGAAGAATACCCAGGTATACCGAGAGAAATCATCAGTAACCACCAAGCAATACGACTTTCTACCAATACTTTTCACACTTGTGGGGCCAAACAAGTCCATATGAAGCAAATGCAGAACTGTGGTTATAGAATTTATCTCTTTGGTATGATGAGATGACTTGTGTTGCTTGCCTTTTAAACATGCAACACATTTATTAACACATATAAATTCCTTTGTTGGCAAACCAGTTACTAAGTTATTTTTGACAAGTTTATTCATATTTTTGAGGTTTACATGACAAAGTCTTCTATGTCAAAGAGATGATTCATCAAGTGAAGCTTTTGAGACAAACCAACTTATGTTACTGAGTGGTGTAGCTGTGCTCATGTCAAGCATGTACATGTTATTTCTTCTTGGAGCCCTGAGCAAAATTTGATCATTTGGAACAACAAATCCTGGCTTTAAAACAATACATTCATGCTCAGTAAACAACATGTTGTGCTTTTGATCACACACCTATGATACACTCAGTAAATTGTAGTTAAGTTCTTTAACAAAGTTCACATTCTCAAAACTTACACGCCCATTTGAAATAGATCCTCTGCCTGTGATATACCCTCCTACTGGATCTCCACCGAATGCAACAGATCTCCAAAGAATGGTTCATAGTTATGAAGGTGAGTCTTGTTGCCTGTCATGTGCCTGGAGCAGCCACTATCCACTATCCAAAGATTACTTCTTGCATCCTGCTGCTCCTGCACATAACAAATTCGGTTAGTATCTTTTGGGAACCCAAGCCATAGTGGTCTTGGGTTTGCCTTCTGCATCACAGTAAGTAAAACGTTTTAAATGCATGTTAGGTAGAACAGATGATGCACTGGTTGATGAGGTCAAAGGTGGTTCAGATTCTTTTCTTGTCCAGGTCATGTTACCCTTTCTGGTGGACATAAAGGAGTTTGACTTCTTCATTTTCTCATCGGAAGTACTTTTGTCGCATGCTTCCGATGACCTTGTAGGAGATGGTCTTGTATTCTGATTATGTAGTGATGATCTGTGTAGAGCTTCCGAAGACTTAGAATGCTTTCCTTTTCTTTTCTCATCGGAAGCAGGTGCAGCTTCCGATGGTTTCTTCTGACTCTTTAATTTTCTTTTCTCTGAGACACCTTGGTTATCTTCCGATGAAGAGAATGACTGTCTAAAGTGTCTGTATGATGGTTTTGATTGCCTGATGGGTTGGCTTCGTCTACTTGGATTATAAAGACAGTCAGCAGCAAAATGATCAAGATCTCCACACATTATGCAGCTTATAAGCTGTTTCCTTTCTTCCTGACACACCTTGTCTTTGGGACCAGATTTAAGGTTTGATTTTGATGATCCATTACCCTTCTTTCTATTGTGCACTGGAGGATTGCTCAAATACTTATTTTGTTTTGAATTTTCAGAATCAGTTGTATTTTCCTTAGAAGAGATGGTGCCTTTGTCATGTTCAATGGATTGTTTTGATTTTACAAAAACAGTTGTATTGATTTGTTTTGATTTATGGTTTTTTCGTTTAGAAACTGTTTTAGTTTTTATTTTCAGGCACCACCACTTCTTCCTCTGTGGTATCCTCAGCAGAAGTGTTGTTAGACACTTCTGATTCACAATCCACCATGTGTACTCCAAGTTCCTCATCAAACACAAGTTTGTTTTCAGGTTTGCACTTAACTTCTACCTGTGGAGTATATACAACTGGTGGCTCCACACTATTATATCCCAACCCGGTGGTTTTCCCTTTAGCTAGATCAGAAACACTATTCATTTTCCACATTTTTTCGAACTTCTCACCCTGACTGAGAAATTTATCCCTGTATGATTCAGCCAATACAAGTTCGGTCTTAGCAGTTGTTAATCTTCTTAAAAGATCATTTATTTGACAAATATAGTTAGTTTCTTCATGCTTGAGACTGGAAACTACTTTTTCCAATGTTTCAATCTTTTCTTTACAGTCTTTTTCAGCTTTGTAAAATTCTGCTTTCACAACTTGTATTGACTCGAGTTCATTACATACTTGTGCATTAACTCTTTTATAAGCATTTAATTTCTCTAAGCATTCAGGTGTACACATATTATCTGTTACCTTAGATGATGAGCTGGCATCATTTGCCATGAAGGCATTGTTTGAGATTGATGCATCTTCTGCTTGAAAACTCCAGTCTGAAAAATCATGATGCTCAGCAACATTTGCATTGATGGTTTGATTTGTTGCTTGCTGGTTGATTTGCCTTTCTCCTGTTGTTGGCTGATTTCTAGGTGCTTTGCATTCTCTTGCAAAGTGCCCACGCTGCTGACAATTGTAGCATCTGATTTTGGATTTATCCAGTCCAAAACCAGTCTTCATGTTATGTTTCTTAAATTGCCTCCCTGTTCTCTGATAAAATTTCTTTGCTCTGAAAGAGATCATGTCCATCTGATAATTGATGTCCATCTCTTCTAAATCATCAGCAGGAATTCCTTCCAGATCTTCTTGACATAACTGAAAATAGTTTGTTTCTTCAGTTAATAAAGCTCCTGGGCCAGGGGTAACCAAAGGAACAGATTGTGCAAAGGGATTGTTATTTGAACTTGATGGTGTGGGTACTTCAGAATATGAGGTGTTGGGTTGGCTTGGTTGTGCAGTTGAATGAAACACAGGCTGATAACTCTGAAAGGCTGAATTTTGAGCAGGAGCATACAATGCAGCTGATCCTGAAGGAAATACAGTTGATGTTTTTGATTCCTGGGAGTCAATCTCCATTTGATATGCACTTAAGATACCAAATAATTCTCCAAGAGTCAGTGTCTTCAAGTTTTCAGTTCTTCTGATGGTGACTGGATAGATATTCCATGCCTTTGGAAGAGATCTCAGAAATTTTCTGAGCACATCTTGATTATCCAGCATTACCCCTGCAGTGGTTAGCTCATCTACAAGTTGGACATACCTTAGATACTGAGAAGACATGTTCTCATTGTTTTCATGGCAGAAATTTTCAAACTTCTGCTTTAGCATATCCTTCTTGTTTTCTTTGACATCATCCGAACCCTCATACATCTGCTGCAGAGAGTTCCACAACTCCTTTGCTGATTTGCATTTCTTGAATGCATGTATAATAGAGTTGGGGATTGACATCTGGATGAGCCACAGTGCCTTTGAATCTACTTCCATCTTCTTATAGTCCTCATCTGAATACATGGATGGATCCTTTGGTACAGCAGCTCCACCGGCTCCAGCAGCAGCAATTGTAGGAATGTAGGGACCTTCAAGAACAGACTTCCAAAGTTTGAAGTCTTGATTCCTGATGAACCCTTCCATTCTGACTTTCCACGTATCAAAGTCTTCAGGGGTGAACATCGGTGGCTTGTTATGTGTAACATTTTCTGTATCATGCTTGTTTAATGCAACCATTTGAACAAACAACAGATTATGAGATTCGTAGTAGTAAGATGTAAGAAGATATAAAACTGGTAACTTAAGGATGATTAGTCACTTAAGCTTAAGAGCCAAGGCTCTGATACCACTTGTTGGATCGGTTTGTTTTAATTCAAACAACACACAAACAGTATCTTCTCACAATCAATCTAATAGACGCGGAATATCTATTAGACGGATCTTACAAACACTTAAGGATGAACAAATAATCTTTGAATAAGCAGTAAGAACACAAAAGTTAATTCAAGCTCAAAGATATATTTCTCTCAAAGTATAACAAGTGTACAACGAACAAGCGCACACACGTCGGTTTACAATGAGAGGTTATATAGCCAAAGCTACAACCGTATACACTTAGGAATACAAGTTGGGTATACTAGATAATACATAAAGTAAAGCTTATTCTAGTATGTTGAGTGTCTTGACAGGCTAAGACACTCCATTGTAATTATTACAAACATAGACATTGACTTTACAAAAGACTACTAAATACAAAAGACATTTAATGTTGTTGATCTTCAAGGCTTCGGATAATCTTTTGCATTTAATGCTGAGGAGGATAAGTAAGGTGCTGTCTGACTTTCGGTATGTTCCTTTTGTATTTTCTCAGACCAGCATGACTTGTGTCAGACCCTTTTGTACTATGAAAGTACTCAGCTACAGTCTTTAACAAAGGAATAATCTCGGAAGTCTTTGTCTTTTGAGGAAGCGGATGAGAAGTGTCTTCGGAAGCTTTAGTTTCTTCGGAAGCTCTGAATTCTTCTAAGTCTTTGTCTTCCGAAGTGGTTTGTATTGTACATCCTTAGGCAGAAATTGGTTACCATTCGGAAGCAGTATTGCTTCCGAAGAGTAACTTCTTTCTTCCGAAGGATGTTCTTCTCTGTAGGGATCCATACTTAGACAAAATAAGAAGTTTGGTGAGCATCAGCCTTTATTAGTCTTTACAATATACTTTAATTAAATTATTAAGAATTACATTACATAAAAATATTAACACATTGTTGAAAAAAATAAAATAAGAACATAATTTATAATTATTACATCAAATAATTTAAACATGTTTTGATGACTTTATGAATTAACAAATTCTATTAAATTTTATTCAACCTATGTACTAATGAGTTTAGTAAAATTTTTTCAATCTACATGCTTTTTAATTACATATATTTTTGTCAATAGATATGTATATACAACATATTATTTTTTCAACCCGTGTAATACATGTGATTTTAACCTAGTATGGGTATATATAAACCCTAATCCTAATTGACATATTACACCCTTAACCCTTCTAATATTCACATGTTACATATTTACACATAAACACAACTTTAACCTATTTACACAAACAATTCATTAACTTTCTCAAACTTGGTTTAAACAATTATGTCTAACATTCAATATATTCTAATAGAATAAAAAGTCACCATGACAATGAGGAGATAACATTTGACACCTTGTCCTTATATACAAAAGTACCAAAGCTCGAATAAATTATCTACAAGGAACATTAAACCCATTATAATAATGGGGCTTTGAAAAGTAATGTGACAGCAAACCAGAGGCAAAACTGTTAATATTATGCTTTTTTACAAGGATGTAAACATAACTAATTAACGTTTTGTTTACGTTCGTTTGTTGAACTTTGAACTTTTGAATGGACACATAATTGAAGGAATTTTTTGTTTATTATTGTTTATCAAGACGTTGAACTTGTTCATAAATACAAAAGAACATGCTAATACGTTTAAAAAATAAAAAAAATTGACATCTTTTACTCTAAGCATTAGACATAATTATATTAAACGTTAATTAAAATTAACACATCTTTAATTAATAAACATATATAAACAAATGTAAACAAACTTAAATGAATAAATTAGTGTACATATGAATACAAACGAATTCTTTATTTATGTTTATTTATGTTAGTTCATTTATTAAAAAAACAAACATCAACAAAAGTTGTGATCAACTCGTTTTATTTAAAGGTTTGTAGTCAAGAAACGCGTGTTCTTCGATTATGCAAGAACTGGTTTTCCCTTCGAGTCTTGTTATATAATTGAATCAATGTTACATGGTATACAAAGATGGTTACAAAATATTAAATTAATATTTCACGTATCTTCTCTTTTCTTTTATTTTATTTCATCTAATGATATACCATTTTAATTAGGCATATATCAACGAAGTTTAATTTATTAATTTAATTTTAAAGGTGCGAAATTATCAGACAATCTAATGCTTAGAACATTAGTATTTATGAAACAGTTTTTTTTATAACCGTGTGAACCCATTTACATGTTAAATTTTCTGGGTTCCTTCCAAGATTAGATTGAACTTCGTCCAAGGTTTATGAAAAGGCTTAATTAAGCATGAACAAAAATGTCTAGACTTCCAGAAATAGAAAACCTATCAATAAAATGACTTAAGTTTTTACACAAAAGTACAAAAAAGTTGTTGATGATAAGTTTCTTTCATTTGACAATATTGTCGGGCTATTTGTCACGGATCCAAATTAAGCAACGGTTTTTTATCAATTTTACCCAAATATATGGCATTTCTTTATATTGCATGAAATGACAAAATTCTACTCACATGGATTTTTTCACATTTGCTACAAATATCTTTCATCTATCCAAAACGAAAGATATAGGTGGTTTCAGTTTCTTAGAGAAGTCATAACAGGAACCAATTTCAATTATATTCCGCCAAAAGCCTATCAAACCCGTTCAGAAGCACAAACCTAATTATAATCAGCTCTATCTCTAGCATGTTCCAATGACACGTCTTTGTTGTCAGTACATGTTAAAATTTTTGTTCGACGTATCATCGTTATAAGGCGGGCTTTCTATACCAACTATTGTTGCCTGTTGATGATATTCTCTTTGTAGTTACAAAATTGTTTCAAGATATTAAATTAATTTCTAACATCCTCCAAAATATTCTAACTTTATATGCAGGGGCGTAGCTCTCTTCAGACTGGGGGGCGACCGCCCCTCTGTTTTTTCGTGTAGTAGTGTAAAACCTTCCATGCATGCTTCATATGTAGTATGATCAGAATCCTTCAACTTGTTATAGCTAGATTACTGTCCAGTCACAGTAATTAAAGTATCCCGGTTCATTCATCTCACAATATGCCTGCATCATTTGTATATATAGGTTTATTAACTATAAATTATATGTTGTCACAAAAATATATAAATTAAAACTGTCATGAAGACACAAGGTTTTAGTATTTGTTGACAAGGTTTATGATGTAGTGATTATTAATTATATATTGTCAAAAAAAGTCTTTTTTCTTCTAATGTGTATTAAGTGGGGGACCCAGAAATTTTTTTTATGGGGACGGAAATTTTTTATGACTGTTTGAAAATCGTAGTATAAAAAGTTTTTTTTGTCACTGTTCAGGTCAAGTTATATCGGATAGAGTCGTGTTAAAAAAGATGATTAAACAAAATTTCATATATAAATGCATAATAAAATATAATACGTTTAAAATTGTTCTCAACGGGGTTTTATTTTATTAAATCTATCCAAAACAACATCTATTGAGACTGCTTTAAATACATCTTTCTCAAACAACTATTACTCAAATTTTTATCACAAGTCTATTTATACAAATTTAAAATGGGCCATTGCAAAATTTTAAGGGGTTGGTTAGGTACCATAGAAAAAAAAAATTCAACGTGGGCGGCTCCCACCCCAACACAAGGAAATGCCACTGTGTATAGTGTTGTAATCAAGCCGAGCTGAAATTTATTTCAAGCTCGAGCTCACAAAAAACCTCAAGGCACAAGCCGGCTTATTTTTTTTAATATCATCTACTTTAATCATATATATTTCATATATTATACATGCACGTCAACTTTCTCTCATCTTTCCTAATAAATTTTTCCATGTCATGTTTTAATTAAATTTTGATTTTTCCATCCTCCTCTCCAATTAAATATTAATGATTTTATTAAACTTGGTTAATAATAGGATTACATTATAGATCAATTTTTTTTTTGTATAAAACATTTATAAAAAATATATGGTATGCTATTTGAAACATATAATTTAAAATATAAATATTAAACATGTTTTAACCTAGTATGTATGTGTGTGTCTATATATATATATGTGTGTGTGTGTGGGAAAAGATAAAATAAAAACCACATCTCAAAGAGAAAACCGCGAAAACTATGCAAAAATCATGTAAAAACAACGTTTTTTTTGTTTTTTTACAGGTTTGTAACACTATTAGACATTTTTATAAAAAAAAATAAAAAAAGCGCCGACCAAATATTTAAAAAAAAATATTTTATAAACCCACGTAAAATCTACGTAACAAAACTAAAAAAAAATTTACGTTTTGTTACGTAGGTTTTACGTGGGTTTATAAAAAAAATTTTAAAAATATTTTGTCGGCGTTTTTTTGATTTTTTTATAAAAATGTGTCCAATAGTGTTACAAACATGTAAAAAAATTTGAAAAAAAATACGTTCTTTATACGTGATTTTTTCAAGGTTTCGCGGTTTTCTCATTGAGATGTGGTTTTCATTTTAACCATACCCATATATATATGTGTGTGTGTGTGTGTGTATTATAAATCGAGCCGAGCCAATGAGTCGAGCCACGAGCCGAGCTCGAGTCCAGCAACCCTAGCTTAGGCTCGGTTCGTTTTAAATGAGTTTTTTTCGAGCCAAACTCTTTTTGAGCCGAGCTTTTTTCGAGTTTTTTTCAAGCGAGCCTCGAATCGCGATCTTTTTGAACATCCTTAACTGTGTGCAATTAAAATGCATGTTTTTTTCTTCATTATTATGAATTAAAGTCGTCAATTATATATATGCTTACAGTTATGTAAAGACTAATAAAGGCTGATGCTCACCAAACTTCTTATTTTGTCTAAGTATAGGAACCTCTGTGAATAAAAACCTTCGGAAGGAAGAAGTGATTCTTCGGAAGCAGCATTGCTTCCGAAGGGTAACTGGTTCCTGCCGAAGGTTATACAAGACAACTGCTTCCGAGGAATCCTCTTATGCACTGAAGACAAAGACTTCCGAGGTTTATCCTCTAACAAAGACTGTAGCAGCTTACTCTCATAGTACAAAAGGTACTGACACAAGACATGCTGGTCTGAGTAAAGACAAAGACAACATGTAATGAGTCAGATAAAGCGCCTTACCTCTCCCATGCTGCATTAAATGAAAAAGATCATCTGAAGCCTTGAAGATCAACAACATTAAATGTCTTTTGTATTTAATAGTCCTTTGTAAAGTCAATGTCTATTAATGTAATGATTATGACTGAGTGTCTTAGCCTGTTAAGACACTCAACATACTAGAATAAGCTTTACTTTATGTACTTGTCTAGTATACCCAACTTGTATTCCTAAGTGTATACGGTTGTAGCCTCGGCTATATAACCTCCCATTGTATATGTTGTAAAACACTTCTGACTTTGAGAGAAATATATCCTTGAGCTTGAAATTATTCTTGTGTTCCTATTAGTGTTCAAGGAGTATTACTTTGTCATCTTGAGTGCTTGTGAGATTAGTCTAACAGAACATTCCGCATCTGTTAGATTGTATAAAGAAATACTTGTGAAGTGTTGTTTAAATTAAGCAACCCGATCCAACAAGTGGTATCAGAGCTTTGGCTCTTGAACTTGACTGACTAATCATCATCAAGTTACCAATTCTATTTCTTATAAAATCTCATCGTTTTAACACTCATATTTTCTGTGTCTATCTAAGATGGCTGCTTTAAACAAACATGAGACAGAAAATGGCACTCTCAACAAGCCACCAATGTTCACACCTGAAGACTTCGATACCTGGAAAGTCAGAATGGAAGGGTTTATCAGGAACCAAGACTTCAAACTTTGGAAGTCTGTTCTTGAAGGTCCCTACATTCCTACAGTTGCTGCTGCTGGTGCTGGAGTTGCTGCAGTACCAAAAGATCCATCTATGTACTCAGACGAAGATTACAAGAAGATGGAAGTTGATTCTAAAGCTCTTTGGCTCATTCAGATGTCAATACCGAACTCCATCATACATGCATTCAAGAAATGCAAGTCTGCTCAAGAACTGTGGAACTCCTTAAAGCAGATGTATGAAGGTTCAGATGATGTCAAAGAAAACAAGAAAGATATGCTGAAACAAAAATTTGAGAATTTTTGTCAACAAAACAATGAGAATATGTCATCTCAGTATCTAAGGTATGTCCAACTTGTAGATGAATTGATAACTGCAGGTGTGATTCTAGATAATCAAGATGTGCTCAGAAAATTTCTGAGATCCCTTCCAAAGGCATGGAACATATATTCTGTTACTATAAGAAGAACAGAAAATCTGAAGACTCTAACTCTGGGCGAGTTGTTTGGTATTCTCAGTGCCTATCAGATGGAACTAGATGCTCAAGAATCTAAAGTCTCCCATTTACCATCTGGTTCAGCAGCTCTTTATGCTCCCATCAACAATCCTCCATATCAAAGCTTCCAACCCATCTACCATCCTACATTCATACCCAATGTCACACTTCCTGAAACTTTAACTCCATCAAACTCACACCCAAATCATCTCTCAAACCCAACTTCACTACCAACATCTGGGCAAGGAGCTTTTATGGCTGAAGAAACCAACTACTTCCAAGTGTGTCAAGAAGATTTAGATAGTATTCCTGCAGATGACTTAGAAGAAATGGACATAAATTACCAGATGGCCATGATTTCCTATCGAGCAAAGAAGTTCTATCAGAGAACTGGAAGGCAGTTTAAAAAACACAATATGAAAACTGGATTTGGTCTTGACAAGTCCAAGCTTAAATGCTTCAACTGTCAACAATTGGGCCACTTCGCCAGGGAATGCAAGACCACAGGAACTCAGCCAACACCGTCTGGGCAACCACAACAAAGACCGTCAAGCTCAACAAACAATGCAAACATTGCAGAACAAGACTTTTCAGATTGGAGTTTTCAAGCTGAGGATCCTTCCATCTCCAACAGTGCCTTGATGGCAAATGACTCATCTTCCTCAAGCAAGGTAACTGATAACATGTGCTCACCTGAATGCTTAGAAACATTAACTATTTATAAGAAAATAAATTCCCAACTCTGTAACGAGCTTGAGTCTCTACAAGTTGTCAAGGCAAATTTCTTTGAAGTTGAAAGAAATTACAAAGAAAAGATTGAAGAAATGGAAAAGACTATTTCAAGTTTAAAACATGAAGATACTAACAAACAATGTCAAATTAAAAATCTTTTAGAAACACTAACCACTGCCAAGACTGAACTTGTATTGGCTGAGTCTTACAGAGACAAATTTCTAAGCCAAGGTGAAAAATATGAAAAACTTTTAGGGATGAGCAGCACAACTTAACTAGTGAATAAACATAGGGCTGGTGTGGGATATAACAAAGTAGAACCTCCATCTGCTTATACTTACATAGCAGATGTTAGGTGTAAACCACCAGTTGACCTTGTGTACAATGAGGAATTGGATATACACAAGGTGGTTCAAACGGATAATCTCTCTAATCAAAGTACCTCAACATGCTCAGATGAGGATGATATTCCTATTAAATCAGTAAAAGAAAAACAAGCTTTGAAAATTAAGAAACAAAATAAGAAAACTAAGAAACATTCAACAGTTTTTATCAAAGCTAAAACCACAGAAAATATATCCTCAGATGAGTATGTGACTTGCCCATCTGACAAGTCAAAAAGAGGCAGATCAATGGAGAGAAAGATCAATTCTCCAGGGAAACAGGCAAAGTCTAAGACTAACAAGTATGTTGGAACATCCAAATCATCACTCTCTGAGGATCAAAGCTCAGACTTCGTTAAAAGGAATCAGCAGCAACACTCTCCCAACAGTCAAACGCTATGTCTGATATGCGGTGAAAAGAATCATTTTGCTGCTGATTGCTTCTATAATCCAAGAAGCAGAATTTTCTCAAAATTACAGGGAAGAGGAAGAAAGAATAGTTGGAGTCAGTCATCTACTTTTTCGGAAGAACAGAGAAGAAACTCAGTCAAGAGGGTGTCGGAAGCAAGTACCTCCGATAATAGGAAGAAACAAAATAAAAGGGCTTTTGAAAAGAAAGCATCGGAAGCAAAGAAAAAGGAAGCTTCCGATAGAAAAGGAACCTCGGAAGCTCATCAAAGGAATGCTTTCAACAAACAAAAGAAATCATTTTTCTTCGGAAGAAGACCATCGGAAGAAAAACGAAAAGTAGCTTCCGATCAATATCAAAAGAAGCCAAGTCTTCTGACAACTCAAAAGGCAAAACAAGTATGGAAGAAGAAGGAATCAACTAATAAGCCATCACTCCCATCAGAAGCAAACACATCATCTGTCCCATCTAGGATGATATCAAACAAATTTACTTACAATGATGCAAATGGCAAACCCAAGACCACATGGGCTTGGGTTCCCATCAGAAACTAACTCATTTCTGGTCATGTGCAGGGACAGCAGGAATCAAAAGGCAACTTGTGGATAGTTGACAGTGGCTGCTCCAGGCACATGACAGGCAACAAGACCCTCTTGCACAAATATGAACCATTCTTTGGAGGATCTGTTGCTTTTGGAAGTGATCCAGTAGGAGGGTACATAACAGGTAGGGGCACAATCACAAATGGTAAGGTAAGCTTTGAAAATGTGCATTTTGTAAAAGAACTTAACTACAATTTACTAAGTGTATCACAGGTGTGTGATCAAAAGCACAACATGTTGTTTACTGAGCATGAATGCATTGTCCTGAAACCAGGATTTGTGATACCAAATGATCAAATTCTACTCAGAGCTCCTAGAAGAAATAACATGTATATGCTAGATATGAGCACAGCTGCACCTCTTAGTAATATAAGCTGCTTTGTCTCAAAAGCTTCACTCGATGAATCATCTCTTTGGCACAGAAGACTTTGTCATGTAAACCTCAAAAATATGAATAAACTTGTCAGAAATAACTTAGTAACTGGTTTACCAACAAAGGAATTTATTTGTATTGATAAATGTGTTGCATGTTTAAAGGGTAAGCAACATAAGTCATCTCATCATGCCGAAGAAATAAATTCAATTACAACAGTCCTGCATTTACTGCACATGGACTTGTTTGGTCCCACAAGTGTTAAAAGTCTTGGTAGAAAGTCATATTGTCTGGTAATCACTGATGATTTCTCTCGGTATACCTGGGTATTTTTCTTGAATACCAAGGATGAAACTGCTGAGATCCTAAAGTCATTTATACTTAGGGTGAAGAATGAAATTGATCATCATGTAAAAATAATAAGGTCAGATCAGGGAACAGAATTCAAGAATCAGATTTTAAATTCATTTTGTGAATCTAAGGGTATCACAAGACAATTTAGTGCTCCTAGGACTCCACAACAAAACGGTGTTGCTGAGAGAAGGAATAGGACACTAATTGAGGCTGCAAGGACCATGCTGTCAGATGCCAAACTCCCAATAACTTTTTGGGCAGAAGCAGTCAACACTGCCTGTTATGTCCAAAACAGAATATTGGTAGTTAAGTCACATGGTATGACTCCTTATGAAATTTGGCATAAGAGAAAGCCATTCATTGGATTTCTCAAACCATTTGGATGTCAATGCACCATCTTGAATACTAAAGATTACTTAGCCAAGTTTGCTGAGAAATCAGTAGAGGGCTACTTTGTTGGGTACTCTTCAAATGCTAAGGCTTATAGAGTATACATCAAAGCTTCCAGAGTTATTGAAGAGTCTGCAAATGTTCAATTCAATGAACATACTCTCAATAAACCTGAAACAGGCCCTGATTGGTTGTTTGATCTTGATAGTTTTACATCTGCATTTAATCTGGTGAAAGAGTATGTTCCAGTTTCACAGTCAGCTACCACAGACACCTCCAAAGGCTCAAGAGAAGATGACTTTCGTGTTGAACTGCCAATAGCTTCAAGAAAAATCTTGGCAGAATCCACTTCAGCACAAAATAGTATGTCACAATCTGAAACAGTAATTACATCTCAGGCAGGTCCGTCAATTGAATCTACTTCTGAGTTACAACATCTAGAAGAAGTAGGAAGCCCTTCAGCAGAGGCAAATACTCAGCAGACCATCATTCCCAGAGAAAACCAATCGTCCACAGTCCAAATTCAGAATTCAAAAGATCTGCCAGAGATCCAGCTTGAGGTAGTATTGCCTAACCTTGAGTCACTCAACATGGATGAAGCTTCTCAACTGGATGTGATTCCAAGAACTCGAATTCACAACACTCATCCAGTTGAGAACATCATTGGCAATGTAGAAGAAGGTGTAAGAACTAGAAGATCTATGCATGAAGCAAATGTTTGCTTGTTCTCCTGTTTTCTATCCCAAATAGAACCTAAGAAGGTTGCAGAGGCATTAAAAGATAACAGTTGGGTAGAAGCTATGCAAGAGGAGCTTCTTCAGTTTCAAAGACAAGGAGTTTGGAAGACTTGCCCTTTGCCTAAGGGAAAGTATGCCATTGGAACCAAATGGGTGTTCAGAAACAAGAAGGATGACAAAGGTGTTGTCATCAAGAACAAAGCAAGATTGGTTGTTCAGGGATACACTCAAGAGGAAGGCATTGACTATGAGAGGTCTTTGCACGGGTTGCCAGAATTGAAGCTATCAGAATATTTTTGGCATTTGCAGCTGCAAAAGATTTCAAAGTGTTTCAGATGGATGTTAAGAGTGCCTTCCTTTATGGAAAAATTGATGAAGAAGTATATGTGTGTCAACCTCCAGGATTTGAAGATCCAAAGTTTCCTGATCATGTCTGTAAGCTTGATAAGGCTCTTTATGGGTTACACCAAGCTCCCAGAAAATGGTATGAAACTTTATCTTCTTTTCTGTTGGCAAACAAATTCAAGAGAGGAACAATTGATAAAACTCTCTTTTTCAAGAAGTCTAATCAACACATCATGCTAGTTCAAATTTATGTTGATGACATTATCTTTGGTTCTACTAATGAATCTCTCTGCAAGGAATTTGAATCTCTAATGAAATCCAAATTTGAGATGAGTTCAATGGGAGAACTCACCTTCTTTCTTGGATTACATGTGAAACAAACTCCTACAGGGATTTTCATTAGTCAATCGAAATATGTCAAGGACATTCTTGAAAGATTCAAGCTTTCTGATTGCAAAGCTCTGGGAACTCCTATGTCCAAAACAACATCTCTTAGCCCTGATCTTGAGGGGGAGGATGTTGATCAGCACTAGTATAGAGCAATGATAGGCTCTTTGATGTATCTCACAGCAAGCAGGCCAGATATCATGTTTGCAACTTGTGTATGTGCAAGATTTCAGGCCAATCCCAAAGTCTCACACATGCTAGCTGTGAAAAGAATCTTTAGATACCTCAAAGGAGCATCAAGTCTAGGATTATGGTATCCTAGAAATGAAGACTTTCAGTTCATGGCCTACACTGACAGTGATTATGGAGGGTGCAACATCAGCAAGAAATCCACATCAGGAGGATGCCAATTTCTTGGATCCAGAATTGTGTCTTGGCAATGCAAGAAACAGTCATGTGTTTCTACTTCTACTGCAGAGGCTGAATACATAGCTGCTTCTAGCTGCTGTGCACAAGTCATCTGGATTCAGAATCAGATGAAGGATTATGGAGTAGATCTGTTCAATACTCCTATTCAGATAGACAATTCCAGTGCAATCTCCATCACCAATAATCCTGTCAAGCATTCCAAGACCAAGCACATTGACATCAGATACCATTTCATCAGAGATTGTGCAGAAAAGAAGCTGATTCATTTGGTCAAAGTTGATTCAGAACACAATTTGGCAGATCTCTTCACCAAGGCTTTTGATGAAGGAAGATTCAGGTACTTAATAACATCCATTGGGATGCTTAACTTTGAATAAATTAACTGAAAAGGAATATATAATTCTTCGGAAGATAAACTTAAATTATCTTCCGATGAGTAACTACTCAGCAGAAGATAGGTTAAGTCTTCGGAAGCATTATTTCTTCCTTTTGTCGGAAGATCTCACACTTCAGAAGTTAAATTACCTTCTGAGGTAATACTCTTCCGATACATTATCTTCGGAAGCATAGGCTTCTCAAGGTACTCTTAAGAAGAAGGTGTCTTCTGAAGAACATTCCACCTGATGAATTATCTAACATTTCAGAAGCACTTGCTTCCGATGTATTGAATTTATACTTCTAAATTATTGCTTCTGATCTTCAGAAGCAGTGCTTCCGATAGTATAAATTTTATTCTTCGGAAGTAAAACTCCTCAGAAAACTTTTTGGTCTAATTCACTCCTTCCGAAAGCCACATCTTCGGAAGCAATTCTGAACTTAATGAAAATTCCTACATTTATTATGAAACCAGCTGTCATCGGAAGACCTTTTTCTGACATCCGGATTTCAAAATTAAATGTGTTTCTATATTTAATGCTGAAATCCGAAGGTATATAAAGGTCTCCCGCTCATTCAAATTCTCACAAACTGTTTCACTTTGAACTCTTTTCTTTGATCTCCCAAATCGTGCCCTAAAATCACCAACTGCCATGGCTCTTCTTGCTTTCAAACCTGCTCACAACGTACCAGCGGAGTTATCAGCGGAACATGATGCTGACTTCGCCCCAATAATCTCCTTTCTTCAAAGGAGCAGGTATTTCTTTGCACTAACCGTTCAGCCCTTGGTGTATGAATCTCATCACCAACAGTTTTGGGCATCTTGTTCTGTTTCTTCGTCTCCCAATGGTCGGTCTCTTGTTGCCACCATTGATGCTCATCCTATTGCTATTTCTGTGGAGACCATCTGTCGGCATCTCAACCTACATGATGCCGGTGGAAAGGTCTCATTCACAAAGGATGAGGTAGCATCGACATTTCAGTCGATGGGGTACGAAGGTCCTCTCCCTTCAACAACCTATTTGAAGGGTAGAGTGTCCTATAATTACAAGTACCTCATACATTTGTTCCTACACTGTCTTTCCAATAAAACTGGTGGTTGGGATCAAATACCATCTGACTTAGCTTCGGCTATTCATGGTTTGATCTCTAACAAACTGTTTAATTTTTCTGCATTTATTTTCAATAATTTGGTTGACAATATTTCGTCACCAAAGAAATTTTGTATGTTTCCCAGGTTTTTGCAACAGATTTTCAATGAGGAATTGGGCACTTTCCTCTCTCTAACTGGGAATACATATAAAATGCCCTTGGTTTCGTCCAAGGTTTTTGTACAACTTAAGAAGAAGGGTGCCCAGTTCTCTGGGAACTTCACTCCCCTTCTTCCCTCTATGGTGTCCCATACTCCAGAAGGTGACAGCTCTGTTAACCCCACAGATGCTGAACCCACACATTCCACTTTTGTTCCTCACCCCATCAAAATCACTTACAAACGCAAACGAAACCCTGTGCAACTCTCTACAGTTGTTCAGGCTCCTTCTACTGAACCCAAAAAGAAAAAGGTTAAAAGGACTACTGTCACACCCCCAAATTCCCACTCGTGGTGTCAGTCCACGTGGGTGTGACGTGGCCAGGATCACAGCTCGTGGTCATATAGAACGACTCTATATGAGTTACACAATCACACAAGTATGTAAAATAACATAGTTTCATTCAATATGCAGCGGAAAATGTTTTAACATCATGAGGTAAATAAGTTGCAGCGGAAAGTAAATTGTTTGAAACAGACACTACATAGTTAAACTTGTTTTCAAATACATCAAATGCACGCATGCCTAGGACATGAATCTATATGAGTGCCAGACTCCTTAGCGTGTCCTTGTGCGTGTCCTTGCGTGTGCTCCATTCAATTACCTGAGAATACATGCGAAAAGTGTCAACTAAAAAGTTGGTGAGTTCACAGGTTTAGACAGACTGAAAAGTAAACAGACATATACTGGGTATGTTAAGTTTTGTTGTTGGATACTACGATCCGTGGAGTGTGTCAGTTCATCTTACCGAAACTAGACTGTTCCCGTTTGCCTCCGCAGGTCATCGCTGAACCCGCATTCCCATCGAAATTACACTCGTTATGACCTCCAGTCAACATTGGTGCCGAGTGGGGTTAGTCAAACCCAGTAGTACTACGTAATTACGACTCGTTTGATACACAACTAACGGTAAGGATAAGTGAGGACTTTAAGCGATAAAAGTTACACTCGAAAATGGTTTTCACAACATACCAGTCATACATCTAAAACAGTTGCATAGTATTCTCACCCCAATAGTTTAGCAAATCAGTTAAAGAGTAAAAGTGGGGCTGTAAACTCACCTGAGTTTGTGTAATGCGTTTGCTCAAAAGAGATCGTGTAGCTTGCCGGCTAGTAGTCGCCTATATCACATAGGTACTATGAGTTTGTGTTTGCATACATGTGGGCCTAACAGGACCGTGTTAGAGTTCAACAATTCCGAGTTGTTTTGTGGGTCGAGTTGACCGTGTTTGACCGTGTTTGACCTAACGACCCGTTGGTGACGGTTTGGATCAAGTGCTCGTGTAACGTGTGGTTTAGTGTCGTGTGAAATGTGCGGATACCAATAATCACTTTCGTGAGGAAACTTACTAGTTATAGTAAGTTTCTATTTCAGGAAGGTTTCTAATTCAAACAGGTTATGTAAGAAATTATAATCCGATTATTCTAATCATGCATATTTATCCTAAGTGAGCATGTTATCACATAACACATAGTTACACTTAGTTGGTTTAGCGTGGTTTGCACATAAAACTTTCTATCATTAGAAAGTTACAAAATAAACATGTGTCACTAAGTCTAGCTAACAATCTCATCATAACGTCGTCATCCTAGTTCAAAATAACCGTTAAATCATATTCATTACAACAAACATGTCATCATTTATAGACTTTGTGAAATAAGTTACTATCTATAGTAACCTATGACACAACGCGTATTTCACCCATAAAATCATCTATTATCATCATAACTACTTTATAACCAACAAGTTACTATTCATAGTAATATTCATAAAAATCATACATTTGGTGATTTTAACGATTTTAATACATCGATAACCATCATTTTAGTTTCTAAACATCATTTTTAACATAACTTATAGATCTAAACACATGCATTAAGCCATTTGATCATAAATCAACATTTCATGATATTAAAGTTACCACAATTTGTAAAAAAAATCACATTTTGACATATCTTGCTATTCATAACACTTCTAGATCTCATAAATCATATCCAATAACATTTCAATATCAAACTTCATGAATCTCCACCTAGATCATACATACATGTTGCTAGCACCATCATTTTGTCTAATATGACCATTCTATCATAACAACATCCTTATGAAATGTAAAAATACATCATACTAACATCATAGATCATCAATATTCATACTCAAATCAACAAACCCAGATTCAAAGTGATAGAAATTCGTGTATGTGAAGCTCATGCATTTGTATGTGTGTGTGTGAGCTTGCATGTGTGTGTAATGGTGTTTTTAGACTACAAGGGTGCTAGAACTACCTTCTAATGCTTCAAAATGTGGCTAAGCAAGCTTCAATCACGAGAGAGAATGGGGTGTGGTGTTCTTGGAGCTCCTTTGTGCCTCAAACCTTCAAGATCTTCAAGAATAGGCTTCCCAAGATGCAACCATGGCTTCCAAAGGTTCCTTGAGGGTAATTATGGTGTTGTGGGACTAGAATCAGACGTTATGGGGGTTTAAATAGAAGGGTTTACGTATAGGATTAGGTAAAATGAGTATGGTATGGTAATCATGAGATTTACAAGATTTTTAGCTGTCAGACACCTCAGGCGTATCGCCTGACGAGAGCCATCGAAGTCAGGCGTTACGCGCGAGGCAGCCGGATTAGAGGCGCTCATTCCTCATCCGCGCGTATCGCCCAAGTGGGGATCTTCGGGTCAGGCGTACCGCCTGGACCCTAGATCCGGCCCAATTTGCCCATTTTCATGTTTTGACCCATTCTTCGCGTATTTTTCGATTACGAGCATCGTTTTCTCGACATATGGACATCGTTCTACTAACTTAGGTTTCCCCGGAACCTAATGTGCAGTGAAAGTGTTCTGTGGTTTGATCCGTTCACCAACATTCGTCATTCAAGACACGTGCGAGTATTGTGCGATAATTCCTCGGATTATCGGTGTGTTCGGACTGTTGTGACACGTGTCACACTAAATACAATTATTCTAGTGCCACGTATGAAATAATAATACATATTATTATTAAGATAAAGTTAAAGCTGACCTGGAAATTGCGAGGTGTCACAACTGCTCAGGGCACAGTTCTACCTAAGGTGAAAGCCACACCCCTTGTTTGTCCACAGGTTCTTCCTTTGGAGCCTGTGGCTGCCCTTAACCAGCCTGCAAGCCCTCAGCATATGTCACAATACATAACTGAGAATATTCAAAGGGATACACCCATAGTTGAGTCTGCTTCTCATGAAGCAACTCCCTTAGATCAGAGACTGTCTCCCAGGTCTCCAGGTTCTTATCACCCAGATATGCCCCCCTCCCATACTATTACCCCGGCTCTTGGAACTTCTGCCATACCTATGGAGGAACCACTCTCTCCCACTACCCAAACTTTAATGAGAGTGGTGACACAGTTACAGGCAAGGTTTCCTGACCCAGAGCCTATTATATCAAAGGTTGGCCCCAGTAGTTCTGAAGGAGTCAATGCAGGTGAGGCTGCCACTACTGTTGATCTTAATCAAGATCCACAGGACAGTGGTACAGGCACTAGGACCTCACCTGCGGCAACCTATGTTGGGGAGGACTTCTTTGAGGTTCTTCTCAATGAAGGGAATCCAGGGTGCCAAGAAACCACATCTGGTGGTGGAGGTGCAGGAGCTCGGTTCAGTACTCCATCGCCCCATGACTCTACTCCGGTAGAAGAGGGCACAACCACACAGGAATTGACGGCTACAATAACTTCCCTCCAAGCCAGGGTAGCTCAGTTAGAAGCTGAGGTGGCTACCCTGCGGCTTGAGATCCAGACCAAAGAGGCAAACATTCTGGATCTCAGGAGGCGTCCACCTGTTATTCTACATCCTTTTCATCCTGATCCTGCTACTTCTACTTTCACCTCCCCTGATGCTACCAAAAAGGGGGAGAATGTACCAACTGCAGGGTCAGGATCAGAAGCAAGAAAAGAGGAGGGTGCACAGGAAGTTAATCCATCCATAGTCACTTTGACTGCTGAATGGGATGACTTCTTGGGTACTTATTTTCAAGATTCTTCTTCTACTTCCTCTTCTTCTTCTTCTGAGGATACAAGGGAGGTTGTCAAAGAGACTGAACAGCAAACATCAAATGTCTCTTTGGAACCTCAGTCCCCTTCTGGGACTAAGTATCCTTCTGAGACTGCAGCCCAGGTTATCATGGAAGAAGCTACACAAGAAGAACAAATATCAATGGAACCTGTGTCCCCTTCTGGGACAGAAGCTGCTGAAGACCTCTCCTCCTCTCCTGAGCCCTTTGTGGAAACTAATAAGGAATCATACAAGGTGATTGGTCAACTCGAGGAGACAGTGAATGCTGAGGTTAACTCCGAAGCTGCAGCTGTTTCCAAAGGCCCAGTCATTATTGATGACTCCTCCACAGAGGAGCTATCAGCCGATGAACCAATTGGTGAGGCTACAGGAGAAATCTCCTCTGGGGTAAATGTAACAGTTGATGACAAAGGAAAAAGAAAGCTAACCCCAGAGGAGGAAGCACAACTGGAGGAGAGAAGACCAAAGAAAATTAAGGGCCGGCCAAATACCTCTCTAGATGAAGAGCGAGCTAGACTCTCCGCTTTGCTCGAAGAGAGAGGGTATGACTTTGATGAAGTCTTTAACTGGTCGGTACCTAGAATGGCTGCCGAGCTGGACAAAATGCAGCAGCAGGAACAGGAAGCTGCTGCATCCAAAGTCCAGATTGCTACAACAAAGACTCAGAAGAACAAGGCTTACAGAGACACGTGCAAAGCCTTTCTTCTGGAGTATGGATTCCATGCTCGACAGCTAGGCCCAATGAAGAACTCAACCATGGATATGCATATCAGAGATATAAAAGCCAAAGTTGCCAGAGGTGAGTTACCTTCAATTGAACAGATAAGGGCAAGAAAGGAAAGCCTAATGAGAGGCTTAGGTTTAGGGGGAGGAACAAGAATAGAATTTCCCCTCTCCGGTACAGGAATCAGAGAGGGAGAAGAAGTTATGGGTGGGGAAGCTACCAAAGCCATGTTTCCCAATATGTTCCCTCTAAACCCTAAGGAAGAACAAATATCTCCTCCATCAAGTCCATCAATGGATAACATGCCAATCTCTTCAGTGATCAAGATCAAAAAGGGTAAGCAAACTAAAAGGAAACAATCAATACCAAACCCTGATCCTGAGAGACTTTCATAGGCTGATGAGAGGAGAACAAAACCCTCAAGTGCTGAGGATATTGGGTCACAGCCTACTGCAACAACAGGTGCAGCAGTAGAATCAACTGTGGAAGCCCAACAGGCCAGAGTTCTGAGGAGTCAGGCCACTGTTCAAGACAAACCAAGATTCATAAGAAGAAAGAGCATGGCTAGAAGGAAAAAGAAAACAAAAACTGTCTCCTTCGACTCTGAGCCTGATGCATCCCTCTCAGTACTTGAAGTCACACCAGAAGCAGCTCCTAAAACTACACAATCTCGAGAAGATATGAGGGATATCCGGAGACTAATGCATGAGCACTCATACATCCCCTTAGTAAATTGGAGCTTCAATGCACAAGAAAGGATATTCATCCTCACCGACTACAATGGAGAAATAAAACTGGTGGATCTTGTGCATCTGATAGTGTTGGCAAAACCCTATATCTTTGATCTAGATAAGCTCCCTCTCAATAATCCTGACAATGGAGCAGATGGGAGGTCAGCCATCAGATTGATAAGAAAAAGGGCACAGGTACTGAGGGGTACATGGAAGCCAAGGTTCCTTCCTTAGAAGTTTTGGTAGCATCAGCCTAGGGGGAGACTGTAAAGACTAATAAAGGCTGATGCTCACCAAACTTCTTATTTTGTCTAAGTATAGGAACCTCTGTGAATAAAAACCTTCGGAAGGAAGAAGTGATTCTTCGGAAGCAGCATTGCTTCCGAAGGGTAACTGGTTCCTGCCGAAGGTTATACAAGACAACTGCTTCCGAGGAATCCTCTTATGCACCGAAGACAAAGACTTCCGAGGTTTATCCTCTAACAAAGACTGTAGCAGCTTACTCTCATAGTACAAAAGGTACTGACACAAGACATGCTGGTCTGAGTAAAGACAAAGACAACATGTAATGAGTCAGATAAAGCGCCTTACCTCTCCCATGCTGCATTAAATGAAAAAGATCATCTGAAGCCTTGAAGATCAACAACATTAAATGTCTTTTGTATTTAATAGTCCTTTGTAAAGTCAATGTCTATTAATGTAATGATTATGACTGAGTGTCTTAGCCTGTTAAGACACTCAACATACTAGAATAAGCTTTACTTTATGTACTTGTCTAGTATACCCAACTTGTATTCCTAAGTGTATACGGTTGTAGCCTCGGCTATATAACCTCCCATTGTATATGTTGTAAAACACTTCTGACTTTGAGAGAAATATATCCTTGAGCTTGAAACTATTCTTGTGTTCCTATTAGTGTTCAAGGAGTATTACTTTGTCATCTTGAGTGCTTGTGAGATTAGTCTAACAGAACATTCCGCATCTGTTAGATCGTATAAAGAAATACTTGTGAAGTGTTGTTTAGATTAAGCAACCCGATCCAACAAGTTATACCTGGTAAAATGGGCGGTTGGATAACGGGTTAGAACATGTGCGGGTTAGGATGGGTAGGGGTCAAGACAGGTTTTAAGGAAAATCCGTTTGGGTTTAAACGGGTCGTTTTAAAAAAAATCAATTTCGCTAAAGTTAAAATAAGTTGTAACTAAACAAATAGTTTACTTGAATAATTTTTAATGATTTTCTCACTAAATATATTATTGATCATTCTTACCCATTGAAATAATTATGTTCACAAAGTTTTTAAGTTATCCATCTTGACCCGTTTAATTTGCGTTGAGGTGTTACTCATCTCAACCCATACTATGTTATAATGTTACTCATTTCAACCCAAAATGCAATAATTGTTTACTTATTTCTAACAATTTATCTTGTCATAGGTCAAGATTGCTATACTTACAGCATTGTTTTCACAACTTGGAGTTTTCGAAGGGTTGTTCCAAGCAATCATAGTATCGGTGCAATTTTGTATATTAAACACAGCTGCAGCAACTGATCCTTCGGGGTTTGTGCCAACATGCTTAAAGGCCGCCCACTGCCCGTTTTGGATGATTATCGGGTAGTGACGAGCAACGTGTCCCTCCCAATCGTGTGAAGTCTTGTAAGTTATAGGGTCACCGGTGGCATTGTAAACCAAGCCAGATGTGGTGTTACTGTGTTAGTTGGGCCCGAGTTGACCCCTCCGACTGCAGCTTTCTGAGAATGAAGCGAAACCTGCAACACCCGGTCGAGCTTGCCATCAGCGTTTTGGTGCTTGGCTGCAGCTTGGGCCCTTTGGGTTCGAGTTCCTTGGGTGATTGGTGTGCCAAACACATGAACTGCGACTGCAACCATTGTATTAGTATAAATTGAAGTGGTATGGTATGGTATGGTAAGTTAATGTTTAGTTGGCTATGTTTGAATATATCTCATGGGTAATGCCTCGGCTGTCGTTTGGGTTGGTTTCTTGGGTTTCGGATTGCTCGGGTTGAGTTATTTGTGTTTTTGTAATAGGAAATTGGAACTAAGAACCAAACCATATAACTTTGGTTTAATTGGTTGATCAGGTTTCGGTTTTCGGGTTTAATCTGGTTGGATTAAATGGTTCTCGGGTAATATTTGAAAAACCAATGTTTTATTTTTCAAACAAATAAAATAAAAACATGTTTAACCAAAGCATATATTTTCTTAAAATTTTCAAATGTTTTTCCATAACATAACCAAAACATGTTTAACCAAAAAATATATTTCTTCAACAATCTCAAAATATACAGAGGCTTTAAAAAAATAAGAATGGAACCGCCCCGTCCTTAAAACCCTAGTTCAGGTTTTTTGTGTTAATTTACCTGAATAGGCCTCTCGTGAGTACCCAAAGATCAACCGACCCATTTTAAGTTTTCGGATTCAGGCTTAATATGCTTTTTCGGGTTGGATATTTTCAAGTTCGGGTAGGTTTTTTTCGAGTTGATTAGTTGGGTTCGGGTAAAAAAAACACACTCCTAGTCCTAGGCACCACTTATCCTAACCCCACTACCCCACTCGAGTCTTTTTCCATTTTTGCATCAACCTGGTGCATGGTTTTATAAATTCCTTTTTTAATTTGGCTTTAGTTTAAAGCTGTATATTTTGATCATTCGTGTCACAATATGTAGTCATGAGGTTTTTAGAATCCAAAACATTATAAATTCGTTTACCAAGTTTTTTCTATTGTATAATATTGGTTTTTACTTTTATTGTTTAATTATTTTGTCACACACAAATTAAATGAGAGTATTAAGGCATCACAATAAGGATAAGGGACGAAGTTTTTAAGGGGCCCGGGGGTGCCCCGGCACCCCAATTTTTTCGCTCAGAAGAGTCGATATAATAGTATTTCGTCGGAAAATCATTCGGTTCTCTTCGTTTTCTTCATAAAAATCCTTCGGCCCATTCGTTTTCATCTTAAAAATCCTCCGGCCCCTCTGTTTTCTTCCTAAAAATCCTCCTGCCCCCTCCGACTTTTTTCCAAGCTCCCTCGCTAATGAGGATGCAAAAATTCTAGTTTTAATGAAGAGATTTGTGCTGTGTTTGTTTGAGAACACATTGACATGAAATAAAATATGAGTTAATAAAAACTAGGATACTATCTTATGTATTAAATGAATTAATAAAAAAGATATTAAATAGTTATTACAAAGATTTAGGATTTATAAAATAATTTTTTGCTAAAATATGAGTGAACTTGTGTGTAAGTATTCTAAATAATAAAACAATAATATTATTTTTTTAATTTTTTTTTTGAAAAATTGTCTTTTACACGTTTTAAAAAAATATTTTTATATAAATCTTGTTGTCTAAAACTTTGATTTTTATTTTCTTTCTTTGTTTTAAGGAAACTTTTTATAAACGTTTATTTTTAAAGTGTTTTGTATCATAAAATAGATATAACTAATATTATTAGTGTTTTATATAACTATTTAACAACAAAAAAATATATAATTATTTGATAAAAAAGATAACTGTATATGAAATAAGTTTATGACACATGACAAAAATAAAATTTGAATGATAAATTTAAGTGAAAATAAATGTGATGGTGACATCTGTTAAATATTATAATGAATGATATTATTCATCCTCTTTAATGATTTTCATTCATCGTCGCATATATTATTACTTTAACGAATGAAATGATCTAAGATGTGCTCTAACCTATGACCCAAATCATGATCAGACCTATGTCGCAACATATGACCCAGGACATGATCTAACCTATGACCTGACATATAACTCAAATTATAACCCGATCCATGACTTGACGTACACATCTATAACCAGACCTATAACTCAAATTCATCCACCAAATGCACAGAAACCTGTAAAATATGTAAATCCCCGCCCCCAATGGGATCAAACATGGGATTAATGTTACGAGGATATCCAAGGAAATGTCTCAAGTGAGGTTCGAACCCTCGTCTCTTACGAGACTTGGGTCCTCCCTTACCACTGAAACAATATTCCTTAGATATAAATACTTATCAATCATATATAACTACTGATCAATCATGATAACATTCGTTAAATCTTCGTTAGTAATTAGTCGCTAATACTCTCGTCGATGATCGTGTCAGTAATTTGTCCATTAAAAACATTCCTTAATGCCATGTTTTCTTGTTTTCTACGAATTTAGTGGTGGTTTGGTATAATTAGGAAATGGATAAAATGTATGGATTTTTAAGGTAAACCAATAAACTTTAAACACTTGTTCAATTAATTAATTACAAAATTTTATGAATATATGTTTTGTATGTTTCAATAATACAAGCATACCTCCTAATTAAATTAACAGCTCTAAGGAAAACTTCATGAACTTAATTCATTAATTAATAAGATTTAGTTCAATTCAACAAAAAAACAAACCATAAGCTTTATTTTAAGGGTCTTAATTAATCTGGTCGGATAATTGTTTATTAAGATATGAAATTTTTTAAACCATATTAGAAACTCGTCCCAAATAAGAAATAGGCTTATCTAATCCAAATAAGCTTGATTTTTACATTTGAATAACCGAATAAACCAGTTTATTCTTGTTGAATACGGGTATCCAATCCGAATAAGAAAGATTTTGTATATCTGATGTCTGATCCGAATAAGAAAGACGGATATTCAAACCGAATATATCTGAATAACCCGAATAAGTTTTACTAAACATCCAGTGGAATATAATTTTAGGCTTAGGAATTTTTTTTTTGTTTTTTTTGGTATCTTTCTTATTATTTCTATTGTTATTTTATCCATGATGGTATATATAATGTAAGTTTTACTAAACATACCGATATCATTAAACATGATAATCACACCGACTTAGGGGTGTCGTTCGAGTTTGTTAACCGGGTTTGGATTTGTTCGGGTCGGGTTGTTCGGGTTTTTTGACATTGAAAATAAACCCGATTACCAAACCATTTAAGTTATATGTATTCGGTATTCGGGTTTTGGTAATCGGATTCTTAGACTTGATATTAATCAGTATTCGGGTTATACTAAATTTACTTAATTAACGGTCAACCTAAAATTAACACTAAACGCTTGAGATGTTATACAATATACACATACACATGATATAAAACTTATTAAGCCATTACCACTGTTTTAGTAAACACAACACAGGCGTAAGCCGCGCTTCGGCCCGCCGCGAAGCGCGGCAACGCCTTCTAGTATATATACAATGACAAGTTGTTAGTTAATAGACGGCGAAGAAGAAGTGAGAGTAACATACACACACACAAGGTTAATATCACGTGTATTACACTGGATGAATAAAAAATATAAAAAATAATTATCAATGAATGTTTAAGCAATATAAGACGATTAAATAGTTTAAGTAATGAAATGATTATGCTATTTTTTTACACGCTAATTTTCAAAGTTTGTTTCTTTAAATATTTCGTTTAAAAAATTGTTCTTAAAAACTTTATATTTTACAATAGTTTGGTTTTCTAAAAAGTGTGGTTTTTAATATTAATGTATTTTTAACATATTAAAAGATCTTTTTTTATTTAAAAATGTCTAAAAAGCATATGTAATGCTTAATATTATTATTTAATATAAAATGTATTTAATAGTAGAGATAGACGAGAAATAAAATTAAGGTAATATAGAAACATAACATTGTATTCTTAAAAATCTTTATTTATTATAATAAATAATTTTTTTCTCTATGTGTAAAATTCTATAGAAATTTCAAGTTGATAAAGCAAAGTTATTTTCGGGGAGTTGAAACCTTGCTTATTTGTTTACTTTTTTTAACAGTAAATCTATCTTACTTATATTCTTATTAAACTACCCTAAAGAAGTCTTCTTTTATTTAAGTAAACATGTTTGGGTGCATGTGATGCATTATAATCTAATACATAATCTCTCTTAAGGTGTGTACTTTGGACTGCATCTATTTTAGTCAAATGGTGGAACAAAGTGTTACTTTTTTGTGTAACTAATTTAAGTAGTTAAATAACTATATGTGAAGTATGTAATAACTTAGAAAGGATTTATAATTTTAATATATTAGGCAAACTTAAATAAAAAACCAAACCTCAGCTACTAATTTAAACAGAAAATGACATTTAAAAGAAAAAATATAATAAAAATTTAAAATCCAGTTCAACCAACAAGACCAGTTAATTTTTGAAAAAGTTGCTAGTTCTTTGAATACTGAATAGTGTGTAATAACTAGATGGGGGCAAACCAATTATAAAAAAAAAACATGTGAACCAAATTTAAAAATAGAATTAAAAAAAATAACTTCAAATAAAAACTGACGCCGCTACAAAGCAAAAAAAAAAACCAAAAAAACGCTTCAGACAATAATATAATATAATATTTTGGCTTTTCAAATGGTAATAAACTAATAAATATGCTTTCCTATGTTATCTCGTACTAAAATTTCAGGAATAGTTACTTTTAAAGGCACAATTAAGGATGCCTCATGCCTTACGAATATGTTTTTTTTATTAACTGATAAAAAAAATCTAGAATTTTGTTTAGGACAATTATTGAAAAGAATAAGTTCATGTGTGTCAGAAGAAGGCCATATTTGGTCCCATAACATTGGTCAAATCCTCTTAAGTAGTAAGGGTTCAAACTCTCTTAGATCATGGGGTATGCCCCTTGGCCCAACCACTTCACGTAGACGTCACGTAGGCACTCACCACAACCACCCACTCCATCACTTGTGGTGGAAACGCCCCTTGGTTGGCCACAACCACCAACTCCACTTTGAACGTGTCTCTTTCTCTGCCTCTTCAAACGGTCGAAATGCTCGTTGTTGTGGTCATGTCCAATCCGCCCACGCCCCAAGGGGCGGTGTTCCACGCCCATTTTTGCCCACTCACGCCCCAACCAAGGGGCACTCCGGATGGTCTTATGGGCATTCAAACGGAATTTAATTTGTGTAAAATTGGAGGGGTGTGTCATTTTCTTGATTGATGTAAACAGATAAATATATAAAATATGTCGAAGTTCAATTAAATTTTTGATTTTTTTAATATTATTGTTACACCTATAGGTTAGTACCCTATATATTACACGGATTAAATAGAAAATATAACGAATAATTATCAATTAAAATTAAGAAAATATAAGATGATTTTTAATATAAAATACGATTAAAATTTCGTATAATTTAATATTTTAAATATTAAAATAATAATATTATTTCTATAAACAATAACTTTTCTTAAAACTTTGTTTTTCTTTAAACACTTTGTTTGAAATAATTGTTTTTGAAAATTATATAACTTATAATAATTTTTTTTAAAAAAATGTATTTTTAATATTAATATATATTAATGTATTAAAAAATTATTTTAAAAATGTATAAAAAATATATTTAATATTATATGTATTTAATACGAGAGAGACGAGTAAAATAAAGGCTGAGATTCTCTAAAAACATGACATGTGACACTACAAAACCTTTATTTATTAGTATAGGTAGATTTACGTGTTAAGAAATTAACAAATGATCTTTGTAAGTAACATATGTGTAATTTATACAACAAAAAAGTACCACATGTGAAACTTTCTTAACACCAATATGGTGTACACTCATGTTAAAGTAGTGTACATGTGTAAAAATATTTAGAAAAAACATCAAAGATCTTGAGAGATCTTGACAGATTTTATGGGTTTATGCTCTAAAAAAAGGTTTACAAATGATTCAATATATATATATTGTAACAACTCAAAATTCTTAGGTTAGAATCATAACTCGAAAATGAAGAGAATGAGTGTAAGCGAAATCGCGAAACGAGGCTCCGATTTCAAGATACACTGAATCGAATAAAGCAATAGATAAGACGTCAAATATTTTGAACTCTTTAGGTCTTAAGATTATAACCATTGGAAAGAGCTCGAAAAATCGTGAACGTAGGCGAAAACCGTGCGCAAAACGGAGTTCGTATGCTCCCGGAATCGCGAAACAAAAATTTAGTCGAAAAATGGACGAAATTACCCTGGGGCGGTATGCCCCGGGCAACACGATAACACGGGGCGGTGTGCCCGAAAACAATATCTGGAATTAGCCACGGACCGCGCGGTACGCCTCAGACCATCGTCTGGGTTGGGGCGATGCGCCTGGGGCCAAAAAATCGGAAAAACGGCTTAAAAAGTCAGATTTCATCCAGACATCCATTTCTTTGCTTCTCCTCGACGTTTCTCACCTCCAGACGCCCAAAATCTTCATTTTCACCATTCAAACTCCATTTTGAAGCCTTTGATCGTGTGGATCGCGCCCGGGAACGTTTCTGCAAGTTCATATCATCATTTTACCCGCAGAACTCCGTCAGATAGGTAACGGTTCGTTTTAACCTTCTAGTTTGATAATGATTGATTAAATCTTGTTTTTGAACGTAATGATATAGTTAGGGTTGTTGATTATTGCCTAGATGATGGCTAGGATTGATTATAAATGACAAACTCGAATTGTTAACGGGTAAATCCTTGTTTTGAGCTGTTGTAATGCCCGGTTTGCATGGAATCATAACAATGGTTATAATGGTTTAAACCATTTGTTTGTGGCAATGTAGATGATTAGTTTGATTAATCTTTGACATGCAACGTGAAAACCAGGTGTTTCAAACCAATCACAATCATTAACATACTTATTGGAACGATTATCTGATGTTTCTGATAACAGTCAGATCAGTATGTTAAACATGGTTATTAAACCTATTCTAATACTACATTGTGATATTTCATGATATTTAGGGAATCAATAACAAAGATTGATCATTCCTAAGCCATTAAACTGTCTAGGAACTGTTGTAGCATTATAATCAACAACATTAACTATTTGGTTAATCCAAAATTATTTTGATTAATCAAACATGTCATCAACTTCATATTAGGAACCTGAATCAGTATAGGTTCTTACATTATCATACATTGTATGATATAACATTAAATTAATTAATTAAATATTAAACATCAGTTTGATTACTGTTAAGACAATGTCTTTGACATTGTACGTTCAGAAAGATATAATCAGTAAGTTAAACTATAAATAACTAATTTAACATAATTAAATGCAGAATCATCATATTATTACCAGTTTGTGTGATATTCTGCTATCAGTGAGATATCAGGTGAGTTTTGTACAACCCCTTTTCATTTTTAATCTTTTGTAAACATCGGGGTAGCACTGTTGAACTTTTCTAAAACTATATGATATGTATCACTGTTATCTGCGTAATTTCATGTGATTGTTGAGAACTTGTGGATTTCATAGGATTTTGCCTGTAGAACAAGAACACTATCACAGTATCAAAAGTCCTCGTTCCTGAACTGTATCTAGTGAACCTATGTGGGGCCGAACAGAAAACAATGATAGTACTATCGGCTGACAACGCATTTGCCGGGAGCTTGCAACTCCCCTTGGTGTAAATGTTTGTTATCTGTTTCCAGAACTTCTTAATGTAGTGATAGACATTAAGACAATGAGGCACTAAGATATGTACCGACGGGTAGTATTTTTATAGAACAAGAACAAGAACAGTCTGAAAGGAACTAGATACGGGTCCCATGGTTATCTTGAACTGAACATTTTGAGAACTTGTATTACATATCATATCATATTGTTGAACTTAAACTGTATGAACTCACCAGCTTGTGCTGACGTTTTTAAACCTAGAACTTTTGCAGGAGGACAGGGATCACCGAGTAAGGATGCACTTCATACACTGCAATTAAATAAGATAGTTGTGTAATAACCTTATTTTGAACAATGTAATGTTGAATGTAATTACGAAACCCTTTGTAATGTATTTATTCTAAGTTAATATGTGTGCTGTGATATCGGTTCAAGTAAGTCACACCTCATCTCTGAGACATCACCACTATGCTTCCGTAACCTTCTCACGGTAACGATATGACATCATCTCAGGTGACGAGAGGTGGGGGTGTGACATATATCTATACTCCTTTATAACGGAGATTAGAGAGAGAAGATGCATTGTCTTAAAATTAAGAAAAGAACAGCCTCATAAGCTTGTGGTACAATTCTTCTATGCACTATGCTCTGGTTTCCTTCTTTCCCCTTTCCCTTAACCCTATTTCCCGTTTCTTATCCTTTCTCCCCAAACGAACTAATCGATCAGAGGCGCATTTCCTTCTTCGGATTTTTTCTCAACCGGAAGGATTCTCTATCCCCAGAACTTCCCTGATGAAGGAAGACGAAAGTGGTATTCTGATTTTCTTGGATTGTTCACTTCTGAACGATTCACGCACGAAAACAGAAGTAATGGCTCCATATTCGAATTTCAAAACCCTTTTTTGGCTCCAAACAGAAGAAATGGCTCTTTAAAGAGTGCGGGTTCTCTTCAATCCGAGCACACACTTCAGGTTCAATATCCAGTAGTATGTTCTCTCTCGATTATACCGTCTCCCTCCTAAAAACCCTAAATCAAAGATTATGCTATCTCGATTCTTCCAGTCTCACTCGATTCAACCTGTCTCCCACTTAAAAACCACGACTACCGCAACCCTTGGCGACGACACAATCGCACCCCTGGTGGGCCTCCGGTGAGACTCCCATGGCTGTAGGTAAGTGTTTCGTTTTCATTTTCAGTTTGTTAGGGTTACTGTTTGAGGCCTCAAATATAGTCATTCAGCACACATCTTGCATCGTGATCTAAAACCAAGCAACTTACATTTCAACGCAAATTGTGACCTGTGATTTTGGGCTTGTAAGAACAACTTCTGAAATAGACTTTGACCTAAAAATGGATTTGTGTAGCTTTACATTCTGTAAGGGAAAGATCTGTTGTTCGTGTGAAAGCCATGTTTAGATCAAAAAGAGCTTCGGAAAAATATAGAAAAATGAAGCTAGAACACATCCAAGCATAGTATAATCTACCCTTATTATAAGCATCTGATGGCATTTAGTGGTCTACTAGGTGATGGGTTATGTTAAAAAAGAATTTGATAGTTCTTAGTATGGATCAAAACAGGTTGGGTCAGGCTGCAAACATTATCCATACGATTATTTGAACTTTTCGGCGCTAAATATGATTATGAAAACTATATTATCCCAAGCGTAATATAAATTTCTTTAATAAAGTAAATTCAGGAGGTTTTCATTCATTTGCATAGGCCTTTGGTTAGTTATGTCATACCTTTTTAGAGAAAATATGCTAAAAGATTGAATTTGATAATTTGTTTTGGGGCTGATTAAAAGTTTGTTGTTGCTAATGTTGTAGCACTTCTGAAACGGAAAGGAAAGGAAAGGAAAGATGAGATTTAGAAAGGTGTGCTTCAATTAAGATACAAGAAGAATACATGAAAATTTGTATTTCCATTCATATTGTAAAATTTGTTAAATGTACTAAATTTTTACGGTGGCATCCGTAATGGATACAAGATGAGATTTAGAAAGAAGATGGAAATGCATTGTTTCAAGTTCAAGGCTCTTGACCCGAAAATATGCAATCAATTCAAGTTGAAGTTGTAAGTTAACTTGTATATATACACACTTTTTGAAACCATCTCATTTTTTATTTGATTAATTATAATTCCCCAAAGATATATGATTTTGTAACTAAGTGGATCAGGTTGCTTTATCCTTTAACTCCTCTTATTGTTATATATTACATAAAGTTTAAGGTACAAGTGTTTGTGTTTGTGTTGCGTCTTAACTAACCATTATAGAAATCTTAAAACTACCAGGCTCTAAAAAAAGGCAAGAACCGCCTGAAATATTGGAGGGCCAACATCAGAAAATGCTGAAGATGGAACACAATAATAAGATCGAGTGCAGAAAGATTCTAATACTATTAATGATCAATAGCAGGTAGTTGTTTATGATAAAAAGTTTTGATTTCTTGTAATTTGATTTGTTTAGTGCTTTGATTGTCTCATGTTTTGTTTTTGCAACTATTGGAACTCAAGTTCAAATTTCAACACATAATGGAGCATTTTCTTTATTGAGTTGGGTTGGTTTTAGTTTTCTTATTAAACAATTAAGTTCTGTCATAGTTAATGATTCATTGAAATATTTCTTCATAGAAATTTGTTCACTACTTGTTTTATGATGTCACGTTGGCAGGATTTCAAGTTAACCAAACATATTCTATGGAGGTTCAAACTCATTTGGATGCAACTGCAGCCAACAAGAATCCTTCAGCATCCCATTTTATGGCCAATCAGCTAAACATGGGGTTGCAACTTGAACAAACTAGGTCGAGATGCATCTGCAACTGTATGGCAGAAGAGATGGTGGATCGCGCCATTCCGATCATAACAAGGGAAAATCAAAGAATTAAAGCTTTTTATTTCTGTTATGTTAAAGTTTTCTTGATTTCTACAGCCAACAAGAGTTGTTTTATCCAATATGTATATTATTTGTAGATTCATGAATGAAATGGTTCTCGAGTTTTATCTTATACATTGTGATAAATATTTTGTAGCTTTTGTTTATCTGTAAACTTTATTTGGCAAAGAATAAGGCTTAACGTGCTAATTATGATCACAAAACAATATATATACAAATATAGCAAAGTAATGTTGGGTTTTATCTACTGATTTGAGTAATATGATTTGTTTTGGTGCCTCTATTTTGGTAACGATTTGAGTTACAATTACACTGCACTACTGCAGGAAATGAGACATAGATGTTATAACAAGCTGGATGATGATGGTTTTGCACCTGCAGTGAGTTAATAATGTTTTACTTCAACAATTTATATATTGAGTAAATTTTAACATATTGTAAGTCCCATTTTTGGCAATTAGGCTTTGTAACGATGTCATCATTGGGAAAATGAGTCCAGTGCTCAAGAAGATGGTTGACCTGGTCAAGCGTCAAGGTATACACAAAGTGATCATAGCAAGAGAAAATGAGATTGGAGTTATGGATCAGGTTTGTTTCCATCAAGAAAGAAACCACAATCTGTCAAATGAGATTCCTTGGGTTTTTTCCTTCTATTTTTCCTGTTAATGGCTATTTTAACCCATCTGCTTATTAATGTGTCGATTGGAGTTGTCTGTTGTCCCAAATAGGTCAATAATAAAATCAATTAAAGCCTTAATCATACTTCTAATGCTACATTACCAGTTTCATGTTCTTAAATAAAATGTCCCTTTAATGCCTCATTGTTTTTCAAGTGTTCATGAATTAAAGTACATGTTCCTTATTTTCTTAGATGTATATTTTGACCAGAATGGGTAATGGTTTTCCTGTTACGACTCTCCTCTTTTTAATATAACTTTGTTTTTGTTTTTTGGATAGTTTGCTTGTAGGGTTTGTTTGGATTAGCATTTTTCATGATTTGTCTCAATTGTTTTGTTTGCATATCTGACACTTGATGGTTGATCTTTTTTTTTGCAGGTTTGCTTTCACTGGTTTGTACACGTTCGTATTCCTCAACAAGGGTAGCATTCTCTATTATCGTGAAAGTGGTTGTTTTTTTAGTAGTCCTTTGGTTGTCTTTGTTTTCATTGCGGCGGTGATGGTGGGCTGGAGGGTAATCATAGTTACTCAGACCTGAGGTGCCGATGCAAAGTGTAGGCAGAGTTGTGGTGGCGACAGGGATGCCAAACAGAAAAGAGGTTTATTTTTGGTTGCCATCACCACTCGTGGGATTCAAAAAGACAAAAATTCAAAATCAGAATTTATCTTCTTTGTATGGCTGTTGGTATGTTCTCATTCTGTAATTGAGGTGTTCATATAGTTCAATGCTATTGTGGTTCTTCGGTATATCTTAACTAATTGTTGTAGTTTGTTTAAATTTCTACTTTTCTTCCATTGGTATGGTAGTGGAAAATGACAAATTGTTCATTCACAGGAAGCCAAATTCAAAGAATGGAATTTAGCTATGCAAGAAATGGCACAGTTTATGAAAGTTAATGAACCCATTACAAACATGAGGCCTTTACGGTACTGTTTAATTTTCTATATTCAAAGAATGGAATTGTTAGGATATTCGATCGTGGCAGGAATTTTTAACGGTGTTCTTTGCTTGGTTTTTGGTAGAATATCACTTGAATTATGATTGTGCCCATAAGATACCACAATACCAATCACTATTTTGTTTATATGTGGACTAATACTCTAATTTCAGTTTCAAGATCATTTCTATTTGATTATATGGAAGGTTGGTGCTGACATAATTAAAATCTTTTTAAGGTATTTTTTTACAAGAATGTCATTTTTGTGTCCTTAGGAATTGTAGGTTTTTTTTTCTGATAACTTCTATAATTCAGATAAGATGCTAACACGGTTTTGAATGCTTAATGACTATTCAGAAATTGCATAAATCTTTATATGGTTGATGTATAGATTATGGCTTCTCTGAAGTGAATTCGTGACCGGTTATTATGCAACAAAAGTCGATTGGTTGGTAGTACATGTTAGTACTTTAACTTCTTGATAATATTGTTTTCGCTTACAAGTTAGTCGTACATTCTTTTATAAAATGGTGTCAAATAGTTCTTGATATGAATCATCAATAAAATTTTGAAATTATCCTCGAACCGTTTGTAATTCTTTATGTTATGCTGCATTTTGTATTAAGTTTCATAAGTTAGGTTTCTTGATATGTTTTGTAGATAAAAAAATGTAACCACTTATGTAATGATGAAAACTCAAAATCAAGAAATGGAAGTTCAGCATTACTGTTCAAGATTTCTAGGTATCTAGATTTTTGGTTTTACGCTTTCAATTACAAATCATTCAAGATTATAGATATATATTACATAATGATTTAAATTAGATGATGGGTCTTGTATGGATCCAGAAGCAATGTGCAAATATACGAGTCTTAGAGCAAATGTTATAATTTTCAATATTCTTCTCATTTCAACTGGTTGACTTGTTGACTTTTTAGATGGGAATGGTTTTAGAACCAAGTCTAATTTTGCTTGGAGGGAAATGTCATTATCTAATTTCGCTTGTTCTAATTATTAAATGTCAAGTCTTTATAGTAACCTCAGCCCAATTCGTTGTTTACATGCATGGGGAAAATCTCCAAATTTTTGCTTAAAGAGCACAAGTAGTTGTATATATACATATTTTGTTGCTCACATTTTGCAAAAATGAAAATGAATCACTAATTTGTACAGAATTATGAATCAAATTTTAAAAAATCTCTTCTTTTTTTTAGTATTCAACTTGTTTGAAACAAGTTTATTGTGGTTATGATGTAGAGAATATGGCAAGCATATGGGAAACGGTTGCAAACGTAACAAGCGTTTTATATTGTCGTTGCCGTCGCCGCATCGCGCGGGTTTCCGACTAGTATATATATATATATAGGGTAGGGATAATTTGAAAACCACTTTTTATTGTGAAAACCTAGCAAACCGCTGTGTAAAACATACGTAACACAACTAAAAAAAGAAAATTTGTAAAACATACGTAAAAACGTACAGTGTTTACGTCAGATGTGACTCAGTGTTACGTATGTTTTACAACGTAAAAAAAACTTATAAAATATTTTTTTTTTAAATATTTCTTCGATGCTTTTTTGATTTTTTTTTATAAAAATGTGCCAAATAAAGTTACAAACCTGTAAAAAAATTTCAAAAAAAAAAACGTTCGTTTTACATGAGTTTTCATTGTTTTCTCACTAAAACAAGGTTTTCATTTTATTAATCCCATATATATATATATAATGATGTTTAGTTAATAACCAACTAATAACATATAGAGTATGTAACAGCCTACTAACTCGCATAGTCTTATTTATTTATTTATATAAATTTAAGGACTTATAAGTTTTTAAGAGTGTGATACTTATCACATCTTAATAAAAAAAAATTATAATGTTCTGCAAACTACCGTTATGTTTTTTTATCATAAAAAAAGAGTGACACGTACCAAAAGCATATGTAAATTCTAACTTATAATTGGACACCAACATAAGAGAAAACATATGAGAAAGAAGAAAGAAAAATTAGGATATTTGTTTTTAAAATTGACAGTTATGAATTTTAATTGGTCTATTTTACCCTATATACTATAAATAAACCCAAAATTTTAATTAATTCACAAAATGTCATTGATTGGCCACTATTCACTACCATATATCAAACAAGGTCAATGGTTATAAATACATTTTCTTAATTTTTTTTATAAAAAATGTCTAGTTATTTATATTTAAAAAATTTATTAAGCACTGAAAAGTTCAACAATCTTGGTTTTTATCCATTCACTCTTTAAAAATTGTAGGATTGAAGTTAACGTGGGAATAATTTCATCGTAGTCCATGACTCCATAATTACATTTTATCAATTGGGGATGTATCTATAGAGGTGCGTAAATCGGGTTTTTTATGGAACCGGTTCCGGTTTCAACCGGTTCCAGTTCCGGTCAACAAAGTCAATACCCGGTTCCGGTTCCGAGTTTCGACCGGTTCCGGTTCGGGTTTTGGCCGGGTATAGGTGGAACCAGTTTCGGTTTTTCCGGTTCCGGTTCTAATTTGTCTGGAAAACCGGACCTATTTGTACCAAACAGTTCGGGTATGACCGGTTCCGGTTCGTGTTGTCGGTTCCGGGTCCGGGTTTTTTGCCCACCTCTATGTATATAGTCTTATACGTTTCCTCAAGTAGAGGTGACCAAACGGGTTAGACCAACCAAGCCCGAGAAAACTCATAACAGGACCGACGTGTAACTTTTACTAAAAAGAAGGCCCATAGACCGTCCCTAATAGAGCCTGCTGGATTATGGTCTTTTAATTTGTTAGGCTTTCGGTCTTTAGGTAAAGCTTGAGCCGAGAAATTAAAACACGAGATAGTGTATACTCTATAGCAGAGGTGCACAACTCGGGGTTTTTTTTTTTTAAAAACCGGTCCTAGTTTCAAACAGTTTTGGTTTTGGTTTTGATCAACAAGTCGTCAATAACTGGTTTCGGTGTGGTTCGAGTTTTTGACTGGGTTTTGACCAGCTCTGGTTACGGTTTTGTCCGGTAAAGGTGGAACCAGTTCCGGTAATCCTGGTTCCAGTTTTGGTTACGATTTCTCCGAGAAACCGGAACCGCTTGTGCCTGCCGGTTCCGGTTCTACTCACATGGCTTTTTTTCACATTTGTTACAAATGTCTTTCATTGATCCAAACTGATACCGATAGATATAGGTGGTTTCAGTTTCTCAAAAAAATCATAACTGAAACCAATTTCAATTATATCCGGTCAAAAGCCTATCAAACCCGGGCATAAACATAAACCGATAAACCTAACTATAATTAGTTCCATCTCTACCATGTTCGTAACATCCTGCCAAAACATGTACGAATGACATGTCTTTGTTGTCACCAAATGTTAATATTTTTGTTTGACAGTATCATCGTTATTAGGCGAGCTTTCTATACCAGCTATTGTTGTCGATATAGCCTTCGTAGTTGCAAAGTTGTTTCAAGACATTAAGTGTCTAACATCGTACCATTAGTTTTTTTTAAACCACGGAGGATTCATTTTGAGAGGCCCCGAGCCCCTCGGTTGGCAAACATCAAACACATACTCTTTAAAACATATTTACGTTATCATAGCAGCGGAATTTAAGGCGAATACATAAAATATTATACAAACCTAAACAAACATTAATACATAGCTCATATCTTTATTAGATTTATAACATAGCCAGTCTATGCCAGGGGTAGTCTTCAACGTATGCCATGAGTCTTCCTGGTCTCCTTTCTCAAACTATTCAACCTGGTATGCATGTAAAACAAGTCAGCTTTATGCTGGTGAGTTCTAAGTTCATTTCTTAGAAAATCCTTATTCATTCATGTCATCGTATAACATAATCCAAATACATAACATACCTGTTCTCATATCATAATTTCATCATATACATAGCATCATAACATAATTACATAACATACATATCATCATAACATCATATCATCATTCATACAGTGAAGGAACTTCACCGTCAACTGCTGACCCTGAGGTCAAACAGGCTTGTGCAGCACAAGGCTCTTAAACTATCAACCCGAAGTCGATAACTTACACATGCATAAGATTCCATCAACTGGCGACACACAGTCGGCAGGCCTGTTTTTATGCAGGACTTTTTAATCATCATAAGCAAAAGCGGCTCCTTTCACCGCTGTGCTCAAGTTTTGCTCAACCGTAGTTGACAAAACCACAGTTCCTCCTCAACCTCGGTCGAGTGTCTTATGTTCCTCCTCGATCTCAGTCGAGTGTCTTATGTTCCTCCTCGACCTCAGTCAAGTGTTTTACATTTCATCCTCGACATCAGTCGAGTGTCTTATATAAAAATAATCACTTCTTTCTCAACCGTAGTTGAGACTTTAAAACATTCCTTTATCTGAAAACATGCTTTACCTGACCATAATCAGGTTAGAATCACTTTCATACATACATACAATCATTTTCATAAAATAACTTTATAACATGCATATCAGCCCAAAATGATAAAACATTTAAAACAGGGCTATAAGAATTCATAGTCATTTCGAAAATATTTATCATACATACATATCAGCCCAAAAATGTTAAGATATTAAAAGAGGGCTCATAGAACTCACCTGATGTCTTACTGTAGCAAGATCACTCGCAAACTGGTACTAATGGTGTAATTCTGCATTCGTTTACACTTAATAAATCATTTATGTTTTAACCTATTGATTAGATCTTTCTGAACGTTCAATGTCAAAGACATTGTCTTGAAAGTCATCAAATAATTAGTGTTGTTGATTATAATGCTAAAACAGTTCCTGAACAGATTAATGGCTTAGAAATGATAAATCCTTATCATTGATTACCCAGATATCATGAAATATCACAACATCGTCTTAGAATAGGTTTAATAACCATGTTTAACATACTAATCTGACTGTTATCACAAACATCAGATAATCGTTCCAATAAGTATGTTAATGATTGTGATTAGTTTGAAACACTTAGATTTAACCTTTGCATTTCAAAGATTAACCCAACTAATCACCTAGATTGTCATAATCAAATGGATTAAACCATTATAATCATAGTTGTGATTTCATGCAAACCGGGCATTACAACGGCTCAAAACAAGGATTTAACCGTTAGAACATCATGTTCTTCATTTATAATCAATCCTAGCCATCATCTAGGCAATAATCAACAATCCTAACTATCTTATTACTTTCAAAATCAAGATCTAATCAATCAAAATCAAACTAGAAGGTTAAAACGAACCGTTACCTGATCTGACGAATTTCTGCGGTTAAAACATCGATCAGGGCTTGAAAACACGATCCTATGCGCGATCCGGATGATTAGAAGCCATTAAAATGAATTTAGGATGATAAAAATGAGTTCTTGGACGTCTGGGAACAAGAAATAGTCGAAGAAAATGCGTTTTGACGCTTCCCAGGTGATCTGATCACTTTAACAACTTTTTTAGCCGACATAGTCCCTGGGCGCATAGCCTGACTCTGGAGGGTTGGGAGTTAGGCTATGCGCCTAGCGTGTTTTTCTTCCAATATTTGATTTAAACTTCGTTTCGCGATTCCGGGAGCATACGAACTCCGTTTTGCGCACGGTTTTCGCCCACGTTCATTATTTTTCACATACTATCAATCCCCAATAACAAAAGTTACTAAATCCTCGTGGATTTCAAGCACGATCAAATGTGCTCACGTCATAATTGCCGAATTTTTTTTCGTACGCAGTCGTCACAGTTTCCACAGTAACCGAAATCTCGTACGTTTACTATTAAATTTCTAAATTTTCGGTTGTTACAAATCTACCCTCCTTACAATAGGTTTCGTCCTCGAAACCTGTTACGTTTCAAACAAATGTGGTTAGAGTCGTTTCATCTCGTCTTCAGTCTCCCATGTAGCCTCAGATCCTTTTCGGTGCTTCCATTGAACTTTAACTTGTCTGATCATCTTGTTACGTAACTGTTTCTCTTTCGTATCAACAATTGCAACTGGTTCTTCTATGTAATTCAACCTTTCATCAACTTCAATATCATTTAAAGGCACATATGCTACATCATCCGCTAGACATTTTCTCAGATGTGAAACGTGAAATGTCGGATGAATTCCACTCAGTTCATCTGGTAGATCTAATCGGTAAGCTACCTTACCGACCCGTGCCATTATTCGAAAAGGTCCAATGAATCTCGGACTCAACTTTCCTCTCTTCCTGAATCGAATAACTCCCTTCCATGGTGAAACTTTTAACAATACTTGATCACCTACTTCAAACTCTATTGGTCTCCGTCTTTTATCGGCATAGGACTTTTGTCGATCCTGTGCAGCTTTCATTCGCGCTTTAATTAGTTGAAGCTTTTCTGTCAAATCTAACACTGCAGCTTTACTTCCCACTTCTTTCTGTCCTACACCTCCCCAACATACCGGTGTCCTACAACGCCGTCCGTACAATGCCTCATATGGTGGCATTCCAATACTAGCATGGTAGCTATTGTTGTACGAGAATTCCACCAATGGTAAATGATCATCCCAACTGCCACCAAAATCAATAATACAGGCTCTGAGCATATCCTCTAAAGTTTGGATAGTCCTTTCAGACTGTCCGTCGGTTTGAGGATGATACACAGTGCTAATATTAAGTCTTGTACCCATTGATTCATGGAACTGTTTCCAGAATCTTGAAACGAACCGCGTGTCACGATCTGACACTATAGAAACTGGAACTCCATGTCTTGTAATTATTTCTTTCACAAATAGTTCAGACAGTTTCTCCGACGTATAAGTCTCCCGTATAGGCAAGAAATGAGCACTTTTCGTTAACCGGTCTACAATCACCCAAATAGCATCATGACGTTTCGCCGTAAGAGGCAACTTAGTTATAAAATCCATGGTGATGTGTTCCCATTTCCATTCCGGGACTTCTAGAGGTTGCACATAACCATAAGGTTTCTGATGTTCAGCTTTTACTTGCGCACATGTCAAACATTTGTTTACGTATTGCATTACATTAAACTTCATACCTGGCCACCAATAATCCTTTCGAAGGTCTTGATACATTTTCGTTGCACCAGGATGAATAGAGTAACGTGACTTATGTGCTTCATCTAGAATCCTTGACCTGATGTCCCCATTTCGTGGAACCCACATTCGACCGAATCGTATCTTAACACCAAATTCATTTTCTTCTAGATTCTTGACTTGACCAAAGATTCTTTCGAATCCAACATTTTCTTCCTTTAGTCCTTCCTTCTGTGCATCTTTGAGCTCATTCAGAAAGTCTGGTGTTATCACCAAACTGTAAGACTTAACACATATAGCAGAGTGTTCTGTTTTACGACTTAGAGCATCAGCCACCACGTTGGCCTTGCCCGGGTGATACAAGATCTCACAATCATAATCCTTGAGCAGTTCAAGCCATCTTCTTTGCCTCATATTCAAGTCTTTCTGTTCAAAGAAGTATTTTAAACTTTTATGATCTGTGTAGATTGTACATTTCACTCCATATAAATAATGCCTCCAAATTTTTAAAGCAAATACCACAGCAGCCAATTCCAAATCATGTGTTGGATAATTAGCTTCATGGGTTTTCAATTGTCTTGAGGCATATGCTATTACCTTTCCCCTTTGCATAAGTACACAACCCAAACCCAGATAAGACGCATCTGAGTACACAACCATGTCTTCATTACCATCCGGCAGTGTTAAAATAGGAGCTTCGGTTAATCTCTTTTTCAATTCCTCAAAAGCTTGGACCTGAGTTGGACCCCAATCATATTTTGTTTCTTTCCTAGTCAATTTCGTCAGCGGTGTAGCAATCCTGGAGAAATCCTGGATGAATCTTCTGTAATAACCTGCTAATCCAAGAAAGCTACGAACTTCCGTTGGTGTTTTCGGAGGATTCCATTTCATAACTGCTTCTACTTTAGCTGGGTCCACCATTATGCCTTCTGGACTAATAACATGACCTAAAAATTGTACTTCCCGTAGCCAAAAGGCACATTTAGAGAATTTAGCATAAAGCTTTTCTCTTCTTAGTATTTCAAGAACTTCCCGGATATGACACGCATGATCACCTTCACTCCTTGAGTATATTAATATATCGTCAATAAACACAATCACTGATCGGTCTAACATAGGTCTGCACACCCGATTCATCAAATCCATAAACGCCGCAGGAGCGTTTGTTAATCCGAAAGACATCACAAGAAACTCATAGTGTCCATAACGTGTGCGAAACGCTGTCTTCGGAATATCTTGTTCTCTTACCTTTAATTGATGATACCCTGATCTGAGATCTATTTTAGAAAACCAACTTGCCCCTTGCAATTGGTCAAATAGATCATCAATCCTTGGTAACGGATACTTATTCTTTATTGTGAGCTTATTCAATTCCCTATAATCAATACACATTCTCATACTTCCATCCTTTTTCTTTACAAACAACACTGGTGCACCCCAAGGTGACACACTCGGTCGTATAAAACCTTTGTCTAGAAGGTCTTGTAGTTGGGTCATTAATTCTTTCATTTCCGTTGGAGCCAGACGGTACGGTGCCTTGGCGACAGGTTGAGCTCCTGACACAACATCAATTTGGAATTCGATTTCCCGATCAGGTGGAAGTCCTGGCAAATCCTCAGGAAATACATCAGGAAAGTTACACACCACGGGTACGTCTTCCAATTCTTTTACCTTAGTTTCTTTATCAATAACATAAGCCAGATAAGCCTCACACCCTCGCCTCATAAATTCACTCGCCTTAATCATTGAAATGACTTTAGGCGCGTTGAACACTTTATCCCCATAAACCGTTACTGAACTCCCATTAAGAGCCGTTAAGAAAATCATATTTCGTCGACAGACAATGTTAGCCTCATGTTTGGCCAACCAATCCATGCCCAAAACTACATCGAAACCTCCTAACGTAATCAGAAACAACTTAACAGGGAATCTATGACTTTCTATATCAATATAACAATTATCCTCGATGGCTTCCGTTACTCTAGTCGATTTACCAAGAGCAGTTTCTATGTTAAAGGCATTTTCTATCTTTTTAACATTTACACACAGTTTATCACAAAAAGCAATAGCCACAAAGCTCATACTTGCACCAGAATCAAATAGAACTGAAGCAGGGATATCATTAATCAAGAATGTACCTGTCACCACATCCGGGTCTTTATCTGCCTGATCCTTAGTCATAGTAAAGGCACGAGCTTTTGCCTTTTGTTTATCACCTCCCTTGCTACTTTCAGGTTTGTTAGCTTCAGTAGGCATCATCTTTGGTTTAAAACAATTCCTGCTCATATGACCGATTCCACCACAATTATAACATTTTGGCATACTTGGACAATTATTCGAAAAATGTCCAGTTTTTCCACAACGATAGCACAAAGTAGTCCCCATCCTACATTCTCCCCCATGTTTCCTTCCACACTTAGGGCATGTTTCAATTCCTTCCATTTTAAACCTTTTCATAGGGGGTCCTGGTTTGTCATTTCGGTTTCTTTTAAATCTAGATGACCATTTTTGCTTAGATTCTTCCTGTATTGGTTCAGCTTCCAATACATCATCCCAGACAATACCGCTAATTTCCACGGTTGATTCAAAAGTTCTGGGAGCATGCGCCTTCACATGTGTTCGGACTTTAGGTGGTAGTCCTTCCACATATAACTTCAACCTGCGTTCCTCCGTGTTTACCAAATGAGGAACCAGTCTTGACATTTCATTAAATTTGGACGTATATTGCCGGTGATTCATACGTCCAGCTTTCAAAATCAGAAATTCCCGTTCGATTTTATCAATTTCATTCTTCGGACAAAAGTGTTTCATAACTAATTCCTTTAAATTTTCCCATTTCATACCTTCCACATCAGTAGTGGTCTTTGACTGCTTGACCGTGTTCCACCAGTGTAAAGCTTCTTCAGTAAATGAATGAGCTGCAAATTTCACAGCTTGATCAACCCGACATTCACTAATCTCAATAACCGCCTCCATAGCCGAAACCCAATGGCAGGTAGCCACCGCATCCTTCTTACCATCAAATGGTGGAGGATTACATCCTTTAAAAGCTTTATAATCACATCCTTTGGGTTTCTTTGTATCCGAACCCTTACCTTTATTATTGATAATCAATATCTCATCTTCATCGTGCTCTATGTTAGAGCTGTTAGCTCTTTCTTCTTCCTCAGTAGCTCCTTCTTTAGTAGTTTCCTTTTCGGCTTTGGTTTTATCTGAAGGTAATAGGTCTTTTAAAATTTTACGGACTTCATTAGATATTGCCTTTACCACCACCGGTTCAAGTCTAATTTCTTCCTCTTCATTTTCTTCTTCATTGTTAACTTCAGGTTCCGCATTATTCACTGGTACTTCCTCAGCTTGCTTCTTGTTTTTAGGTGGTCGGCCTCGACCTCTAACACGTCCACCTTCTCCCCCTTCGCCTGCCATTTTAGTTTTCTATACATGTTGCAAACAATAACGTGTTAATCAAGGTAATAATTCAGGACGTAATAAGCATTGTAAATTGTTAATGACGTTGATCAAGTGTAATTAACTATTTACCTTACTTATAAGTTCTAAACATTCCCAATCACGAACACATTACTCTTCGCAACATCATGCTAATTAAAGCTATATCTTAAACATAACAAGCTCTAAGGTCATATGCTCATGGCATCAAACTACCCTTGACTGGCATTCATTCTGTCCCATTTTCAGTCTAAGTCCAGCCATTAGGGATAACCGGATCTCTCAAACTATGGCTCTGATACCAAATTGAGAGGCCCCGAGCCCCTCGGTTGGCAAACATCAAACACATACTCTTTAAAACATATTTACGTTATCATAGCAGCGGAATTTAAGGCGAATACATAAAATATTATACAAACCTAAACAAACATTAATACATAGCTCATATCTTTATTAGATTTATAACATAGCCAGTCTATGCCAGGGGTAGTCTTCAACGTATGCCATGAGTCTTCCTGGTCTCCTTTCTCAAACTATTCAACCTGGTATGCATGTAAAACAAGTCAGCTTTATGCTGGTGAGTTCTAAGTTCATTTCTTAGAAAATCCTTATTCATTCATGTCATCGTATAACATAATCCAAATACATAACATACCTGTTCTCATATCATAATTTCATCATATACATAGCATCATAACATAATTACATAACATACATATCATCATAACATCATATCATCATTCATACAGTGAAGGAACTTCACCGTCAACTGCTGACCCTGAGGTCAAACAGGCTTGTGCAGCACAAGGCTCTTAAACTATCAACCCGAAGTCGATAACTTACACATGCATAAGATTCCATCAACTGGCGACACACAGTCGGCAGGCCTGTTTTTACGCAGGACTTTTTAATCATCATAAGCAAAAGCGGCTCCTTTCACCGCTGTGCTCAAGTTTTGCTCAACCGTAGTTGACAAAACCACAGTTCCTCCTCAACCTCGGTCGAGTGTCTTATGTTCCTCCTCGATCTCAGTCGAGTGTCTTATGTTCCTCCTCGACCTCAGTCAAGTGTTTTACATTTCATCCTCGACATCAGTCGAGTGTCTTATATAAAAATAATCACTTCTTTCTCAACCGTAGTTGAGACTTTAAAACATTCCTTTATCTGAAAACATGCTTTACCTGACCATAATCAGGTTAGAATCACTTTCATACATACATACAATCATTTTCATAAAATAACTTTATAACATGCATATCAGCCCAAAATGATAAAACATTTAAAACAGGGCTATAAGAATTCATAGTCATTTCGAAAATATTTATCATACATACATATCAGCCCAAAAATGTTAAGATATTAAAAGAGGGCTCATAGAACTCACCTGATGTCTTACTGTAGCAAGATCACTCGCAAACTGGTACTAATGGTGTAATTCTGCATTCGTTTACACTTAATAAATCATTTATGTTTTAACCTATTGATTAGATCTTTCTGAACGTTCAATGTCAAAGACATTGTCTTGAAAGTCATCAAATAATTAGTGTTGTTGATTATAATGCTAAAACAGTTCCTGAACAGATTAATGGCTTAGAAATGATAAATCCTTATCATTGATTACCCAGATATCATGAAATATCACAACATCGTCTTAGAATAGGTTTAATAACCATGTTTAACATACTAATCTGACTGTTATCACAAACATCAGATAATCGTTCCAATAAGTATGTTAATGATTGTGATTAGTTTGAAACACTTAGATTTAACCTTTGCATTTCAAAGATTAACCCAACTAATCACCTAGATTGTCATAATCAAATGGATTAAACCATTATAATCATAGTTGTGATTTCATGCAAACCGGGCATTACAACGGCTCAAAACAAGGATTTAACCGTTAGAACATCATGTTCTTCATTTATAATCAATCCTAGCCATCATCTAGGCAATAATCAACAATCCTAACTATCTTATTACTTTCAAAATCAAGATCTAATCAATCAAAATCAAACTAGAAGGTTAAAACGAACCGTTACCTGATCTGACGAATTTCTGCGGTTAAAACATCGATCAGGGCTTGAAAACACGATCCTATGCGCGATCCGGATGATTAGAAGCCATTAAAATGAATTTAGGATGATAAAAATGAGTTCTTGGACGTCTGGGAACAAGAAATAGTCGAAGAAAATGCGTTTTGACGCTTCCCAGGTGATCTGATCACTTTAACAACTTTTTTAGCCGACATAGTCCCTGGGCGCATAGCCTGACTCTGGAGGGTTGGGAGTTAGGCTATGCGCCTAGCGTGTTTTTCTTCCAATATTTGATTTAAACTTCGTTTCGCGATTCCGGGAGCATACGAACTCCGTTTTGCGCACGGTTTTCGCCCACGTTCATTATTTTTCACATACTATCAATCCCCAATAACAAAAGTTACTAAATCCTCGTGGATTTCAAGCACGATCAAATGTGCTCACGTCATAATTGCCGAATTTTTTTTTTCGTACGCAGTCGTCACAGTTTCCACAGTAACCGAAATCTCGTACGTTTACTATTAAATTTCTAAATTTTCGGTTGTTACACATTTATATAAGATTTTATTTTAAGTTAAAATAGTTAAAACATTTAAACCACATGGACCAAAACCTTAATTTACTCTCCTGAATTTTTAAATCCCGCATCCCCCTCGACTTCTTGCCCCTCTACTTCCTTCCCTAATTTCTTTAATTTTTATCTTCCTGATCGTAGAGTTTTTTCTTTCCTGAATCTTGTCCACACCACCCCACCAGTCCACCGCCACATGTTCCAGGCCACCACCCGCCCCATGTATTTGTTTGATGAAGAAATTATTGATGCAAATCAAGATAAACGTAAAAAATCACCAACCAATTTCAAAGGTTGTCGAGCTAAATTGTAATTTTTCTTTCGGCTAATTTTTTTACGCATAATAGTAATTATTAGATACTTATATTTTTATACCCGAATAATTGATCCGAACATTTAACCCGACTAACCAAGACATACCCGATCAATTGAGAAAAAAAATAGCTCATGTAAAATTTCGCCCCCTCCCCCTAACAATCGTTTAAAGCTCCGCCATTGATCATGTCCAAAATTAATATCCTAACTTTATATATATGTAAAACTTTATTCAAACCATTAATCACAAGAACAAATAAATTAAAAGAAAATTTCCATTTAAATTAACCCAAGTAAAACATTATATTGATAACACAAGTTTGGGTCAAGTACAACCAAGACATCGTGTGAGCCAATCGATCATCACCTTCTGACTTTGGCTTATTATTATTTCTACAAGCACACATAATACTATTTATTTATTTATTTATTTATTTATTTATTTATTTATTTATTTATTTATTTATTTATTTATTTTTCTAAGTTCCAATCACACACAATATCCAAGACTGAATTCGGCTTTGTAAACCGAAAACCACCGCCATATGGATGGATAGTTACTTTTGTTTTAAAACCATTCAAGCATGCTTCATATGAAGTACCAGAATCCATCAACTTCTTATAGATTTCTGCCCATGGATAAACGTGTCTCGGCTTATTCATCTCACAATATGCCTGCAACATGCAATATTTGTTAACTAACGATTATATTGTCACAAAAATATATGAACTGTCATGAAGACACAAGGTTTTAGTATTTGTTGACAAGGTTTATTATATAGTGATTATTAATTATCTATTGTCACAAAAGTCATTTTTTCTTCAAATTTGTATTCAGTGGCGGACAAAAAAACTTTTTTTATGGGAGCGAAAATTTTTTATAACCGTTTGAAAATCTCAACATAATAAGTTTTTTGTCTTTTGTTCGGGTCGGGTTATATCGAATAGGATTAGGTTTATATATAAAAGCATAATAAAACTATAATACGTCTTAAATTGTTCTCAACACGGTTTTATTTTATACAATATATCTAAAACAACATCTATTGAGACTATTTTAAGTAAGTCTTTCTTAAAAAACAAGCATGTATATATATATATATATATATAACTATCACTTAAATTCTCATCACAAGTCTAATTATGCAAATTTAAAATGGTCGATTGCAAAATTTTAAGGAGTCGGTTAGGTAGCATCGAAAAAAAATTTCAAGGTGGGCGGCTCCCAAGCCAACATGTGAATATGGCACTGTGTGTAGGGTTGTAATCGAGCCAAGCCGGGCTAGACCTGGCTCCACCTGCGTCAATAACTAGAATGAAAAAAGAGGAACGTCAACGCATCTGGGAAAAAACGATTAATCTATATCAATAAACCTGCCAAAGCACCGAACCTCACCTCATGAATTTTTGAGCCGAGCCGAGCCGAAATTTCTTTCGAGCAAAATTCAAGCTTGAGCTCGTAGAAAACCTCAAGTCACGAGCCGACTTGTTTTTATCTTTCTCTACTTTACTTACATATATTTAATATAATATATATACATGTCAACTTTCTCACGTCTCTCCTAAGAAATATTTGCATGTCATATTTTAATTAAATTTTGATTTTTCCATCCCCTCTCTCCAATTAAATATTAATCATGATTTTATAAAACTTGGTTAAGAATTTGATTACAGTATTATAAATCAATTTTTTATTTTTTGTATAAAACCTTTATAAAAAATATATGGTGTGCTATTTTAAACAAATAATTTAAAATATAGATATTTAACATGTTTTAACCTAGTATATATATATATGTGAGTGTGTTTGTGTGTAATATAACATATGTTTGTGTATAATTTTGTATGTATATATATATATATATATGTATTATAAATCTAGCCGAGCTTGAGTCGAGCCAATCCTGGGTCGGGCTCGACTCTTTTTCAACGAGCTTTTTTCGAGCCGAACTTTTTTCGAGCGAGCCGCAAACTTTTTTAACAGCACTATTTGTGTGCAATTAAGCATGTTTTTTTTCTTCATTATTATGAATTAAAGTTGCCAATTATATGCTTACAGTGTTTGGAGAGTTCGTAGGGTTGTTCCAAGCGATCATAGAATCAGGGCCGTTCTGGATATTGTACACAACTGCACCAACTGACCCTTTGGGGCGTTTGCCAACATGCTTAAAAACCACCCCCTGCCCATTTTGGATGATTATCGGGTAGTGACCATCAACGTGTCCATTTGGGATTATCGGGTCGTAGTGACCAACAACTTTTCCATGCCAATCGTGTTTAGTCTGGAAAGTCATAGGTTCACCGGTGGCATTGTAAAGATGAGCAAATGTGGTGTTATTAGTGCCTGGGTTGACCCCTTCGTCTTCAGCTTTCTGAGAATGAAGTGAAGCCTGCAGCACCTGGTCGAGATTGCCGTCAGCGTTTTGGTTCTTGGCTGCTGCTTGGGCCCTTTGGGTTCGAGTCCCTTGGGTGATTGGTGTGCCAAACACATGAACTGCGACTGCTGCCATTTTTTAGTCTGAATTGAAGTGGTTTGGTTAGTGTTTAATTGGTTTTGTTTGAATGTCTGTGAAGGATGGTGCCTCTATTTATAGGCCTCGGGGTCATAGGTGGCACTCATCCTAACCTCACTCGAGTCTTTTTCCATTTTTTGCATCAATTTGGTGGCGTATAGATTCCTTGTTTGGCTTAAGTTTAAAGCCATATATTTTGATTAATGCGTGTCACAATATGTAGTCATGTGGTTTTCAGAATCCAAAACATTATAAATTTGTTTACCAAGTTTTATCTATGGGAAAATTCCCAAAATAGCCATTTGATCAAGTCTTTTTCTCAAAATGTCCATTTGACTTTCAAATATCCATCCTATTATGGGTGACGACGGATGTGAGTACGAGTGTATAGGCAACCGCCTATAAAGCCAACCAAACAAAACTTGTCACATGTCTTATATGGGCGCTGGCGCCCGTATACTCTGACACGGGCGTCTGTAATCTATGGGGCTTGTAAATCTACGGGTTGGCTATGTGTGCGGACATCTGTATACTTACGGACGCCGGTGCTCATAAAGGGTATGAACATTCTGATGCACGAAAAAGTCAAATGGACATCTTAAGGAAAAAACCTGATCAAATAAATATTTTGGTAATTTTCCCTTTTTGTATAATATTGGTCTTTTACTTGTAACGTTTTATTCACACACAAATATACAAGCATAGAGAATAAGGCAAAAAAATCTTGTTTTACTTGGACTAGAATTGTGTAGTTTTTGATATGTGTGAAAATGAAGTGTGAAATTAAATAGGTTATCATGCAATAATGAAAAATAAAAAATTTGGTAACGATTTTTATTCATTAGGAGATGGGTGTTTTTTCATTTCTCTAACGAATGAAATGATCTAACACATTACCCGACATATGACCATATTCATTACTAGACCCATGTCAAGGCGTATGACCAGTGGGGTTATTTTTTTCGCTCAACCTTGTCCCGACGACTTGTTATCAAGATAGCTCACATCAAAACGTCGTCGTTCAGGTGCCCGGTAAAAAATTTTTAGTTAGAACAGTGTCGAAGACTTGTCAGTGGGAATGGTTGAAGTTCAATCGAACACTCTCGTAATCTGCGTGAAGAAAAAGGGATTTTTTTTTTTGTAAAAGTCTATGCCGACGCCTAGTTGTCGGCACAGGGTTAGTATAATGGCGCTAAAAAGCCCACCTTTTTAGCCGTGGGTGTACCGACCATATGTCATCGGGATAGGTTAAGGTTGAAAAAATTCACGAAACCGTGTACCGACCACTTGTCGTCGGCACATGTTGGGGTATAGCGACGATTTCTGTCGTCTGCACAGGGTGAGTTTCTTGTAGTGTACTTGAACCGTGCACAAATCCATGACCCATACTATGACATGATACATGATCCGACACATGACCCAAATCATGATCCGACATAGAACCCGAACTTTGACATAATCCATTACCCAAACCATTACTCACCCATGTTTTAATGAATTGTTAATCTTATGATGGTCAAATGTCCTAAAAGAATGAGCTCTAGAATAGTATGATGGCAAGTCCATCCCAAAGAGATTTCGCAGTTATTACAACATATTGTTTCCTAGGTGATTTGAATCATTATTTTGAATGAACTACATATGTAAATACACACTTATCTTGCTCCCAACATGCATAAACCTGATCCATCTTTGAAGGGGTGATGGTTCTCCAGTAATGTAAGAGCCTCCCCCTTTGCCCCCAATAGTTTTCATCATCAATGATATGATGCCCATAATGCATACCTATCTCCATTGAGTTTGATTCCAAGAAACAGATTCTTAGATTTGATTGTTTGTAGCAGCCTGTTTCGTTCTATGTGTTTGCTCATAATAAAATTATGGTTAAATTTTGATTGGTACTAAATCTAACATAATTTGGTTGTGAGTTTATGATCGATTATTGGCTAGTTAGGTTGAAAAGTGTTGGACCATAATTGTGAATTCAAGTTAGAAAAGTTAACCCATCAAAGTTGTATTATACTCTAAGTATATATGTTTTGTATCTATTGTGTAATACGTAATTAATATGTTTAGAGGTATATCATGCCAAGAATTAATCTTTGTAACTATAGTTAGAGTTATATAAACCCAACTATGGTTGGTTTTAAACCTTCGAACATATCTATCAGAAGCAAGCATACGTATTTGTGCTTTGCACTTGTTCATATATTTTGGTTTCTTAATTATGTATTCCAAAGATGAATCAGAAAGAAGATAGAAGAAAATATCAACTTGAATTTCTAGCTAGAATCATAAACACTACTTTCATTATATTCATTAATCGCATATATGGATACAAATCTAATTATAGAATTCATAACACATTATTACATAAATATTTTATCTCCTTGATTGTATGTAATTGAGAGTTTAATGAAGCCCAAGATCTCAAAGAACATACAATTGTAAAACTAAGAACTTTGAAATGAACGTACGTATGAATTTAATTTGTTCTTTGATTTTGTTTACAGACACACACATCTATCTTATATAATAAATCAAGGTTTTTGTTTGGCACATGTAATGAATGGAGCATGTTTCATTTTTGTTTCCCTCCTAAAACTTGGAGCATTAAATCATTTATTTACACTCCTTTATTAATAGTGATAATTAATAAATTTGACAAATTATTACTTTTACTTATTTTCTTATATTTAATAAATTATGTATATCTGTCTATACTAATAAATAAAAATAATTGTGGACACTTGTCACAATTATAGACCACCTATATTTTGGTCTTCCCGCTTCTCTCTCCTATATAATTCTCTATTTATTATGTATTTAGAAATTACGAATTAAAGATAATGAATTATAATATGAATAATAATTAATATATTATGAATTAATTACATTAAAAATGAAATTAATTATGATGTTTTTAACTAAACTTATTTTTTTATTTAACAACTTCTATTTAGTTCTTTAAATATAATCGAATTCAAATGATATTTCTTAAAATATTTACAAAAAAAAACAATAATGTTACTAATTGTTTTTAATAATTGCCAATAAAATTTTTTAAACATTTAAAATGATTGGATGATTTTAATGATAAAAATATATCGTATTGAAATGTAAAAAGTAAGTAATTTTTAAAAATTCAAGTTATATATATTAATATAAATTTTAGTTAAAGTTAAATTTAAGTGTGTTAAAAGGAGAATAAATATACTTTAATTAAATTATTATGAATTACATTACATAAAATATTAACACATTGTTGAAAAAAATAAAATAAAAACATAATTTATAATTATGACATCAAATAATTTAAACATGTTTTAATGACTTTATGAATTAACAAATTCTATTGAATTTTATTCAACCTATGTACTAATGAGTTTAGTAAAATTTTTCAATCTACATGCTTTTTAATAACATAAATTTTTGTCAATAGATATGTATATACAACATATTAGTTTTTCAACCCGTGTAATATATGAGATTTTAACCTAGTATGGGTATATATAAACCCTAATCCTAATTGACATATTACACCTTTAACCCTTCTAATATTCACATGTTACATATTTACACATAAACACAACTTTAACCTATTTACACAAACAATTCATTAACTTTCTCAAACTTTGTTTAAACAATTATGTCTAACATTCAATATATTCTAATAGAATAAAAAGTCACCATGACAATCAGGAGATAACATTTAACACCTTGTCCTTATATACAAAAGTATCAAAGCTCGAATAAATTATCTACAAGGAACGTTAAACCCATTATAATAATGGGGCTTTGAAAAGTAATGTGACAGCAAACCAGAGACAAAACCGTTAATATTATGCTTCTTTACAAGGATGTAAACATAACTAATAAGTGTTTTGTTTACGTTCGTTTGTTGAACTTTGAACTTTTGAATGGACACATAATTGAAGGAATTTTTTGTTTATTATTGTTTATCAAGACGTTGAACTTGTTCATAAATACTAAAGAACATGCTAATACGCTTAATAAATAAAAAAAATTAACATCTTTTACTCTAAGCATTAGACATAATTATATAAAACGTTAATTAAAATTAACACATCTTTAATTAATAAACATATATAAACAAATGTAAACAAACTTAAATGAATAAATTAGTGAACATATGAATACAAACGAATTCTTTATTTATGTTTATTTATGTCAGTTCATTTATTAAAAAAACAAACATCAACAAAAGTTGTGATCAACTCGTTTTATTTAAAGGTTTGTAGTCAAGAAACGTGTGTTCTTCGATTATGCAAGAACTGGTTTTCCCTTCGAGTCTATTCATATAATTGAATCAATGTTACATGGTATACAAAGATGGTTACAAAATATTAAATTAATATTTCACGTATCTTCTCTTTTCTTTTATTTCATCTAATGATGTACCATTTTAATTAGGCATATATCAAAGAAAATGTCATTTAATGGCACACAAAAAATGCCTCAAAAGACCAAAAAAGTACCACTAGAAACCCCTTAGAGATTGTGTGGCAAACAAAAAAAGTACCACTAGAAGTGGTGACGCTAAAATCTTTTAGTGGCACTTTTTCAATGTGCTGCACAAAGTTTTTAAACTTTTAGTGGCACTTTTTTCTGCCACAAAATACAGAATTTTGTATCACAATTTTTGTGCCACTAAAAATTAATCTTAGTCACATGTCCATATTTCTTTTGTCACAATATAAAAACACCTTTAGAGGCTCAAATTTTGTACCGGTAAAAACTACCTATAATTCGTTATATAACACATTGTCACAAATACACATTATTTACAATGTAAATATAAAATAAAATTTGAATAAGATTGTAAATAATAACATTAAAAAGTTTGATCCGAAACATAATACACAAATGTCAAAAGCAATGTAACAAGCAACATCTTTCGGTTTTCACATGTTTACACAGCACGCGTAATTTAATCATTGATGAAAATTTCACTAGCTTATGACTTTGCTTGAAAACTTCTCATGATATCAACCTGTCATCATCAACCATATAAAGATCGAAGAATTAGTAATTTGCGCATATCAAAAGCTTTCGTCATGTGTGTGTATGTGTTTATATATATAGAGACCTTATATGTGAATAAGGTTTGGCAGCTGATGAGGTTTGAAAACTGCTGAAAATAAACATTTGCATGCAACAAAATCTGATCCTACTGTTGATCAGCCATGTAATCTATATGAAAATTAGAAAGTTCAAATAACAGTCATGGTGCTGAAAAGACATAGAAGTCAATAACAAATCAAGAATTTAATCAAATACATAGAACTCAAATCACAATTGAGTTAAATGAAACGGGCTGTAAAAACGGATCAAAAGATCCACACTTTTTTGTTAAATGAAACATGCTTTGCCATAATCAAACTTTAACCAACATTCATAGAATTCGTAAGAGTACTGTTGGTTGTAATTTCTAAAAGGTTTTCTTGAGCATGTTATTCGTTTTCATGTAAGAGAAAAAGTATAAAGGTTAAAATGATGAGGGCCAGCACAAATAACTTAAGAATATAGGTTGCCATCTAGGTTGCCAAATGAAGTTTTCACAGTAATCCTAACACCCATTTTTCTTGTAAATCCTAAAACCTTTTACTAGCAAGCAATGCATCTGGTTCCAAAAGATAATCATAAAGGAAAAGTGAACAAATTGTAAAGTTTAAATTGCATTCACCGGAACAAAGATCTTAACAATATATGTAGAAGTAATTAATATTACAATTGTTTCTTTTGATGTGAGCCTATCCTAATGATCATAGCAGAGCAATTTATGCAGAAAGTCAATGGTATGATGCATTGTGATATGATTTCTAAAATGATATTAAAGTTGAGTGAGTTTCAATAAAAACAACCCATCCAAGCAAACCGACTCTTTCTCTCCTTTTAAAGACATAAAACTTAATAAAGTTAAACCCTTAAAATTAAAAACTTGTTAAATATGGAGTGCCCTATATTCATATTATTTCTTTGTACACCCCTAAAATATATTAAAGGAACACAATTAAAGTGAAAGAATAAGATTAAAGATCCTATTTGGTGCTAATATAGATATCAACTCTTAACTATATGCAAATTACCTAAATTAAGTTGAAAAAATCACAGAGTCATTTCATCAAATACTTGATATGCACAATCTATCCATGTTTTTTTGTTTGTTTTTGGCTTTTCCATCCAATTTCTTCAATTAACCAACCTCATAAACTTTACAGAAATTATTAAACAATAAATCTCTAATCACAAATAGTGATTCGTGTGTACCTAATTGGAATAAATTTTTCAGAGAATGAAAAACTCAAGGCCTTTTGTGTCTTCAATAATCCTCTGTGTTCCATCAAAACAAACTAAAATAAAATCAAGCCCATACTTAAGAAAGATCAACCAAATTAAGTTGTACTAAAATAGAATCAATCAAGAACGAATTTATAAGAATACTCAATAATTGTTTAAATATGATAGAACCAAAATTCTATGCAAATAAAACTTCAACAATAGGTCTTTATTGACAAAAGGCCCTAATATGTCAAGAACGACATTGATGCATATCATAGAAAATCAATATCAAATTCAAAAAATACTCAAAGTTAAACAATATGACAGCACAATCATTACAAAAAAAACAAAACAAATACAAGAAAGAATGACAGCAAACCATTTTACATGTTGAATTACTTAGAAGTAAAGTGGAGGCAGTCGTATTCAAACTCTCGTAGTATAATTGAGGCAGGGGCGGTCCAACGGTTTTGGAGGCCCTAAACGAACTAAAACCTATGATTTAATACACAAATACATAATGTTTACATTTAAACCTAATGCTTTAAGTTTGTATCTTGTAAGTTGTGTGCCTATCAGTGTACATGTATATGTCTAATTTTCTATCACAGGCTCACAACAAAATAAAGACACAAATAGCAAATAGCAATAATCAATGAGAGCAAAAACAAAATAGTGTTATAACATAATCAAAAGATTTATGATTCAAATTGAGCATTTACCTGATTAAAGAGTGAAACTTTAATAGAAACATAACTAATGAACTAAACAAGTAGTCACGTATAAAGTTCATCCGTTGATTGAAATTTCTCATAATCCAATTTTGAAATTTCCCAGACTCAAATAGTTAGATTTAAACAATACCTTGCCTGGAGAGAGGAGAGTGCATACGTCGTCTGTCGATACTCAATAGCCAATCACACAATAATCAAATGCGACTCGCAGTCGCTGATTCGTCTTCCCGGCTCTTGCTGGTTGTTGGTTGCTGCGAGACTACGACTCGCCGACCGGCCGACTCCACAAAACTTAAGACCCACGTTTTGCCGATCTGCTCTTGCCGTCTCCTGTAAACCTAACTCCTAAGACCATCAATTAATTTGCTCTTGACGTTCGGCTCCAAGCACAAAAATTAAAGAGGCGTGTTTTTTTGAATCCCATCACAAGCCCAAGTCCAAAAACATTTGCCACGATTATGAGTAGAGGTGGGCATCGAAACCGGTTTCAAACCCGAACCCGGGGTTCAACCCGGAACCGGACCCGGTTTCAACCCGGTCTACCCCCAACCCGGTTCCAACCCGATTGAACCCGGCGGTTCCTAACCGGTTCCATATTTAAATTTTTCAGGCGGGTCCAAACCGGTTCCAACCCGAACCGGTTCCAACCCGAACCGGTTCCAACCCGGTAGATAGAACCCGGTTTCAACCCGGTTTTGACCGTTTTAACCAAAAATTCGAGTTCTAGCCGTTGAACTAGCCGTTTGGACCTATTTCTAGCCATTTTTTTAATGTTTTTTGGTCCAAAACTTAGTATAAATTGTTGTGGCTTGGTTTAGTTTGATTACACACTTGAAAACGAACAATCTAAGCAAAAAACGCTCTCGTTTCGTACACCCGACTGCTTTACACTCTTTGTTTCGCGATCCATTTTTATTACACTCGTATTTTAAACAAGTATAACCTTGTTAAAGCAATGGCTCACTCTACATCTTCTATTTGGTCAAGGTTCTAACACCGAAGTTACAGTTGTTCGTGTTCTTACGCATAGTAGGAACATGGAAATATGGTGTAACTGGGATTTAGTTGAGATGAGTGATGGGTCTCAAAAGGCTCGTTGCAAGTATTGTGGTATGCTTCTTGCAAAAGAATCAAACACGAGTTTGAAGAAACATATTACCAAACCATTTTGCAAGGCGTTGAAGAATGATCCAGAAAGTCAACAAACACAAATCAGTAATGATGGTGGAATTTTTCACTACAACGTAGACGAGGTTCGTGATAGAATGGCGAAGTTCGTGATTCAAGAGGCGTTGCCATTTGGACATTTCGACAACCCTCGTTTAACAAACATGATTCGAGATACGCTTCAGCCTCGTTATAATCATGTAAGTCGAAGGACGCTAAGGCGTCATTGTTTAAAAATGTGGAACAAGGCAAAAAATGATTTGATGTTATTTTTTGAAAACCTAAACACTGGTGTAAACTTAACTACAGACGTTTGGTCTGCACCTCATGGTTTACCAGAATCGTATATTTGCGTCACCGCCCATTGGGTGGATCCCGTTTCGTGGCAAATGATGAAACGTACGACTGCGTTTGAACTTTTCCCGTATCCACATACGGCTGAATATTTGTTTCAACTATTAGATTTCGTAATAACACAATTTAAGTTGGAAAATAAACTATTTTCAATAGCATTTGATAATGCTTCAAACAACACTGCTGCAGTGGAAAAATTAAAATTAAAATACACACCATTTTGCAATGGTATATTTTTCCACAGTCGATGTGTAGCACATATTATTAACTTAGCGGTGCAAGACGGTCTTTCTTCACCGAATCTTGAAACTTTCAAATATGGTTTTAGAAATATGATACATGATGTTTTTAAAAAAAGTAGAAAAACATTTACCGATTACAAAAAATTGTGTAAAGATACGAACAGACCTTGTTATGGTCCTAATTGGGATGTACCTACTCGATGGAACTCCACTTTTAAAATGTTTGAAAGTGCTTTAAAACAAAGAGCAACTTACAAACATTTCATACGAGTCTTTGTGAAAGTGGTTACGCCGAACAATTTTCGGACTTAGCTTGGGAGAATATTCAAGATTTAAAAGATTTTCTTGAAGCTTTTAAAACCGCCACTACAAAATTATCAGGGGTTTATTATCCTACTAGTCCATTGGTGTTACCAGAATTGTATTTGATGACGTCAAATTTAAAAAATTTTGAAATGAAAAACCAAATGTTTGAAGAAATGATAAGTCCAATGAAACTCAAATTAAAGAAATATTTTAAAGATTTACCACCCGTGTTTACTTGTGCCGCTACTTTAAACCCAATTTTGAATGTTACGGGGGTTGAATGTTTGATAGACGAAATAAATGATAATTTGGATATTCATGAAGAAGATCCAAATTTTTCAAATGATGCAAAAAAAAGTTTTCAAAAAAGTTTACAAAGTATGTATGAATTTTATTTAAATAAATATGGTCCTAATATAAACATACGTACGAGCACGAGCGCATCAAGCTCGAGTAGTAGACCTCGTGATCCGCTTCTTAGTTTATTTAATACCGTTCGTAATGAAACGGCAAAACGACAAAGGGGTAACACCCCTTCAAGTGAGCTCGGAAGGTACAGTGGAACAGATTTTGTTTCCACTTTTCAATCCGAGGATTATCACAATTTAGACCTTTTGTCATGGTGGAAAGGAAAGGAATCCGATTATCCGATTCTATCCACTATGGCACGTGATTTACTAACCGTCCAAGCTTCTACGGTAGCTTCGGAATCTGCGTTTTCTCTTAGTGGCAGGGTATTATCTTTACGAAGAACAAGACTTACTCCGGAATCAGTAGAGATGTGTATTTGCTTAAAAGATCACTTGGACGCGATCGATCGAATTCAAAACATAACAAACCTCGAAGATGAAATCGAACTTGAAACAAGGGTACACGAAGAGGAGGTGGAGGAAGGATTATCTCCCGACATATCCGATGAAGAACTTGCACAAGAAGCTCGTGCTCGTAAACGTACGCAAACGCAAGCGGGAACGAGCACGGAATAAAACGCATGTTTTCAAGTTATTGTATTTGTATTTATCTTTTTAAGTTATGTATGTCTTTTATTTTTTTAAATAATTAAAAGAGAAATAAATGTTAAATATGTTATTTTTATTTTTATGTTATGTACTTATGTAGTTATGTATGTAATTTATTGTAAAATTACTAGAAATAATAATGAATTTTTTTAATATCATTATTTTTTTTTATTCATGTTCTTAAATCAAGTATTTTTTTTATTTATGTATGTCTTTTTTTTTTAAATAATTGAAATATAAATAAATGTATTAAAAGTTATTTTTATTTTTAAGTTATGTATGTAATTTATTGTAAATTATTATAAATAATAATGAATGTTTTTAATATTATTATTTTTTATTTATGTATTCAAATTTAAAAAAAAAAAAAAAATTTAAACCGAACCCGGTTTGAACCCGGTAGGTGTACCCGGTTCTGGACCCGACCCTACCCTACCCGGTTCTACCGGGTTTAGATCTACAAATGTGAAACCGGTTCCAAACCGGTTCGGGTTTAACTCAAAACCGGTTCCATCGAACCCGGTCCATTTTGAACCCGGTTCGGGTTGGGTTTTGAACCCGGTTTGCCCACCTCTAATTATGAGACCCATCACTACTTCTAGAATAATTAAATATAAATATTAATATTAATATAATAAGAAATTAGAAAATTGGAGGCCGTGGCCCTAAGCTCTTGCTTGGCCCAATAACATACATGGCCGGCCCTGAATTGAGGCTGGTCGAAAGAGAACACTTAATCAAAATACTCAATATGAAAGAGATACAGTCGAAATATTGATTATGATAGGTAGGGTTTCAAAAGAAAACTTATCGTTTTGATGCCAGCCGAAAGAAAACTCTTGTATTCGAAAGAAAACTCTAATTAGGATATAAAAAGGTGGAGGGAATTTTCAGAAAATGATAAAAGTCTAGGAGGGAATTAATTTTATGAAATTTGTTTTAGTGAATTTTAAAAGAAATGAATTTTGAGAGGGAAGTAATTTTAATAAACTTTTGTGAAAAATGTTAAATTGATTTAGTAGCATAAGTTAAATGCTATTAAATATACATGTTAATTATGTGTGGTATATTTAAAGTGCCACTAAAAATATAATTTAAAGGCTTGCACACTCAAAGTGCCACTAAATTGTATGGTAGTGGCACAAAAATTAAATGTCGCTAAAAACGTGTGCCACTAAATGGCATTTTATTTGTACTAACATTCAATATATTCTAATAGAATAAAAAGTCACCATGACAATCAGGAGATAACATTTGACACCTCGTCTTTATATACAAAAGTATCAAAGCTCGAATAAATTATCTACAAGGAACATTAAACCCATTATAATAATGGGGCTTTGAAAAGTAATGTGACAGCAAACCAGAGGCAAAACCGTTAATATTATGCTTCTTTACAAGGATGTAAACATAACTAATTAGTGTTTTGTTTACGTTCGTTTGTTGAACTTTGAACTTTTGAATGGACACATAATTGAAGGAATTTTTTGTTTATTATTGTTTATCAAGACGTTGAACTTGTTCATAAATACTAAAGAACATGCTAATACGCTTAAAAAATAAAAAAAAATGACATCTTTTACTCTAAGCATTAGACAATTATATTAAACGTTAATTAAAATTAACACATCTTTAATTAAGAAACATATATAAACTATGTAAACAAACTTAAATGAATAAATTAGTGAACATATGAATACAAACGAATTCTTTATTTATGTTTATTTATGTTAGTTCATTTATTAAAAAAACAAACATCAACAAAAGTTGTGATCAACTCGTTTTATTTAAAGGTTTGTAGTCAAGAAACGCGTGTTCTTCGATTATGCAAGAACTAGTTTTCCCTTCGAGTCTATTCATATAATTGAATCAATGCTACATGGTATACAAAGATGGTTACAAAATATTAAATTAATATTTCACGTATCTTCTCTTTTCTTTTATTTCATCTAATGATATACCATTTTAATTAGGCATATATCAAAGAAGTTTAATTTATTAATTTAATTTTAAAGGTGCGAAATTATCAGACAATCTAATGCTTAGAACATTAGTATTTATGAAACAATTTTTTTATAACCGTGTGAACCCATTTACTGTTAAATTTTCTGGGTTCCTTCCAAGATTAGATTGAACTTCGTCCAAGGTTTATGAAAAGGTTTAATTAAGCATGAACAAAAATGTCTAGACTTCCAGAAATAGAAAACCTATGAATAAAATGACTTTAGTTTTTACAAAAAAGTACAAAAAAGTTGATGATAAGTTTCTTTCATTTGAGGATATTGTCGGGCTATTTGTCACGGATCCAAATTAAGCAACGGTTTTTTATCAATTTTACCCAAATATATGGCATTTCTTTATATTGCATGAAATGACAAAATTCTACTCACATGGATTTTTTTCACATTTGCTACAAATGTCTTTCATCTATCCAAACCGAAAGATATAGGTGGTTTCAGTTTCTTAGAGAAGTCGTAACTGGAACCAATTTCATTTATATTTCGCCAAAAGCCTATCAAACCCGTTCAGAAGCACAAACCTAATTATAATCAGCTCTATCTCTACCATGTTCCAATGACACGTCTTTGTTGTCGGTACATGTTAAAATTTTTGTTCGACGTATCATCGTTATAAGGCGGGCTTTCTATACCAACTATTGTTGCCTGTTGATAATATACTCTTTGTAGTTACAAAATTGTTTCAAGATATTAAATTAATTTCTAACATCGTCCAAAATATTCTAACTTTATATGCAGGGGCGTAGCTTTCTTCAGACTAGGGGGTGGTCAGTAGTGTAAATTTCCTGATACGTAGTGTAAAAATTTTTAAAAACCTTTATTTCGCCCCCTGGAAAAAAAATTATTTCACCCCCCTGGGATTATGGTCAAGCTTCGCCACTGTTTATATGTGTAAGTTTATTCAAACCATTAATCACAAGAACAAATAAATTAAAAGAAAATTTCCATTTAAATCAACACAAGTAAAACATTATATTAATAACACTAGTTTGGGTCAAGTACAACCAAGACATCGTGTGAGCCAATCGATCATCACCTGCTGACTTTGGCTTATTATTATTACTACAAGCACACATTATATTATTTATTTATTTATTTCTAAATTTCAATCACACACATTGGAAATTGTTTTAAAATCTTATTTTAATTACTTGGATGCATCATGTTCTTATAATTAAATTAAATCGATCTAGAGTTTGAGATTGAATTCGGCTTTGTAACATGGAATACTGCCTTCTGCATCGATAGTTACTTTTGTAGTAAAACCTTCCATGCATGCTTTATATGTAGTATGATCAGAATCTACTTCAACTTGTTATGGATTACTGTCCAGTCACAGTAATTAAAGTTAGGGGTGTTCAGAATAACCGAAAACCGTTTAAAACCGTAATCCGAACCGTATCCGTAACCGAAATAAACCGAATTGAATTGAAAATTCGGTTTACGGTTCGGTTCTAAACCGTATCCGTATTAACAATTCGGGTTTCGGGTCGGTTTGCGGTTCTGGGGTTTTTTTGAATTCGGTTATTCGGGTTGAACCGTTTAAACCGAATTAGTATTTAATAATATATTTTTTATTTTTTATCATGAGTGATAAAAATAAGTACGCAAGGCTAGCTGGCTAAGCTCTTCAATACCATTAACCCTAATTAGAGAAGGAAGAACTAAAGAAGAGGAAAAGCGCGTTCTGCACTCCCGTCTCCGGCAGCCAGGTCGATCGAACTCCCGTCTCCGGCACCCGGTCGATCTGCATCACTACCCGGTCGATCTACACCAGGTCAATCTGCACTCTCGTCTCCAGCAGCCAGTTCGATCTGCACTCCCGTCTCCGGCTCCTGGTCGATCTGCACTAGATTTGTTTACCTCTGCTCTCAAACCTCGTTTGTTTTTCTTCAAGTATGTCTGCATAGGCTCCAATTTGATTTCTGAAAAATCCTTCAAGTATGTCTTCACGTTTCATTGGAAGCTGAAGCAGATTCAAAACAACAGCAAAAGAAATAAACAATTTTTGTGCATTTTATATTTCGTAAATATCTAATACATTGTGTTTTAGACAATAATTAAAATACCACAACCGAATAAACAATTTTTGTGCATTTTTTATTTGGTAAACCTCATTTGTGTGTTTGATATGCTTAATTTTATGTTGTTTGAAGTGGTTTGGAACGCAAATAGATCGGAAACAGGAAACAAGAAACGAAAATATGGAAAAAGAGGTCATTTGATTGAATACGGTTGAGAACGGTTTAATTCGGTTTGTTCGGTTATAAACCGAATCCGAACCGTTTTGGATTCGGTTGAATTCGGTTCGGTTTTCTTGATCTGGAATACGGTTCGGTTCGGTTTACGGTTGGGTTAGAAAATTTTGCAAAACCGTTTAAACCGAACCGAATAAACCGTTTAAACCGAAACCCGAACCGTTGAACACCCCTAATTAAAGTATCCCGGTTCATTCATCTCACAATATGCCTGCATCATTTGTATATATAGGTTTATTAACTATAAATTATATATTGTCACAAAAATATATAAATTAAAACTGTCATGAAGACTCAAGGTTTTAGTATTTGTTGACAAGGTTTATGATGTAGTGATTATTAATTATATATTGTCAAAAAAAGTCTTTTTTTCTTCTAACGTGTATTCAGTGGTGGACCTAGAAACTTTTTTTACGGGGACATAAATTTTTTATGACCGTTTGAAAATCGTAGTATAAAAAGTTTTTTTTGTCACTGTTCCGGTCAAGTTATATCGGATAGAGTCATGTTAAAAAAGATGATTGAACAAAATTTCATATATAAATGCATAATAAAATATAATACATTTAAAATTGTTCTCAACAGGGTTTTATTTTATTAAATCTATCCAAAACAACATCTATTGAGACTGCTTTAAGTACATCTTTCTCAAACAACTATTACTTAAATTTTTATCACAAGTTTATTTATACAAATTTAAAATGGGCCATTGCAAAATTTTAAGGGGTTGGTTAGGTACCATAGAAAAAAAAATTCAATGTGGGCGGCTCCCACCCCAACATGTGGAAATGCCACTGTGTATAGTGTTGTAATCAAGCCAAGCTGAAATTTATTTCAAGCTCGAGCTCACAAAAAACCTCAAGCCACAAGCCGGCTCATTTTTTTAATATCATCTACTTTAATCATATATATTTCATATATTATACATGCACGTCAACTTTCTCACATCTTTCCTAATAAATTTTTGCATGTCATGTTTTAATTAAATTTTGATTTTTCCATCCTCCTCTCCAATTAAATATTAATGATTTTATTAAACTTGGTTAATAATATGATTACATTATAGATCAATTTTTTTTTGTATAAAACATTTATAAAAAATATATGGTATGCTATTTGAAACATATAATTTAAAATATAAATATTAAACATGTTTTAACCTAGTATGTATGTGTGTGTCTATATATATATATATATATATATATTCTTTATATATTTAATATTTAATATATATATATATATATATATATATATATGTATATGTATTATTGTAAGATCAATAAATGTTGATGCTCATCAAACTTCTCTCTTGACTAAGTACTAAACACTACAAAGCCTAACAGCCTTCAGAAGGAAATAGTTACTCTTCGAAAGCAACATTGCTTCCTAAGGATAACTCACTCCTGCTGAAGGCTGTACAAAACAACTGCTTCCGAAGATCAACACTTAGAAGAAATTCAAGACAAAAGCTTCTGAAGAGAAAAGCTTCCGAAAGCTTCCTCAGCATCTTCTTGTACAAAGACTTCCGAGACTTACTTTGACAAAGACTTCTGCTGATTGCACTTTATGGTACAAAAGTCACTGGCATCGAACAAGCTTGTCTGATCAACTCAGAGAGACATACCATGAGTCAGACATAGCACCTTACCTCTCCTCAGCAGCATTAAATGCAAAAGATTGCCTGAAGCCTAAAAGATCAAAAACATTAAATGCCTTTTGTATTTATTAGTCTGTCTTTTGTTAAAGTAATGTCTATAAATGTAATCATTGTAATTAAATGTCAAATCCTGTTAGGTCATGTTAGATACTAGAATAAGCTTTCCTTTGTCTAGTATAACCAGCATGTATTCCTACAAGAATACGGTTGTAGCATTGGCTATATAAACTCTCATTGTATCTTGTATATGGTGTGCTTGTAAGCTGTATGCTCTTACTTACTTTGAGAGAAATATATCTTTGTGCATGAAATTTACTCTTGCATTATTACTTCTATTCAAAGATTATTTGTTTGAGAGATCCTTCTAACAGAAATTCCGCATCTGTTAGACTGGTAGAAAGAAATACTTGTGAAGTGTTGTTTGAAGCTAACAACCCGATCCAACAAGTGGTATCAGAGCTTTGGCTCTTGAATTTAAGTGATTAATCATCCTTAAGTTACCAGTTCTATTTCTTCTAAAATCTCATTATTTCAAAACTCATATCCTCTGTGTTTGTTCAAATGGCTACTCTAAACAAACATGATACAGAGAATGGTACTCTCAACAAGCCACCCATGTTTACTCCCGATGACTATGACAAATGGAAGGTCAGGATGGAGGGTTTCATTAGGAATCAAGACTTCAAACTTTGGAAGTCAGTTTTTGAAGGGCTTTTCATCCCAACTGTTACTAATGCTGGCACCGGTGGAGCACATGTGCCAAAAGACAAAGCTCTTTATTCTGATGAAGATTACAAGAGAATGGAGGTGGACTCGAAGGCTTTATGGCTCATTCAGATGGAGATTCCCAACTCAATCATACATGCATTCAAGAAATGAAAATCTGCACAAGAGTTGTGGAACTATTTACAGCAGATGTATGAGGGATCCGAAGATGTCAAACAAAATAAGAAAGACATGCTGAAACAGAAGTTTGAGAACTTCTGTCAAGAAAACAATGAGAAGATGACTTCTCAATATCTCAGGTATGTCCAGTTGGTTGATGAATTAGTGGCCGCAGATGTAAAAATGGAGGATCAAGATGTGATCAGAAAGTTTCTTAGATCACTTCCACAAGCGTGGAACATTTCCTCTGTTGCCATTCGAAGAACAATAAATCTAAGAACGTTGAAGCTTGGAGAACTATTTGGTATACTTAGTGCATACCAAATGGAAATCGATGCACAGGAACCCAAATCTTCTTCTGTACCTGCTGGTTCAGCAGCCCTATATGCACCCGTCCATAACCCATCATACCAAAGTTATCAACCCATCTACCACCCTACCTCCACACCCATTGTCACCTTTCCTGAAACCCCAACTCCATCAACCACACACTCAAATCCATTCTCTAACTCAACTCCACTGCTGACCTCAGGCCAATGAGCTTTTATGGCTAAAGAAACCAACTACTTTCACTTGTGCCAGGAAGATTTAGATGGCATTCCTGCAGATGACCTTGAGGAGATGGGCATCAACTATCAGATGGCCATGATCTCCTATAGAGCAAAGAAGTTCTATCAAAGAACCGACAGACAGTTTAAAAAGCACAACATGAAAACTAGGTTTGGGCTTGACAAGTCCAAGCTCAAATGCTTCAACTATCAACAGCTAGGGCATTTTGCCAGAGAGTGTAAATCCTCAAGCACTCAGCCATCAACATCTGGACAATCACATCAAAGACCGTCAAGCTCTTCAAATAGTGCTAATGTGGCAGAACAAGAATTTTCAGATTGGAGCTTCCAAGTTGAGGATGCTTCCATCTCCAACAGTGTTTTGATGGCAAATGACTCAACCTCTTCATTTAAGGTAACTGATGATATGTGCACACCTGAATGTTTAGAAAAGTTAAATGTTTATGAAAAGGTAAATTCTCAACTCTGTAATGAGCTCGAGTCTTTACAAGTTGTTAAGGCTAATTTCTTTGAATCTGAAAGAAATTATAAAGAAAAGATTGAGGAAATGGAAAAGACCATTTCTAGTTTAAAACATGAAGACACTAACAAACAGTGTCAAATCAACAATCTTTTGGAAAGGTTAACCACTGCCAAGATAGAACTTGTATTGGCTGAGTCTTACATAGACAAATTTTTAAGCCAGGGTGAAAAATATGAAAAAACTTTTTAAAATGAGTGAAACATCTAAACTGGTAAAGAAAAGAGGGGCTGGGTTGGATTATAACAAGGTGGATCCTCCATCTGCCTATACTCCTATGGTGGAGATTAGGTGTAAACCTGAAATTAACCTTGTGTATGATGATGTGTTGGACATACACAAATTGGCTAAAATGATGATCTCTCTGATCAGAACCCAAGTAACCCAACATGCTCAGATGAGGATGATACTCCCATTAATTTAGAAAAGGAAAAACCAGCTTTGAAAATTAAGAAAAGAAATAAGAAAATTAAGAAACATTCATCAGTTTTTGTCAAAGCTAAGTACACACAAACTGGAGTAGTACCTCCTCAGATGATTATGTTACTTGTCCATCTGACAAGTCCAAAAGGGGTAGATCAAAGGATAGAAAAGCAAGTTTTTCAGGAATACAAGTAAACCACCCAACCAACCAATCTGTTGGAACATTAAAACAATCAAATTTTGTGAACCAAAACTCATCCTTCCTAAAAAAGGAGAAGCATCAAAAATCTCTCAATAATCAAACTGTGTGTCTGATGTGTGGAGAGACAAATATTTTGTTGCCGATTGCTTCTATAATCCAAGAAGCGGAATTTATTCTGAAACACAAGGAAGAGGAAGAAAGAAGAGCTGGAGCAAGTCATCTGTTTCTTCAGAAGAACAAGGAACAAATTTGGTCAAGAAAGTATCGGAAGCTAGTACTTCTGATAATCGGAAGAAACAAAGCAATAAGTCTTCAGAAGGAAAGAAAGCATCGGAAGCACATGCAAAGAGTGCTTCCGACAAACTCAAAAAATCTCAGTCCTTTGAGCCAAACTCTTTTTGAGCCGAGCTTTTTTCGAGTTTTTTTCAAGCGAGCTTCGAATCACGAGCTTTTTGAACAGCCTTAACTGTGTGCAATTAAAATGCATGTTTTTTTTCTTCATTATTATGAATTAAAGTCGTCAATTATATATATGCTTACAGTTATACCTGGTAAAATGGGCGGGTTGGATAACGGGTTAGAACATGTGCGGGTTAAGATGGGTAGGGGTCAAGACGGGTTATAAGGAAAATCCGTTTGGGTTTAAACGGGTCGTTTTAAAAAAAAAATCAATTTCGCTAAAGTTAAAATAAGTTGTAACTAAACAAATAGTTTATTTAAATAATTTTTAATGATTTTCTCATTAAATATATTATTGATCATTCTTACCCATTGAGATAATTATGTTCACAAAGTTTTTAAGTTGTCCATCTTGACCCGCTTAATTTGCGTTGAGGTGTTACCCATTTCAACCCATACTATGTTATAATGTTACACATTTCAACCCAAAATGCAATAACTGTTTACCTATTTCTAACAATTTATCTTGCTATAGGTCAAGATTGCTATACTTACATCATTGTTTTCGCAACTTGGAGTTTTCGAAGGGTTGTTCCAAGCAATCATAGTATTAGTGTAATTCTGTATATTAAACACAGCTGCAGCAACTGATCCTTCGGGGTTTGTGCCAACATGCTTAAAGACCGCCCACTGCCCGTTTTGGATGATTATCGGGTAGTGACCAGCAACGTGTCCCTCCCAATCGTGTGAAGTCTGGTAAGTTATAGGGTCACCGGTGGCGTTGTAAACCAAGCCAGATGTGGTGTTAGTTGGGCCCGAGTTGACCCCTCCGACTGCAGCTTTCTGAGAATGAAGCGAAACTTGCAACACCTGGTCGAGCTTGCCATCAGCGTTTTGGTACTTGGCTGCAACTTGGGCCCTTTGGGTTCGAGTTCCTTGGGTGATTGGTGTGCCAAACCCATGAACTGCGACTGCAGCCATTGAATTAGTAAATTGAAGGGGTATGGTATGGTAAGTTAATGTTTAGTTGGTTGTGTTTGAATATATGTCATAGGTGATGCCTCTATTTATAGGCCTCGGGGTCTTAGCTAGGTAGGGGTGTCGTTTGGATTGGTTTCTTGGGTTTTGGGTTGCTTGGGTCGGGTTATTTGTGTTTTTGTAATATGAAATTGGAACTAAGAACCTGACCATATAACTTCGGTTTAATTGGTTCTCGGGTTTAATCCGGTTGGATTAAATGGTTTTCTGGTAATACTTGAAAAACCAATTTTCTATTTTTCAAACAAATAAAATAAAAACATGTTTAACCCATTTTCTTAAAAATTTCAAATGTTTTACCATATATAACATAACCAAAACATGTTTAAACAAAGGAAAATTACCAAATTAGTCAAAGTTGACTACTTTTTTACCAAACCAATCACTTAAATTCCGACGTCTAAGACGCCGCTTTAGACGCCGCTTTACACGGCCTTTTTCTGTACTTTTTGTAAACATACGGGCCTACATGTCGGCGGCTTTATCGGGGTCTAAATGGGTGTCTTAAGACCCCTTTTCTACTGGCGTCTTAGACGCCAGTTTTCTGTCAAATCTGGTAAAGTGGCGTCTAAGACACCGGTAAAAAAGGGGGCTTAAGACACCCGTTTCGCCGCCGACATGTGGGCCCGTATGTTTACAAAAAGTACAGAAAAAGAGTGTCTAAAGTGGCTTCTAAAGAGGCGTCTAAGGGGCCGGAATTTGAGTGATTATTTTGGTAAAAAGTGGTCAAACTTTGACTAATTTGGTAATTTTCTCTTAAACAAAACATACATTTTTTTCAACAATCTCAAAATATACAGATGCTTTAAAAATCAAAAAATAGAGCCGCCTCAATCCTTAAAACCCTAGTTCAGGTTTTTTGGGTTAATTTACCTGAATAGGCCTCGTGGGTACCCAAAGACCGGACCATTCTAAGTTTTCAAGTTCAGGCTTAATAAGCTTTTTCGGGTTGGATATTTTCAGGTTCGGGTAGGTTTTTTTCAAGTTGATTAGTTGGGTTCGGGTAAAAAAAAAGACACTCCTAGTCCTAGGCACCACTTATACTAACCCCACTACCCCACTCGAGTCTTTTTCCATTTTTGCATCAACGTGGTGCATGGTTTTATAAATTCCTTTTTTAATTTGGCTTTAGTTTAAAGCCGTATATTTTGATCATTCGTGTCACAATATGTAGTCGATCATGTGGTTTTTAGGATCCAAAACATATAAATTCGTTTACCAAGTTTTATCTATTGTATAATATAATATTGGTTTTTTACTTTTATTGTTTAATTATTTTGTCACACACAAATTAAATGAGAGTATAAGGCATCATAATGAGGATGCAAAAAATCTAGTTTAATATAGAGATTTGTGTTGTGCTTGTTTGAGAACACATTGACATGAAATAAAATATGAGTTAATAAAAACTAGGATACTATCTTATGTATTACATGAATTAATAAAAAAGATATAAAATAGTTATTACAAAGATTTAGGATTTATAAAATAATTTTTTAATAAAATATGAATGAACTTATGTGTAAGTATTCTAAATAATAAAACAATAATATTATTTTTTAAATTTTGTTATTGAAAAATTGTCTTTTACATGTTTTTTAAAAAAAATTATTTTTATATAAAATCTTGTTATCTAAAACTTTGATTTTTTATTTTCTTTCTTTGTTTTTAAGGAAACTTTTTATAAACTTTTATTTTTAAAGTGTTTTGTATCATAAAATAGGTATAACTAATATTATTAGTGTTTTATATAACTATTTAACAAGAAAAAAAATATAATTATTTGATAAAAGAGATAACTGTATATCAATTAAGTTTATGACACGTGACAAAAATAAAATTTGAATGATAAATTTAAGTGAGAATAAATGTGATGGTGACGTCTGTTAAATATTATAATGAATGATATTATTCATCCTCTTTAATGAATTGCATTCATCGTCGCGTATGTTATTACTTTAACGAATGAATTGGTCAAACATGTTATCTAACCTATGACCCAAATCATGACCAGACCTATGTTGCAACACACGACCCAGGACATGATCTAACCCATGACCTGACATATAACTCAAATTATAACCCGATCCATGACTTGACGTACACATGATATTCCAAACTATAACCTGACCTATAACTCATTCATCCATCAAATGCACAGAAACCTTGTAAAGTATGTAAATCCTTGCCCCCGATGGGATCGAACCTGTGATTAATGTTACGAGGATATCCAAGGAAATGTCTCAAGTGAGGTTCGAACCCTCGTCTCTTACGAGACTTGATCCTACCTTACCACTGAAACAATATTCCTTAGATATAAATACTTATCAGTCATATATAACTACTGATCAATCATAATAACGTTCGTTAAATCTTCGTTAGTAATTAGTGGCTAATACTCTCGTCGATGATCGTGTCAGTAATTTGTCCATTAAAAAAATTCCTTAATGCCATGTTTTCTACGAATTTAGTGGTGGTTTTGTATAATTAGGAAATGGATAAAATGTATGGATTTTTAAGGTAAACCAATAAACTTTAAACACTTGTTCAATAAATTAATTACAAAATTTTATGAATATATGTTTTGTATGTTTCAACTAGGTTAAAACCCGTATATTACACGGGTTGAAAACTAAAACATGATATACTTTGAAATAAACTTGTTTTAAATAAATTTATTTTTTAAGAAACTTATTATTTATAAAACTTATATTTTTTCTAAAAGGAAAGGTTTAAACTTTCAATATTTATTATTTATTAAATTTGATTATGAGAAAAATTTCATATTTTGTAAAACTTTTATTGAATTGTGTTTTTTAATGAAAGTAAAACTTTTATTGAATTGTGTTGTTTAATGAAAAAAAAACTATTTTTGAAGTTATAAAACACTATATTTTTAATATAAAGAAGATATATAATAGTATTAGTCATTAAATTTATAATTATTTAATAAAATAAAGATTAATTATCATTTAATATGAGAGATAATTAATTGAAAATATAATAAAGTGACATGTGTCAATAATAGTATGAGAATTTGACACATGGCAATATAAGTTTAATAAATTAACATGTAGCAAAAATGATGTTTGTTTATTAATATAGTAAGACTAGGTTATTAACCCGTGTATCACACGGATTTTGATATAAAATATTAAATAGTTAGTAATGAAAATTTAGCGATTATAAAACGATATTTTTATATAAAATGATTAAATTACATATTAATAAATTTTTTAAGTAATAAAAATATAATTAAAAACTTTAATCATTATACAAATGATATATGACCTTTAAATGTGTAATAATTGATATCTTTGAAATAACTAACATTAAAAACTTCAATTTCTATTATATTAAAAACTAAATTTTATAAATCAATAATATAAAATATAATTTTTGTAATTATTAAAGTTCAACGACTCAATTTAAATTAGCGTTAAACATAACAGAACAAAAATGTAACTTTTTCTATCATTTTTATTACTTCAGAATTTAAATAAATTAAAAAACGTCGTTAGATGATAAAAATCTCATTGTTTAAAAACTCCTTTTATAATATATTTTATTTAAAAAAACATTTTTTAAGATAACTTGTTTACATAAATTTTGTTTTTTTTTAAATAAAATATTTCTTACTTTAAAAATTTTGATTTTAGAATTTAATTTATGCTTTATAATAAAAAGATAAATAAGATATTAGTTATTAATATTATATTATTTAATAAGAGAAATAATTTATTTAATAAGAGAGATAATATAGTTATTTAATAAGAGAGAGAATTAAGTGGAGTGATAAGGAGTTAACATCTGACAATATTAGTTTAAGAAGGTGACATGTGGCATTAGTAATGTAAGAGGGTGACAAGTCGCAAAATTGTTACTCTTTTATTATAGAGTATAGATATAGATATAGATTATACAAGTATACCTCCTAATTAAATTAACAGCTCTAAGGAAAACCTCATGAACTTAATTCATTAATTAATAAGATTTAGTTCAATTCAACAAAAAAATAAACCATATGCTTTATTTTAAGGGTATTAATCAGGTCGGATAACTGTTTATTCAGATATGAAAAAAATTTAAACTATATTAGAAACCCGTCCCAAATAAGAAATATGCTTATCTAATCCAAATAAGCTTTTACATTCAAATAACTGAATAAACAAGTTTATTCTAGTTGAATACAATTATCCGATCCGAATAAGCAAGATTTTATATATCTGATGTCTGATCGGAATAAGAAAAACGGATATTCAAATCGAATATATCTGAATAACCCGAATAAGAATCGTATTTGGATTTTTTGGGCTTTAAAAACGATTCCAATTTCGTATTCAAATTTCGTTTTTTGAACACCGCATAATTACTTTATCAGTTTATCTACATGTGTGACATTTTGCCCATTAAGGAATTTAACTTTGATTTACAAATGAGAAATGGCTATTAATCTAAATTAACTATTAACTTGAAGTAACAAAGTTTTTTTTCTATCGGCCAATGAATACATTCCTGCTAAACCTAATGGCAAAAAGCCACCCATGCCAGCTAAACGCACACAACGCTGGTTACACGGCTCGCCCACCATTCCAAAGAAAACCACCATCCGAAAACTGATTGTGTAAAACCTCTGACGCACCTGAAACATGTTTCAAATGAGGCTGAAACATTTGACTTTTACATCGAAAAGACACAAGATTGTCCCATCTCAAACCAATTGATCTAAGGTTGGTTATGATTAATTGTAGCATGCGTATTAGGATATAATTAAGTGGTAACATGCATCAGAATAAATTTAAAGCTTAAAGTAGTTTCACAAATATCTACTAACAAAGCTCGAATAACTCATCCACAAAGGATATTCCCATTATTTTTGTTTGTTCTCATAATAATAATATAAATGTGACAAACTAGGGGTTACTCCGCGCGTTGCGGCGGTAACCCCATATTTAACTGTAATAAAAACATGATCTTAAAAATCGAAACTTATATATCATAAAGTTGTCATACGTCGTAAGATTTTAGATAAAAAAACTGCATAAACTTGCATCACATAATTATATATAAGTTTTATTTATCCGTAATATTTTAAAAAAACACGAACAATTACCATATATACATTTAGAAAGCTAAGGAACAGCAAAAGTAATATAATAATATTTGAATTCCAAAAATGCCCTTCACTTAATATTTGACGGAAACGTTTAAAGAAGCCACTTTAATTAATTAATATATATACTTGACCAATCATATTACATAACTAAAAACGCAGTGTTTAAAACGGCGGCCTAACCGTGAAGCCGGTGGTTTAACTCGGAATTTTCTTAATATTATCAATTTTTTTCATAATATTAGGTGTTTCAACCAGTGAACGGGAGGCTAGCTGGGCAACCGATGGTTGAAATAGACAAAGAACGACTGCCTAACCGGTAAACCGATGAAAGAACTGGAAACTTTTTTAATATTAGTTATTTCCTTAGTATTAGTTAAAAGCTTTTAAAAGTTGGCCATTTTCACTGGTGATATTATCCGTTTCAAGACTGCTGGCTAACCGGGAAACCGATGGTTGAACCGCTTATAGAATAAAAATAATAAATAAATTACCGCAAACGATTTAAATAATAATATCACTTTAGTAATATTTACTTAATCGGGAAAGCGGTGTTTGAACCGGCGAGCTAACAACGACCTAACCGGGAAACCAGTGGTTGAATCGGGTATTTTCTTACTATTATTTAAATTTTCTTAGTATTATTTAAATTTTCTTAATATTAGCCGTTTTAACCGGTAAACAACGGGCTAATCAAGAAACCGGTGGATGAATCGGATATTTTCTTAATATTAGTTATTTCCTTAGTATTATTTTTTAAAAAAAATTAATATTAGCCGTTCTAACCGGTGATATTAGCCGTTTCAACGGGTGAACGGTGGCCTAACCGGGAAGCCAGTTGTTGCATCGTGTGTTTTCTTAATATTACTTAAATAATAATCAAAGTTATTTAAATAACGATAAAAAATTCAAATCATAAATGCCTCTAATACAACTTTTTCTTAATATTAGTTGTCTCAACCAGTTAAAGGCAGGCTAATTGGGTAGCCGGTAGTTAAATCGGGTGACGAACGAAGGCTTATTAAACCTGGTGACAGACTAACCTAAAATAAAACCCACGACGAAGCGCGGGATAACCCTCTAGTTAAAAAACAAAAAGATAAGATTATATATTATTATTATTATTATTATATTTTTATTTTTATTATAGTAATATCATATTTTAATATTTTTATTATTATTCTATATTATATTATTATTTTTTTATTATTATTATTATATTAATATTATATTTTAATAATATTATTATAATAATGTTATATTATATTATATTATTATTATTATAATTTACTGTTCATTCAACATCAAAATGTATATATAGTAACTAGGGTTGCCCACCCGCGCGTTGCGGCGGGACCCTTTATTTAACAGGACAAAAATATTGTTTCTAAAATCAAAACTCAAATAAAATAAACATGTTATCGTGTTGGAAAATTTTAACACAACTTTTTTAAAATAATAGTAAAAACTAAAAATTGTCTAAAACTTACATTACACAATATGTAAATAGGTATAATATTATATTTTAATATTATAATATTATTAATATATTATTATTATTATTAAATTATTATTAATGTTCATAATTTAAATTATATTATTAATATTATATTATATTATTATAATAATATTATTGTTATAATGTTATTATTATTATATTTTAATATTATTAATATTATATTATTATTATTATTAAATTATTTTTACTATAATAGGTATAATGTCCCGATAATATAACGGGATCTATGAAAGGTGATGTGATTCCATAAAAGAAAGTATTCAGATGCAAAACTGGACACACCTGATTGCGATCTACCTTTTTCTATGGCCAAATTCACTTGTTGACATTTTTCGCTTTTTTTTTGACATGTTTTATCTTTTAATTAAAATATCTTGTCTAATAGTCATTTTTAAATAAATATTAAAATTAAATTAAATACATGGCTTCTGTGAGCCATGAGTTGAACCGATTTAAACTGACTCCGGCATACCCTTAAAATCACTCGTTTAAATATTGTGTTTTATGTCGTATCACACGGCCACTTTACTATTTGTTTTGATAAGGGTACTCTTTATATCCTTAGAGCAATTAAGTTTTCCCCTCATTAATTAACTTGTTTTATACCCATCCGGTGGCCAAGCTCAATGGTATAATTGAATCAATTTAGTAAAATTCATTTTACAAAAAATAATAATTGTTTAATTAGGATAAATGAGATAGTAGGGAAGTGGGCATAAACTGTTTTCATAATTACCTCCTAAATTGAATTACACGGTTGAGATTTATTCTCAACCATTTTAAATGGCCCAGATATTCTCTCAAGGCAGTTGATTTAACCGGAAACCATATATATACAATGACAAGTTGTTAGTTAATAGATAGCGAAGAAGAAGTGAGAGTAACATACACACACACAAGGTTAATATCACGTGTATTACACGGGATGAATAAAAAATATAATAAATAATTATCAATGAATGTTTAAGCAATATAAGACGATTAAATAGTTTAAGTAATGAAATGATTATGCTATTTTCTTTACACGCTAATTTTCAAAGTTTGTTTCTTTAAATATTTCGTTTAAAAAATTGTTCTTAAAAACTTTATATTTTACAATAGTTTGGTTTTCTAAAAAGTGTGGTTTTTAATATTAATGTATTTTTAACATATTAAAAGATCTTTTTTTTATTTAAAAATGTCTAAAAAGCATATGTAATGCTTAATATTATTATTTAATATAAAATGTATTTAATAGTAGAGAGAGACGAGAAATAAAATTGAGGTAATATAGAAACATAACATTGTATTCTTAAAAATCTTTATTTATTAAAATAAATAATTTTTTTCTCTGTGTGTAAAATTCTATAGAAACTTTCAAGTTTATAAAGCAAAGTTATTTTCGGGGAGTTGAAACCTTGCTTATTTGTTTACTTTTTTTAACAGTAAATCTATCTTACTTACACTCTTATTAAACTACCCTAAAGAAGTCTTCTTTTATTTAATTAAACATGTTTGGGTGCATGTGATGCATTATAATCTAATACATAATCTCTCCTAAGGTGTGTACTTTGGACTGCATCTATTTTAGTCAAATGGTGGAACAAAGTGTTACTTTTTTGTGTAACTAATTTAAGTAGTTAAATAACTATATGTGAAGTATGTAATAACTTAGAAAGGATTTATAATTTTAATATATTAGGCAGACTTAAATAAAAAACCAAACCTCAGCTACTAATTTAAACAGAAAATGACATTTTAAAGAAAAAATATAATAAAAATTTAAAATCCAGTTCAACCAACAAGACCAGTTAATTTTTGAAAAAGTTGCTAGTTCTTTGAATACTGAATAGTGTGTAATAACTAGATGGGGGCAAACCAATTATAAAAAAAAACATGTGAACCAAATTTAAAAATAAAATTAAAAAAAATAACTTCAAAGAAAAACTGACGCCACTACAAAGCAAAAAAACCAAAAAAACGCTTCAAACAATAATATAATATAATATAATATAATATAATATAATATAATATTTTGGCTTTTCAAATGGTAATAAACTAATAAACATGCTTTCCTATGTTATCTCGTACTAAAATTTCAGGAATAGTTACTTTTAAAGCACAATTAAGGATGCCTCATGCCTTACGAATATGTTTTTTTTCATTTGTGTCACAAGAAGGCCATATTTGGTCCCATAACATTGGTCAAATCCTCTTAAGTAGTAAGGGTTCAAACTCTCTTAGACCATGGGGCATGCTCCTTGGCCCAACCACTCCACGTGTGCGTCACGTATGTACTCACCACAACCACCCACTCCATCACTTGTGGTGGAAATGCCCCTTGGTTGGCCACAACCACCCACTCCACTTTGAACGTGTCTCTTTCTCTGCCTCTTCAAACGGTCAAAATGCTCGTTGTTGTGGTCATGCCCAACCTGCCCATGCCCCAAGGGGGCGGTGTTCCACGCCCATTTTTGCCCACTCACGCCCCAACCAAGGGGCACACCGGATGGTCTTATGGGCATTCAAACGGAATTTAATTTGTGTAAAATTGGAGGGGTGTGTCATTTTCTTGATTGATGTAAACAGATAAATCTATAAACATATGTCGAAGTTCAATTAAATTTTTGATTTTTTAATATTATTGTTACACGTATACTATGTTTTTGTTTTTTATATATGTATAAACTAGGTTAGTACCCTATATATTACACGGATTAAATAGAAAATATAACGAATAATTATCAATTAAAATTTAGAAAATATAAGATGATTTTTAATATAAAATACGATTACAATTTCGTATAATTTAATATTTTAAATATTAAAATAATAATATTATTTCTATAAACAATAACTTTTCTTAAAACTTTGTTTTTCTTTAAACACTTTGTTTGAAATAATTGTTTTTGAAAATTATATAACTTAAAATATTTTTTTTTAAAAAAATGTGTTTTTAACATTAATATATATTAATGTATTAAAAAATTATTTTAAAAATGTATAAAAAGTATATTTAATATTTAATATTAAATGTATTTAATATGAGAGAGATGAGTAAAATAAATGCTGAGATTCTCTAAAAACATAACATGTGACACTACAAAACCTTTATTTATTAGTATAGGTAGATTTACGTGTTAAAGAAATTAACAAATGATCTACAAAATAGTACAAGCACATGTGATACTTTCTTAACACCAATATGGTGTACACTCATGTTAAAGCAGTGTACATGTGTAAAAATATTCAGAAAAAACAACAAAGATCTTGAGAGATCTTGACGGATTTTATGGGTTTATGCTCTAAAAAATGGTTTACAAATGATTCAATATATATATATATATATATATATATATATATATCTAATATAATAAATAAAGGTTTTGTATGGACACATGTCATCTTTTTAGAGCACATTCACTTTAATTTTCCGCCTCTCTCCTATTAATTACATTTTATATTAAATAATAATATTAAATATATTTTTTACATATTTATAATTAAAAAAAAGTTTTTTATTACACTAAAAATATATTAATATTAAAAAAAATTAAAAATCAAATTATTATAAAATATATAATTTCAAAAATATTTTTTTAAAATAAAATGTTTAAATAACAACCTTTAAATATATAAAATTTTAATCACATGTTATATTTAAATATCATTGTGTTTAATTTTTAATTAATAACTATTTATCATATTTTGTTATTCAACCCGTGTAAGACACGGGACACTAACCTAGTCTATTTATTATAATAAATCAAAGTTTTTTTTGGACACATGTCACATTCTTAGAGCACTCATTTTACCGCATCTCTCTCCTATTAAATACATCTCATATTAAATAATAATATTAATTATGTTTTTTTATACATTTTATTAAATTAAAATAAATTAATACATTAAAAATATATTAACTCAAAAAACACATTTTTAAAAAGCAATTTATTATAAAATATACAGTTTTTAAAAAAAATATTTTAAAACAAAATGTTTAGTGAAACAAATATTGAAAGAATTAGTGTTTAAAAAAATAATATAATTATTTTCATTGATAATCAACCCGTGTAATAAACGGGGTATTAACCTAGTATTATAATAAATCAAAGTTTTTTTTGACACATGGCACATTTTTAGGGCATTCCACCTTTAATATATATCCCGCCTCTCTCCTATTAAATACATCTCATATTAAATAATAATATTAAATATGTTTTTTATACATTTTTTAAATGAAAATAAATTAATACATTAAAAATATATTGACATTAAAAAACACATTTTTAAAAAGCAATTTGTTATGAAATATACAATTTTTAAAAACAATATTTTAAAACAAAATGTTTCGTGAAACAAATATTGAATAAATTTGTGTTTAAAAAATAATATAATTATTTTCATTAACGATCAACCCGTGTAATACACGGGGTATTAACCTAGTATATATATATAATGATGTTTAGTTAATAACCAACTAATAACATATTACATATAGAGTATGTAACAGCCTACTAACTTGCATAGTCTCATTTATTTATTTATATAAATTTAAGGACTTATAAGTTTTTAAGAGTGTGATACTTATCATATCTTAATAAAAAAATTTTATAATGTTCTGTAAACTACCGTTATGTTTTTTTATCATAAAAAAAGAGTGACACGTACCAAAAGCATATGTAAATTCTAACTTATAATTGGACACCAACATAAGAGAAAACATATGAGAAAGAAGAAAGAAAAATTAGGATATTTGTTTTTAAAATTGACAGTTATGAATTTTAATTGGTCTATTTTACCCTATATACTATAAATAAACCCAAAATTTTAATCAATTCACAAAATGTCATTGATTGGCCACTATTCACTACCATATATCAAACAAGGTCAATGGTTATAAATACATTTTCTTAATTTTTTTTATAAAAAATGTCTAGTTATTTATATTTAAAAAAATTATTAAGCACTGAAAAGTTCAACAATCGTTGGTTTTTAATTTATCCATTCACTCTTTAAAAATTGTAGGATTGAAGTTAACGTGGGAATAATTTCATCGTAGTCCATGACTCCCTGATTACATTTTATCAATTGAGGATGTATATATAGAGGTGCGTAAATCGGGTTTTTTATGGAACCGGTTCCGGTTTCAACCGGTTCCAGTTCCGGTCAACAAAGTCAATACCCGGTTCCGGTTCGGGTTTTGGCCGGGTATAGGTGGAACCAGTTTCGGTTTTTCCGGTTCTAATTTGTCTGGAAAACCGGACCTATTTGTACCAAACGATTCGGGTATGACCGGTTCCGGTTCGTGTTGTCGGTTCCGGGTCCGGATTTTTTGCCCACCTCTATGTATATAGTCTTATACGTTTCCTCAAGTAGAGGTGACCAAACGGGTTAGACCAACCAAGCCCAAGAAAACTTATACCAGGACCGACGTGTAACTTTTACTAAAAAGAAGGACCATATATAGACCGTCCCTAATAGAGCTTGCTGGATTATGGTCTTTTAATTTATTAGGCTTTCGGTCTTTAGGTAAAGCTTGAGCCGAGAAATTAAAACACGAGATAGTGTATACTCTATAGCAGAGGTGCACAAATCGGGGTTTTTTTTAGAACCGATCCTAGTTTCAAACAGTTTTGGTTTTGGTTTTGGTTTTGGTTTTGATCAACAAGTCAATAACTGGTTTCGGTGTGGTTCAGGTTTTTGACTGGGTTTTGACCAGCTCTGGTTGCGGTTTTGTCCGTTAAAGGTGGAACCAGTTCCGGTAATCCCGGTTCCAGTTTTGGTTACGATTTCTCCGAGAAACCGGAACCGCTTGTACATGCCGGTTCCGGTTCTACTCACATGCCTTTTTTTCACATTTGTTACAAATGTCTTTCATTGATCCAAACCGATACCGATAGATATAGGTGGTTTCAGTTTCTCAGAAAAATCATAACTGAAACCAATTTCAATTATATCCGGTCAAAAGCCTATCAAACCCGGGCATAAACATAAACGGATAAACCTAACTATAATTAGTTCCATCTCTACCATGTTCGTAACATCCTGCCAAAACATGTACGAATGACATGTCTTTGTTGTCACCAAATGTTAATATTTTTGTTTGACAGTATCATCATTATAAGGCAAGCTTTCTATACCAACTGTTGTTGTCGATATAGCCTTCGTAGTTGCAAAGTTGTTTCAAGACGTTAAGTGTCTAACATCATACCGTTAGTTTTTTAAACCACAGGGGATTCATTGATATAAGATTTTATTTTAAGTTAAAATAGTTAAAACATTTAAACCACATGGACCAAAACCGTAATTTACTCTCCTGAATTTTTAAATCCCTCATCCCCTCGACTTCTTTCCCCTTTACTTCCTTCCCTAATTTCTTTAATTTTTATCTTCCTGATCGCAGAGTTTTTTCTTTCTTGAATCTTGTCCACACCACCCCACGGTCCACCGTCACATGTTCCAGGCCACCACCCGCCCCATGTATTTGTTTGATGAAGAAATTATTGATGCAAATCAAGATAAACGTAAAAAATCATCAACCAATTTCAAAGGCTGTCGAGCTGAATACGCATAATGGTAATTATTAGATACTTATATTTTTATACCCGAATTGACCCGAATAATTGATCCGAACATTTAACCCGACTAACCAAGACATACCCGATATTGAAAAAAAAAATTGGTCATGTAAAATTTCGCCCCTCCCCCTAACAATCGGTTAAAGCTCCGCCACTGATCATGTCCAAAATTAATATTCTAACTTTATATATATGTAAAACTTTATTCAAACCATTAATCACAAGAACAAATAAATTAAAAGAAAAATTCCATTTAAATTAACCCAAGTAAAACATTATATTGATAACACTAGTTTGGGTCAAGTACAACCAAGACATCGTGTGAGCCTATCGATCATCACCTGCTGACTTTGGCTTATTATTATTATTACGAGCACACATAATACTATTTATTTATTTATTTTTCTAAGTTCCAATCACACACATTGGAAATTGTTTTAAATTGAAGCAGACTTATTTCAATTACTTCAATGCAATAATATACCGATTTAGAGTAATTTGAGATTGAATTCGGCTTTGAAACATCGAATATTGCCATCTGCATTGATAGTTACTTTTGTAGTAAAACCTTCCATGCATGCTTCACTTGTAGTACCAGAATCCTTCAACTTGTTATGGATTACTGTCCAGTCACAGTAATTAAAGTATTCCGGTTCATTCATCTCACAATATGCCTGCAACATTTGTTAACTAATGATTATATTGTCACAAAAATATATAAATTAAAACTGTCATGAAGACACAAGGTTTTAGTATTTGTTGACAAGGTTTATGATATAGTGATTATTAATTATCTGTTGTCACAAAAGTCTTTTTTCTTCTAATTTGCATTTACTGGGAGACCCAGAAACTTTTTTTATGGGGGTGACATTTTTTTATGACCGTTTCAACATAATAAGCTTTTTGTCTTTTGTTCGGGTTGGGTTATATCGAATAGGATTAGGTTTATATATAAAAGCATAATAAAACTATAATACGTCTAAAATTGTTCTCAACATGGTTTTATTTTATACAATATATCTAAAACAACATCTATTGAGACTATTTTAAGTAAGTCTTTCTAAAAAAAACATGTATATATATAAATATCACTTAAATTCTCATTACAAGTCTGATTATGCAAATTTAAAAGAGGCGATTGCAAAATTTTAAGAAGTCGGTTAAGTAGCATCGAAAAAAATTTTCAAGGTGGGCGGCTCCCACACCAACATGTGAATATGCCACTGTGTGTAGGGTTGTAACTGAGCCGAGCCAAAATTTCTTTCGAGCAAAATTCAAGCTCGAGCTCGTAGAAAACCTCAAGTCACGAGCTGACTTGTTTATTATCTTTCTCTACTTTACTCACATATATTTAATATAATATATATGCACGTCAACTTTCTCACATCTCTCCTAAGAAATATTTGCATGTCATATTTTAATTAAATTTTGATTTTTCCATCCTCTCTCTGCAATTAAATATTAATGATTTTATAAAACTTGGTTAAGAATTTGATTACATTATTATAAATTAATTTTTTATTTTTTTGTATAAAACCATTTTAAAAAATATATGGTGTGTTATTTTAAACAAATAATTTAAAATATAGATATTTAACATGTTTTAACCTAGTGTGTATATATATATATATGTGTGTGTGTGTGTGTGTGTGTGTTTGTGTGTAATATAACATATGTTTGTGTATAATTATATATATATATATATATATATATATATATATATATATATATATATAGGGGAGGGATATTCTAAGAAGGCAAATAATTTAAAATATAGATATTTAACATGTTTTAACCTAGTGTGTATATATATATATGTGTGTGTGTGTGTGTGTGTGTTTGTGTGTAATATAACATATGTTTGTGTATAATTATATATATATATATATATATATATATATATATATATATATATATATATATATAGGGGAGAGATATTCTAAGAAGGCAAAAAACCATGAGAAGTGTGAGAAGCCACGAGAATGTGACACGTGTATTTTAGGGTAAAGGGTATAAACGTCAACACATAAATGGAGCCTGCACATGCAAGTCACATGTTAATTCCACCAAATTTTTTAAACGTATGTAACTATTTTATACGTTAAATTTTTTTAAAAAAAATTACACCATAAAATCACAAATTTCTTTACCTTTCTAACGAGTATAATATTGTTATATTTAACAATAGAAAAAGAACAAACCTGATTGTTCTTGAAACTTGTGCGTTTTTATGGTGTTTTCATATTGTTTGTGAAACTAGACGTTTTATGGTGTTTTGAACATAAACAAAACACAACGTTTTTTAATTGTGTCATTTACACATGACGTTTTATGGTGTTTCTGTACTGTGTAATTTTCACAGACATTTTATGGTGTTTTTGAACTGTAATTTTATTTATGGTGTTTTTGAACTGTAATTTTATTCATTGTGTTTTTGGACTGTATAATTTTACACATTGTGTTTTATGGCGTTTTTGAAAACTAAAAAACATGTCGCTCTAAACTTTGTGTTTTTACACATTTAAGTTTAAAACGTCATGTATAAAATGTTTATGAACCAGGTGTTTTTTTTATGGTGTTTTTCAAATGTTTATGAAATATAGCGATTTATGGTGTTTTTAGTATTCAAAAACACCATAAAAATGCCTGGTCTTAGTTTCATGAATATCTGAACACAAAAACACCATAAAATGTTAACACCATAAACACAATAACATATCTTGAAAAAACGCCATAAACAATAAAATATCTTGAAAAAACATCATAAACTAAGTTAAAAACAACACGTACAAACTTAGGTGTTTATGGTGTTTTTCGTTTTCAAAAACAATAAAAAAATGCCTTCTTTTAGTTTTATTAATACGTAAACACCAAAAAATAACATAAAATGTTAACATCATAAACACCATAAAATATCTTTGAAAACACCATAAAACATATATACATATGTGTAAAAAAACACCATAAAAGATCAGTTTCGTATATATTGGAAAAACACCATAAACATATGGTTCGTGAAACTCATTTTAGGTTGTTATTTTAATTTTAAAATATATACTAATATTATACTCATTAGAAAGATAAAAAAAATGCTCGATTTTATGGTGTAATTTTTTTAAAAAAAATACTAACGTATAAAAAAGTTATGAACGTTTAAAAAAGATGAAGGAAAATGCATGTGACTTGCATGTACAGGTTTTTGGCTAGATCTTCCCATTCTACCCCTACTGATGGTTTTAACTTATAACTATTTACGAAAATACCACTAAATTAATCTCAACCACAAAACCAATTGATCTAATAGTTGAGATCTCTTCTCACACTTCTCATAGTTTTAAAACTTTTTAGTCAAACCTTATACTATATATATATATGTATGTATGTATGTATGTATGTATGTATGTATGTATGTATGTATGTATGTATGTATTTATATATATCTAGCCGAGCTTGAGTCGAGCCAATTCTGGGTCGGGCTCGACTCTTTTTCAACGAGCTTTTTTCGAGCCAAGCTCTTTTCAGGCTGAGCTTTTTCGAGCCGAACTTTTTTCGAGTTAGCCGCAAACTTTTTTACAGCACTATTTGTGTGCATTTAAAATGCATGTTTTTTTACTTCATTATTATGAATTAAAGTTGCCAATTATATGCTTACAGTGTTTGGAGAGTTCGTATGGTTGTTCCAAGCGATCATAGAATCAGTGCAGTTCTGGATATTCCTTTGGAGCCTTTGCCAACATGCTTAAAAAACACCCACTGCCCATTTTGGATGATTATCGGGTAGTGACCAGCAACGTGTCCCTCCCAATCGTGTGAAGTCTGGTAAGTCATAGGATCACCAGTGGCATTGTAAAGCAAGCCAAATGTGTAAGTGCCTGAGTTGACCCCTCCGACTGCAGCTTTCTGAGAATGAAGTGAAGCCTGCAACACCTGGTCGAGCTTGCCGTCAGCGTTTTGGTTCTTGGCTGCTGCTTGGGCCCTTTGGGTTCGAGTCCCTTGGGTGATTCGTGTGCCAAACACATGAACTGCGACTGCTGCCATTTTTTAGTCTGAATTGAAGTGGTTTGGTTAGTGTTTAATTGGTTTTGTTTGAATGTTTGTGAAGGATGGTGCCTCTATTTATAGGCCTCGGGGTCGTAGGTGGCACTCATCCTAACCTCACTCGAGTCTTTTCTATTTTTGCATCAATTTGGTGGCGTATAGATTTCTTGTTTGGCTTTAGTTTAAAGCCATATATTTTGATTAATGCTTGTCACAATATGTAATCATGTGGTTTTCAGAATCCAAAACATTATAAATTTGTTTACCAAGTTTTATCTATGGGAAAATTCTCAATATAAACATTTGACCAGGTTTTTTCCTCAAAACATTCATTTGTCATTCAAATATCCATTGCATTACAGGCACTGGCGCCTGTGACGACATGTAGTCGCTATAGGTTTTATCTAAAAGAGCCATTATTTTGGTCAAATCCCGCTCTTTTTGGATTACCCAATAGCGGCGACATGTAGTTCCTATAGGTGAAAAAGTCAAAAAAAGCAGAAAAGGCCCTACTGCGACCACTTGTTGTCGCTATAGCCTATGCTATAGAAACGATTTTTTTTTATAGTTCTCGCCCTTTTAGAACCATATTCTTATATTGAGTGTAGAGGCGCCCGCCTATAAACCCAACCAAACAAAACTTATCATGTGTCCTATATGGGCGCTGACGCCCGTATACTCTGACACGAGCGCCTGTAATTCACGGGAGGCCGGACACCTATATAGAACACGTAACAAGCTTTGTTTGGTTGGCTATGTGGGCGGACACATGTATACTTACGAGCGCCCGTGCCCATAAAGTTTATGGACATTCTGATGCATGAAAAAGTCAAATTAATATTTTGAGGGAAAAATCTGGTCAAATGAATATTTTGGTCTTTTACTTGTAACGTTTTATTATATATTGTCACGCAAGAATATACAACTATAGTGAATAAGGCAAAAAAATCTTGTTTTACTTGAATAGAATTGTGTAGTCTTGACATGACTAGACCCATGTCAAGACCTATGATCCAACTCGTAATCTGACCCATATATGACTTAAACCATGACACAAACCCTTAACACATACTATGACATGATCTGACACACTACTCGAACTATGACATAATCCATTACCCAAACCATCACTCAACCATGCCCTAATGAACTGTTAATCTTATGAAGGTCAAATGTCCGCAAAGAATGAGCTCTAGAACCGAATGGTGGCAAGTCCATCTCGAAGAGATTTTGCAGATATTACAACACATTGTTTCCAAGGTAATTTAAATCATTATTTTGAATCATCAGCGTCGTACTCACTATATCCTATCATTAGCAAAGTTAAATAAAAGTCTGAAAAGGGTATCATGTAGACAACTTTACCTCTATCCCGTAGGAATATAGAGGCTGCTTCCAATGAATCATTATTTTGAACGAAGTACGTAAATACACACTTGTTGTCTTGTTCCCAACGTGCAAAAACTTGATCCATCTTTGAAGGGGTGATGGTTCTCCAGTAATGTAAGAGCCTCTCCCCTTGCCCCCAATAGTTTTCTTCATCAATGATGCCCATAATGCATACCCATCTCCATTGAGTTTGATTCCAAGAAACAGATTCTTAGATTTGCTTGTTTGTAGCTGGTTGTGCTCGATCCGAGACCGTTTCGTAGTATGTATTTACTCATAAAAAAATTATGGTTAAGTTTTGATTAGTAATAACTTCTAACATATTTTCGTTGCGGGTTTATGATCGTTTATTGGCTAGTTAGATTGAACAGTGCTGGTACTATAATTGTCGATCCAAGTTAGAAAAGTTAACCGGTCAAAATTGTATTATATATACTCTAAGTATGTCTTGTATCTATTATGTAATATGTGATTAATAGGTTAGGGTATATCATGTCAAAAATTAATCTTTGTAACTATGGTTAGGGTTTTGTAAACCCAACTATGGTTGGTTTTAAACGTTCGAACATATCTATCAGAAGCAAGCATACGTGTTTGTGCTTTGCACTTGTTCATATTTTTTGGTTTCTTGATTGTGTATTCCAAAGATGAATCAAAAAGAAGATTGAAGAAGGAATCAACTTGAATTTCTAGCTAGAATCATAAACGCTACTTTCATTATATTCATTAATCGCATATATATATATGGATACAAATCTAATTATAGAAACATGACACATTATTTCATAAATATTTTATCTCCTTGATTGTATGTAATTGAGAGTTTATTGATGCCCAAGATCTCAAAGAACAGACAATTGTAAAACGAAGAACTTTGAAATGAACGTATGTATGAATTTGATCTTTGATTATGTTTATATATAACCCTAATCCTAATTGACATATTTCACCCTTAACCATTCTAATATATAGATGTTACATATTTACAAATAAACACAACTTCAACATATTTACACAAACGATCTAACTTTCTCAAACTTTGTTTAAACAATTATGTAAAAATATTCTGACCGAAAAAAAAAAGTCACCATGACAATCAGGAATAAACATTTGACACCTTGTCCTTATATACAAAAGTATCAAAGCTCGAATAAATTATCTACAAGGAACATTAAACCCATTAGAATAATGGGGTTTTGAAAAGTAATGTGACAGCAAACCAGAGGCAAAACCGTTAATATTATGTTTTTTTACAAAGATGTAACTTTTGAATGAACACATAATTGAAGGCATTCATTTTTTGTTTGTTATTGTTTATTAAGATGTAGAACTTGTTCATAAATACAAAATAATGTACGATTAAAAAATAAAAAAAATTGGCATCTTTTACTCTAAGCATTAGACATAACTATATTAAACATTAATTAAAATCATCACATGCATTTAATTAATAAACATATAAAACAAATGTAAACTAACATAAATGAATAAATTACTGAACATATGAAGAAAAACAGTAACGACCCGTTTTGATAAAATATTATAATATAATTTAACGGGTGAAATTGTAAGTTAAATATTTGTTTAAATAGTATTTGAATATTGTTAGTAAGTTAAATTAAATGACTAAGTTAGTTAACTTGGTTATATAGTTTGTTAAGTTGAGGGATATAAATTGCCAAAACCTCAAACTTAAATATGGGGATAAATGTTTGACTTGAGTCAAACAACTAGATATTTTTATCTAGTGTGTGTGTGTGTTTTGGACGTTCAAGAAGAGGAGAAGAAGAGAAAACCTTAGTTTTCCAACATTTCCCTCAAATTGGAAGCTTGTTTGGGTTGGAAACTAGCAATTGAAGCTAGAAATCAAATCCCAGTATGATTACTAACAAGAAGTAAGTGTTAGTTTGTTGTTTTGGTTAAATATTCGTGAATAAATATGAAGCCATAAATGAGTTTTTCATCAAAACATGAATTGGGTGTTATCACTACCAAAAGATTGTTAGTTTTGATTGTTTAAACATGTTTTAAACACCCAAACATAGATTCTTGTATATAGAATCAATAGATGATGATATGGGAGGTTATAATTGTAACCTAGAGTATTTGATAGCAAATTGTTTGAGTTGATAAGCCTATGTCAATCTTAACTAGAATGTTAGTTAAGAAAAGTTGAAATTTGTTGTGAAATAGGTTGTGGTATTGGAAGTGCTAAGGAAAGACAAAGAGAAGGCAAAAAACAATTTGTTAATCTCTAATCCTAGTGCTAAGGTAAGTTATCTAACTTACTAAACGCCATTTATATACGTAGTAGTGTTAGTCTACTACATGAATTGGGTTAACTTATAGATGGAGTTGTTTGATTGAAATGGATTGAATATGATTTGGTTGAGTTATAGAAGATGTTAGTTGATTGTGAGGTTTGACTAATTTAGTCAAACTGTGCATATCTATTAATGTTTGAATTGTGATTAATTTCAATAAGATCGAGTGTTAATTGATGTGTTAGTTTCACAATTGAATTAAATTGGTTATGAATTGTTAAATTCTTAAAGGAATTGAGTTGATTGTGTGGTTTGGCTTATTTGGTCAAATTATGTGTATATATATATATATATATATATATCAAAATATGGGATTTTGATTATGTGTAGTCTACTAATTGAGTTGAATGGACTATGAATTGTTGAATTCATATTTGAATGGAATTGGTTATGAATTGTTGAATTCATACTTGAATTGGATTAATTATGAATTGTTTAGTTCATAATGGAAATTGGCTTGATTATTAGGTTTGACTTTGTTTAGTCAAACTGCATATAGATCATAATGTTTGAATTATGACTTGTGTAATTGAATTGAATGTCAATTGATTGGGTAAACCTATGATAGAAGTATCGGAGGATGAATATCATAGAATCATGGTTTATAAATGATTATAAACCTATAAATTGTTTGGTTGATTGAAATCTATGATGGAAGGACTCGCGTGTGAACATCATAGTAAATTGTTTGGTTGATTGAAATCTATGATGGAAGGACTAGAGTGTGAATATCATAGTGAATTGTTTGGTTGATTGAAATCTATGATGGAAGGACTAGAGTGTGAACATCATAGTATATTGTTTGGTTGATTGAAATCTATGATGGAAGGACTAGAGGGTGAACATTATATTATGAATTGAAATTGTTGATTACTTCACCACTTGATTGTGGAAGTAAAAATTGGTAAGTTATGATGGAAGTACTTGGGTGAGAACAACATAACTATGTTGAATACCAATTGTCACTTGAGTGTGATAATGGAGTTGATTTGGTTAAAATTGGTTAATTGACTTAAATTGTTTTGAAATCTATAATGGAAGTACCTAAGGGTGAACATTATAGTAATTATTGTTGAAATATGATTAGTTATCAATGGAATAACCAATTGGGTTTATTTGAATGAAAGTTGGAGGATTAAACCCTTTTTGGTGACTTTGAACCATTTGAGGTCTTGATTTCACCATAGATTGAATTGATGTCAAATAATGTTTGAATTCATTATATTATGATCCAAACATGATAACAATCCATATTATATGTATATGGATGAATGAAATGAGTTTTGGAAGGGTCAGAGCGTTAATTGTTAGATTTTGCGATTTTGATCCGTTTTGAGAATTTGATTCACAAATGAATTGAATTGGTATCCAATTATGTTTGGATATGTTGTGATTTGAATCTGAGGAGTTGTTACTTCATGTAATGTGTATTGGAAACTTGTGATATAGTTTCAGGTGGTTTGGAACGATCGGAAGTGGTTGAAAAGGTCCGAAACACTAAAAAAATGGGATTTTGCACATGCAGGGGCCGTAGGCTACGGCCCTGGGCGTAGGCTATGGCCAAAGGTTTCTTCCCAGAGGGCGTAGGCCTGGGTTATCCGGAAATTTTTGTTTTTGATGCCGAAATCGCGTTTTAAGGCCTAGAACCTTTCCGATTCAAACCATAACTTATATTTGGATAATATTACTTAGTTCTTATGAACTAATGGTGAAATTATATGTGATGTTTGCAGGTCGGAAGTAGATGAGTTAAAGCTCATGATCGGGTGCGTAAGTTGAAAGTTCAAACGTTTTGGAAAATTTTGGTTGTTAGGTCTTCATACAAACTATTGTATGATGATGTTTGAATGAAATTAGTAAAAAATCAAGTATATATTGTTTGTATAAATGTTTTTGACGCTTCCGCATTAAACTTTGATAAAGTTTTGAGTTAAAACTTAACTGGGACACTAATTGGACACGTTAAACGTGAATTGATTTTGGGTGTTACAAAAACGAATGAACACAATCTTTAATTATTCATGTTTATATATGTTCGTTTATTTATTAAAAACAAAGAAAGACAAACATAAACATTATCAACTCTTTTTATTTAAAGGTTTGTAGTTGAGAAACACGTGTTCTTCGATTCTGCAAGAACGGGTTTTCCCTTCGAGTCTTGTGGTTGTATAATTGAATCGAACAGTGTTACATGGTATACAAAGATGGTTACAAAATATGAAATTAATATTCCACGTATCTTGTCTTTTCTTTTATTTCATCTAATGATATATATACCATTTTAATTAGGCATATATCAAAGACGTTTAATTTATTAATTTAATTATAAAGGTGCGACATTATAAGACAATCTAATGAAACAATTTTTTTTAACCGTGGAAATCCGCTTACGTGGTAAATCTTCGGGTCCCTTCTAAGACGAGATTGAACTTGAGACATTTATGAAAAGTGTTTTAAGAGATAATTGAACTTAAGACATCTAGCTGGTCGGGTTGTCTTGTAACAACCGAATAATTAGCACATTTGATCGTGTATAAAATCTACGTTGAATTGACAATGGTAATTACTACAGATTGATAGTACACGAGAAAATGATGAACGTAGGCGAAAACCGTGCGCGAAACGGAGTTACGGATTGTCCGGAATCACGAAACGAAGAAAATTTTCAAAGTATTGAACTTCTGGACTCGTCGCGGTACGCGACAGAGATTTGAGGATCCTTCGCGGTACGCGATGAACCTAAAATATCTAAAATCCCCCGGATTTCTTGGCGGTACGCGAAGCCCTTTTTGGCTTCTGGTCGCGGTACGCGACGGGTGTGGCGGTGCAACAATCTGATCTACTTCATCAGATTTTAAGCAAAGTTTAATTATTTTACATAATCGAACTCAGACGTTCTACAGACGAAGAACACAAGCAAAACACCCTACAAACAACCTGTTGAAGTCATCAGACCGTATATTTGAAGCCAGGAATCATATATACAAGTCCTGATCGCTGTTTTAACCGCAGAAATTCGTCAGATCAGGTAACGGTTCGTTTTAACCTTCTACTTTGATTTTGATTGATTAGATCTTGATTTTGAACGTAATAACATAGATAGGATTGTTGATTATTGCCTAGATAATGGCTAGGATTGATTAAAAATGAAGAACACGATGTTCTAACGGTTAAATCCTTGTTTTGATCCGTTGCAATGCCCGGTTTGCATGAAATCACAACTATGATTATAATGGTTTAATCCATTTGATTATGACAATGTAGGTGATTAGCTTGGTTAATCTTTGAAATGCAAAGGTTAAATCTAAGTGTTTCAAACTAATCACAATCATTAACATACTCGTTGGAACGATTATCTGGTGTTTGTGAAAACTGTCAGATTAGTATGTTAAACATGGTTATTAAACCTATTCTAAGACTACATTGTGATATTTCATGATATCTGGGTAATCAATGATAAGGATTGATCATTTCTAAGCCATTAATCTATTTAGGAATTGTTTTAGCATTATAATCAACAACATTAACTATTTGATGACTTTCAAGGCAATGTCTTTGACATTGAACGTTCAGAAAGATCTAATCAGTAGGTTAAAACATAAATGACTTATTAAGTGTAAACGAATGCAGAATTTCACCATTAGTACCAGTTTACGAGTGATCTTGCTACAGTAAGACATCAAGTGAGTTCTATGAGCCCTCTTTTACTATTTTAACGTTTTAGGGCTGATATGCATGCATGATAAATATCTTTGAAATGATTGTGAGTTCTTATAGCCCTGTTTTAAATGTTTTATCATTTTGGGCTGATATGCATGTGATAAAGTTATTTTATGTAAATGATTGCTTTACCTGACTACGGTCAGATAAAAGAATGTTTATAGGTAAAGAATGATTTAAAGTAAATGATTTTAAGAATCTCAGTTGAGATATAAAGAATGTTTAAAGTCTCAACTGCGGTTGAGAAAGAAATGATTTTCTAAAGGACTCAATTGAGGTTGAGTAGGAAATGAGGTTTTGCTGGCTGCGGTTGGGCAAAACTTGAACACTACGGTGAAAGGAGCCGTTTATGATTATGATGGTTTAAATGATTTAAACCATGTTATGATGTATGTTAAGAAGTCTTGTACCGGTATGAGCCGTCAATTTCGGTTGATGGTTAAAGAGTCCTATGGAAACATAGGCCTGCCGACTGTGTGTCGCCAGTTCAGTTAAAGAAATCTTAGGCATGCTTGAGTTATCAGCTGCGCGTTGATAGTGTTAAAGAAATCTTATACATGTATGAGTTATCAGCTACGAGTTGGTAGTCTAAGAGCCTTGTGCTGCACAAACCTGTTTAACTTCAGGGTCAACAGTTGACGGTGAAGTTCCTTCACTGTATGAATGATGTTATGATGATATGTATGTTATGTAATTATGTTACAATACTATGTATGTTATGAAATTATGATATGAGAACAGGTTTGTTATGTAAAAGGATTTTCTAAGAAATGAATTTAGAACTCACCAGCATAAAGCTTACTTGTTTTACATGCATATCAGGTTGAATAGTTGAGAAAGAAGACCATGAGGGCTCATGGCATACGTTGAAGACTACCCCTGGCATAGAATGGCTATGTTATAAACCTAATAAAAATGTGAACTATGTATTAATGTTTGTTTAGGTTTGTATAATATTATATGTAATCGCCTTAAATTCCGCTGCTATGGTAATGTAAATATGTTTTAAAGAGTATGGGTTTGATGTTTGCCAACTGAGGGGTTCAGGGCCTCTCAAGTTGGTATCAGAGCCATAGTTTGAGAGATCCGGTCATCCCTAATGACTGGACTTAAACTGAAAATGGGACAGAATGATAAGAATGCCAGTCAAGGGTAGTTTGATGCCATGAGCTGAATGTTATGTATGAGTTAAGACATAGGTGTAAGGTTAGAAAGATAGTTAGAGTCATGCACTTTGGGATGACGTGATGGGAAACGTTTAGAGCCTATGAGTTAGGTAAATGGTTAATAACACCTGATCAACGTCATTAACGATTTACAAAGCTTATTTCGTGCTAAACTAAACCTGTACTGACTCTCCAATTGATGCATCTTGTAGGTAGTTAAATGGCTGGACAAAGAGGTAGACCACGGAAGCAACCACAGGAACCTGAAGAACCGCATATCGAGAATGAAGAACCCGTCAATGAAGACGACTACGAGCACCACGAGCAACCGGAAGATGAAGATGAGTTTACTCTAGAGCCTATCGTAGTGAAGGCTATTTCTGATGAGGTCTGTAAAGTTTTGGATGATAAGCTACCAGCTTTGGTTACAAAAATACTGAAGGATACTTTGAAAGACAAGTCTGAAGAAACTAAGGAGAGCACCAAAGAAGAAGAAGTTGTGATCACCGGAATTAAGAACAGTGATTCTACGTCAGAGAAACGGAAGGGTTGTGATTACAAGGCCTTCAAAGGATGCAATCCACCCTCATTTGATGGTAAGAAGGATGCTGTGGCCACCTGTCATTGGGTTTCGGCTATGGAGGCGGTTATTGCTATTAGTGAATGCCGGGAAAATCAAGCTGTGAAATTTGCAGCTCACTCATTTACTGAAGAAGCTCTACATTGGTGGAACACTGTTAAGCAGTCAAAGACCACTACTGATGTGGAGGGTTTTAAATGGGAGGACTTGAAGGAATTAGTTATAAAACACTTCTGTCCAAAGAATGAAATTGATAAAATCGAACGGGAATTTCTGACTTTGAAAGCTGGACGTATGAACCATCGGCAATATACGTCAAAATTTAATGAAATGTCAAGACTGGTTCCTCATTTGGTAAACACGGAGGAACGCAGATTGAAGCTATATGTGGAAGGGTTACCACCTAAAGTCCGAACACATGTGAAGGCGCATGCTCCTAGGACTTTTGAATCAGCAGTAGAAATCAGCGGCATTGTCTGGGATGATGTTGTGGAAGCTGAACCAACAAAGGAAGAACCGAAGCAAAAGTGGTCACCGGGATTCAAAAGAAATAGAAATGGTAAACCGGGACTCCCCATGAAAAAGCTTAAAGTAGAAGAATTTGAAACGTGCACCAAGTGTGGAAGGAAGCATGGGGGAGAATGTCGCCTGGGGACTACTTTGTGCTACCGTTGTGGAAAAACTGGACACCTCTCGTATAATTGTCCAACCATACTAAAGTGTTACAATTGTGGTGGGATCGGTCACATGAGCAAGAATTGCTTTAAACCAAAGACAACACCCACTGAAGCCAACAAACCTGAAAGTAGCAAGGGAGGGGAGAAGCAAAAGGCAAAAGCTCGTGCCTTTACTATGACTAAAGATCAGGCAGCCAAAGACCCGGATGTGGTGACAGGTACATTTTTGATTAATGATATCCCTGCTTCAGTTCTATTTGATTCTGGTGCAAGTATGAGCTTTGTGGCCACTACTTTTTGTGACAAGCTGCATGCTAATGTTAGAAAGATAGAAAATTCCTTTAACATAGAAACTGCTCTTGGTAAATCCACTAGAGTAATGGAGGTCATTGATGATGATTGTTATATTGATATAGAAGGTCATAGATTCCCTGTTAAGTTGTTTCTGATTACGTTAGGAGGTTTTGATGTAGTTTTGGGAATGGATTGGTTGGCCAAACATGAGGCTAACATTGTCTGTCGACGAAATATGATTTTTTTAACAGCTCTCAATGGGAGATCAGTAACGGTTTACGGGGATAAAGTGTTTAATGCGCCTAAAGTCATTTCAATGATTAAGGCGAGTGAATTTATGAGGCGAGGGTGTGGGGCTTATCTGGCTTATGTTATTGATAAAGAAATTAAAGTAAAAGAATTGGAAGACGTACCCGTGGTGTGTAACTTTCCTGATGTATTTCCTGAGGATTTGCCAGGACTTCCACCTGATCGGGAAATCGAATTCCAAATTGATGTTGTGCCAGGAGCTCAACCTGTCGCCAAGGCACCGTACCGTCTGGCTCCAACAGAGATGAAAGAATTAATGACCCAACTACAAGACCTTCTAGACAAAGGTTTTATACGACCGAGTGTGTCACCTTGGGGTGCCCCAGTGTTGTTTGTAAAGAAAAAGGATGGAAGTATGAGAATGTGTATTGATTATAGGGAATTGAATAAGCTCACAATAAAGAATAAGTATCCGTTACCAAGGATTGACGATCTATTCGACCAATTGCAAGGGGCAAGTTGGTTTTCTAAAATAGATCTCAGATCAGGGTATCATCAATTAAAGGTGAGAGAACAAGATATTCCGAAGACAGCATTTCGCACACGTTATGGACACTATGAGTTTCTTGTGATGTCTTTCGGATTAACAAACGCTCCTGCGGCGTTTATGGATTTGATGAATCGGGTGTGTAGACCTATGTTAGACCGATCAGTGATTGTGTTCATTGATGATATCTTAATATACTCAAGGAGTGAAGGTGATCATGCGTGTCATCTTCGGGAAGTACTTGAAATGCTAAGAAGAGAAAAGTTGTATGCCAAGTTCTCCAAATGTGCCTTTTGGTTACGAGAAGTGCAGTTCCTAGGTCATGTTATTAGCCCAGAAGGCATAATGGTGGACCCAGCTAAAATAGAAGCAGTAATGAAATGGAATCCTCCGAAAACACCAACGGAAGTGCGTAGCTTTCTCGGTTTAGCAGGTTATTACAGAAGATTTATTCAGGATTTCTCTAGGATTGCTACACCGTTGACAAAATTGACGAGGAAAGAAGTAAAGTATGATTGGGGTCCAACTCAGGTTCAAGCTTTTGAAGAACTAAAGAAGAGATTAACCGAAGCTCCTATTTTAACACTGCCGGATGGTAATGAAGACATGGTTGTGTACTCGGATGCGTCTTATCTGGGTTTGGGTTGTGTACTTATGCAAAGAGGAAAAGTAATAGCATATGCCTCAAGACAATTGAAAACCCATGAAGCTAATTATCCAACACATGATTTGGAATTGGCTGCTGTGGTATTTGCTTTAAAAATTTGGAGGCACTATTTATATGGAGTTAAATGTACAATCTACACAGATCATAAAAGTTTAAAATATTTCTTTGAACAGAAAGATTTGAATATGAGACAAAGAAGGTGGCTTGAGCTGTTAAAGGATTATGACTGTGAGATCTTGTATCACCCGGGCAAGGCCAATGTGGTGGCTGATGCTCTAAGTCGTAAGACAGAACGCTCTGCTATACAAGTTAAGTCTTACAGTTTGGTAATAAAACCTGATTTTCTAAATGAGCTCAAGGATGCACAGAAGGAAGGACTAAAGGAGGAAAATGTTGGATTCGAAAGAATCTTTGGTCAGGTTAAAAGTCTAGAAGAAAATGAATTTGGTGTTAAGATCCGATTTGGTCGAATGTGGGTTCCCCGAAATGGGGACATCAGGTCAAGGATTCTAGACGAAGCACATAAGTCACGTTACTCTATTCATCCTGGTGCAACGAAAATGTATCAAGACCTTCGAAAGGATTATTGGTGGCCAGGTATGAAATTCAATGTAATGCAGTACGTAAATAAATGTTTGACATGTGCACAAGTAAAAGCTGAACATCAGAAACCTTATGGTTATGTGCAACCTTTAGAAGTCCCGGAATGGAAATGGGAACACATCACCATGGATTTTATAACTAAGTTGCCTCTTACAGCAAAACGTCATGATGCTATTTGGGTGATTGTAGACCGGTTAACGAAAAGTGCTCATTTCTTGCCTATACGAGAGACTTATACGTCGGAGAAACTGTCTGAACTATTTGTGAAAGAAATAATTACAAGACATGGAGTTCCAGTTTCTATAGTGTCAGATCGTGACACGCGGTTCGTTTCAAGATTCTGGAAACAGTTTCATGAATCAATGGGCACAAGACTCAATATTAGCACTGCGTATCATCCTCAGACCGATGGACAGTCTGAAAGGACTATCCAAACTTTAGAAGATATGCTCAGAGCTTGTATTATTGATTTTGGTGGTAGTTGGGATGATCATTTACCATTGGTGGAATTCTCGTACAACAATAGCTATCATGCTAGTATTAATTGGAATGCCACCATACGAGGCATTGTATGGACGGCGTTGTAGGACACCGGTATGTTGGGGAGGTGTAGGACAGAAAGAAGTAGGAAGTAAAGCTGCAGTAGTTGATTTGACCGAAAAGCTCCAGCTAGTTAAAGCGCGAATGAAAGCTGCACAGGACCGACAAAAGTCATATGCCGACAAAAGACGGAGACCAATAGAGTTTGAAGTAGGTGATCAAGTACTATTAAAAGTTTCACCATGGAAGGGAGTTATTCGATTCAGGAAAAGAGGAAAACTGAGCCCGAGATTTATTGGACCTTTTCAAATAATAGCACGGGTCGGTAAGGTAGCTTACCGATTAGATCTACCAGATGAACTGAGTGGAATTCATCCGACATTTCACGTTTCACATCTGAGAAAATGTCTAGCAGATGATGTATCATATGTGCCTTTAAATGATATTGAAGTTGATGAAAGGTTGAATTACATAGAAAAACCAGTTGCAATTGTTGATAAGAAAGAGAAGCAGTTACGTAACAAGGTGATTAGGCAAGTTAAGATTCAATGGAAACACCGAAAGGGATCTGAGGCGACATGGGAGACTGAAGAAGAGATGAAACAACTCTACCCATATTTGTTTGAAATGTAACAGGTTTCGAGGACGAAACCTATTGTAAGGAGGGTAGATTTGTAACAACCGAATAATTAGCACATTTGATCGTGTATAAAATCTACGTTGAATTGACAATGGTAATTACTACAGATTGATAGTACACGAGAAAATGATGAACGTAGGCGAAAACCGTGCGCGAAACGGAGTTACGGATTGTCCGGAATCACGAAACGAAGAAAATTTTCAAAGTATTGAACTTCTGGACTCGTCGCGGTACGCGACGGAGATTTGAGGATCCTTCGCGGTACGCGATGAACCTAAAATATCTAAAATCCCCCGGATTTCTTCGCGGTACGCGAAGCCCTTTTTGGCTTCTGGTCGCGGTACGCGACGGGTGTGGCGGTGCAACAATCTGATCTACTTCATCAGATTTTAAGCAAAGTTTAATTATTTTACATAATCGAACTCAGACGTTCTACAGACGAAGAACACAAGCAAAACACCCTACAAACAACCTGTTGAAGTCATCAGACCGTATATTTGAAGCCAGGAATCATATATACAAGTCCTGATCGCTGTTTTAACCGCAGAAATTCGTCAGATCAGGTAACGGTTCGTTTTAACCTTCTACTTTGATTTTGATTGATTAGATCTTGATTTTGAACGTAATAACATAGATAGGATTGTTGATTATTGCCTAGATAATGGCTAGGATTGATTAAAATGAAGAACACGATGTTCTAACGGTTAAATCCTTGTTTTGATCCGTTGCAATGCCCGGTTTGCATGAAATCACAACTATGATTATAATGGTTTAATCCATTTGATTATGACAATGTAGGTGATTAGCTTGGTTAATCTTTGAAATGCAAAGGTTAAATCTAAGTGTTTCAAACTAATCACAATCATTAACATACTCGTTGGAACGATTATCTGGTGTTTGTGAAAACTGTCAGATTAGTATGTTAAACATGGTTATTAAACCTATTCTAAGACTACATTGTGATATTTCATGATATCTGGGTAATCAATGATAAGGATTGATCATTTCTAAGCCATTAATATAATTTAGGAATTGTTTTAGCATTATAATCAACAACATTAACTATTTGATGACTTTCAAGGCAATGTCTTTGACATTGAACGTTCAGAAAGATCTAATCAGTAGGTTAAAACATAAATGACTTATTAAGTGTAAACGAATGCAGAATTTCACCATTAGTACCAGTTTACGAGTGATCTTGCTACAGTAAGACATCAAGTGAGTTCTATGAGCCCTCTTTTACTATTTTAACGTTTTAGGGCTGATATGCATGCATGATAAATATCTTTGAAATGATTGTGAGTTCTTATAGCCCTGTTTTAAATGTTTTATCATTTTGGGCTGATATGCATGTGATAAAGTTATTTTATGTAAATGATTGCTTTACCTGACTACGGTCAGATAAAAGAATGTTTATAGGTAAAGAATGATTTAAAGTAAATGATTTTAAGAATCTCAGTTGAGATATAAAGAATGTTTAAAGTCTCAACTGCGGTTGAGAAAGAAATGATTTTCTAAAGGACTCAATTGAGGTTGAGTAGGAAATGAGGTTTTGCTGGCTGCGGTTGGGCAAAACTTGAACACTACGGTGAAAGGAGCCGTTTATGATTATGATGGTTTAAATGATTTAAACCATGTTATGATGTATGTTAAGAAGTCTTGTACCGGTATGAGCCGTCAATTTCGGTTGATGGTTAAAGAGTCCTATGGAAACATAGGCCTGCCGACTGTGTGTCGCCAGTTCAGTTAAAGAAATCTTAGGCATGCTTGAGTTATCAGCTGCGCGTTGATAGTGTTAAAGAAATCTTATACATGTATGAGTTATCAGCTACGAGTTGGTAGTCTAAGAGCCTTGTGCTGCACAAACCTGTTTAACTTCAGGGTCAACAGTTGACGGTGAAGTTCCTTCACTGTATGAATGATGTTATGATGATATGTATGTTATGTAATTATGTTACAATACTATGTATGTTATGAAATTATGATATGAGAACATGTTTGTTATGTAAAAGGATTTTCTAAGAAATGAATTTAGAACTCACCAGCATAAAGCTGACTTGTTTTACATGCATATCAGGTTGAATAGTTGAGAAAGAAGACCATGAGGGCTCATGGCATACGTTGAAGACTACCCCTGGCATAGAATGGCTATGTTATAAACCTAATAAAAATGTGAACTATGTATTAATGTTTGTTTAGGTTTGTATAATATTATATGTAATCGCCTTAAATTCCGCTGCTATGGTAATGTAAATATGTTTTAAAGAGTATGGGTTTGATGTTTGCCAACTGAGGGGTTCAGGGCCTCTCATGTCTTTTATCCACTTTAACCATTACACCATTTTGTTAGAGATTTATGAATCAATTTAATTAAGCATGAACAAAAATGTTTAGACTTCAAGAAGTAGAAAACCTGTCAAAAAAATGACTTAAATTTGTTACACAAAAATACAAAAAGTTGATGATAAGTTTCTTTCATTTGACAATATTTTCGGTCTATTTGTCACGGATCCAAATTAAGCAATGCTTTTTTTTATCATTTTTACCCAAATATATGGCATTTCTTTATATTGCATGAAATGACAAAATTCTACTCACATGGCTTTTTTTCACATTTGTTACAAATGTCTTTCATTGACCCAAATCGATACAGATAGATATAGGTGGTTTCAGTTTCTCAGAAAAATCATAATTGAAACCAATTTCAATAATATCCAGTCAAAAGCCTATCAAACCCGGTCATAAACATAAACTGATAAACCTAACTATAATTAGTTCTATCTCTACCATGTTCGTAACATCCTGCCAAAACATGTACGAATGACATGTCTTAATTTGTTGTCACCAAATGTTAATATTTTTATTTGACAGTATCATCGTTATAAGGCTAGCTTTCTATACCAACTATTGTTGTCGATATAGCCTTCGTAGTTGCAAAGTTGTTTCAAGACATTAAGTGTCTAACGTCATACCGTTATTTTTAAACAACAGGGGATTCATTGAAATAAGATTTTGTTTTAAGTTAAAATAGTTAAAACATTTAAACCACATGGACCAAAACCGTAATTTACTCTCCTGAATTTTATAAACCCCCCATCCCCTCGACTTCTTTCCCCTCTACTTCCTTCCCTAATTTCTTTAATTTTTATCTTCCTTATCACAGAGTTTTTTCTTTCCTGAATCTTGTCCACCCCACCCCACCAGTCCATCGCCACATGTTCCAGGCCACCACCCGCCCTATGTATTTGTTTGATGAAGAAATTATTGATGCAAATTGTAACAACACGTAAATTTTGTAAAATTTTTTTTTCCTATTTAGTGAAAATGAAATCCGAAATCTTTGCCATCGTGTATATTCTAAAGAGACGAAAAAATTTCTTTTTATTGTTATCATTATTTACTTATTATTAATACATATAATAAACATTATATGCATACAATTTTACATAGCTTAAGATTGTAAGATTATCTTGTAAAACAATAAATATTAATATTTTTCTTAGAATGTATATATATTTTAATTACACAAATATTGAGCAAGTTTTTGGTAAATCATATACTTATTATTCTAAAGAGTAAATATATAACTTTATGGGTTTATAGATTTTATAAATTTTTTATAAACCTTTTATTTAAAAACAAAATACTAGATGTTTGAATAATAATTAAGGATTTAGAAAAAAAATAATAAATAAATAATAAATAATATAAACATTTCAAATATACAAATGATTTAGTTCTTGATAAATTAGATAAATTTTATAAATACAATTAAATGTTTTTAACTGAAATTTGCATAGGTGTATAGAACATTTTAATCAAAAACTTGGGGGACTAGTTTTGTCAAAAAGAAAAACTGAAATTATAGAGGAAAAAGAGAGGGACTAGAATGGTAATTCCACCATAGTGTTTTCTCCTTCACCCAAGCCATATATAAACAAGCTTAATAACCAAACTTTAAGCATCCAAAACTTGCATCTGAACTCGACGAGACCATCTGTGCAAGCAAGCATCGAACCTCAGCCGATTTTAATCACCAAACAGAAGCTACAAAGCTTCGGTCGTTCGTGTCCATACCTGTTGCTCGAAAACCTATCAAATCTCATCAAAGGTTAGTGTTCTATATCTTGTTGGATTCGTTTTTTTGATGATAAACAAAAGCCCTATGGTTTTAAACGCGATCACATTGTGGTTCGAACGAATTTTGAGACCAAAGGAATTAGGGCTCGTTTTGTTGAATTGGGGGAAAAACTAACCTAATGTTAACACTAATTCGATTGGCTCTTCAACGTATTCAAGATCCTAGATCAGCCGGTTACACCCTAGTTCTTCACAACAATGGTCGCAGGTTCGAACCCGGTTTAAGGCGGGTTTTTAGCCAATTTTTTGTTCTTTTGTTATCTTTTTATTTAAAACTTGTTTTTAAACTTTATTTTCACAGAAAATTTTTATAAATAAAAAGTTTTATTTTTAGTTAATAAAATTTAAGAATCATGTTAAATATATATATAATACTAATAATATATGAAAAATGATAAAATAAAAATTTTATACACTTAAGATTTATTTATAAAACTTACAATGATAAAAAAAAATTAAATTAATTTATAAGCATTTTATTTTATAAAGTTAATTAAGATTTTATAAAATACACACATATATGTGTGTGTATGTATATATAAATAAAGGAAATACAAAGTATCATTTTAAGACTATATTGTTGAGAAATTTATAGTAAAGATTTATTTAGTTTTATAATAGCACTAGATTATTACCCCGTGTATTACACGGATTGAATATAAAATATCAAATAATTAGTATTAAAAATTTAAAAATTATACAATATTTTGTTATGAAATAATTAAATTAAATTTTAATGAGTATTTTTACTAATAAAATATTAATTAAAATTTTCAAGAAGATAATGTACAATTTGTGTAATTATTAAAATTTGATGACTTAATTTGGAATATCACTAAATATAAATAACTAAAGTTAAATTTTTCATAACATTTTAACAACTTTTGGTTTAAAATAATTAGTTTTAAGCATTTCTTTTTTAAAAAACATCGTTTGTTTATAAAAATTCATGTATTTGAAAATTATGATTTATAGTTTATTTTATTTTTTAAAAATTGTTTTTCATTAAACTTTTATTTTCTAAAAATACTAACTCAAAATATTTTTCTTACTTTAAAATTTTCATATTTTATTAACTTTTTTTAAGTATGATTTTCAATAAAAGTATTTGATTTTTAATGTATTAAAAACTATTTTCTTGCATGAAAAAAATTAATAATATTATTACTCATTAATAATATAAATATTCAATAGGAGAGAATACGATTCATTAATATGATAGATAATTGAATAAATTAGTAGAAAAATGACAAGTGGCAACACAAGCATGAGAATTTGACAAGTGTCGAAAATTATTTTTGTTTATTAGAATAGAAAGATTAACTAAGGCTTTATGTAAAACAATAAAGTTGTATTGGTTTGTTTAACTTATAAATAATATTTATTTAATTATTTTTAGTTATTTTAACAAAATTCTTATAAACTTTAAAATTGTTATTAAAGTCATATATTAAGTTAAAATTTTGTAAGTTTTATGAGATCATAATAACTGTTTCATCAACATTGTTTTAATAAATAACAAGATAGTTATTATAACAAACTAATATATTATTAATCGATTTTAATTCGTTTAAGAGTAAATTACTTTGTGTAACATAGAAACTATAAATCTTTTCAACGTACTAAAGACAATTATATTTATTACTAATACAAATATTTCATTATGGGTTAGTAATTTATTTCAAACATTTATAAACTTTTAGACATTAAATTACAAACTTAAAGTATTTAAACAATTATACAACAACAAAATATTTTTGAAACAAATATAATTACACACATAGGGGATCAAATTACACTATTATAGTTATATTAAGAATACCGTATCAGTCATAGTTACATTAGTCCATATGTGATTGCAACTAGGTTAATTTGATTGTATTGGATACTATTTGGACTACAAACTATCATTTAATTGCAAAGACAAGCTCATCAATCAAGGTGAGTCTTCATGGCCTCTTTTTATGCTTTTATTATTTGGGGTGAAACATGTTATCAAATCTTTTAAACAATTTATGTGAACAAGTTTATGACATTATACATGTTGAACTTTAGTTAACATTTAGCATTGATCACCCCTAGGGACTATCATAGATCTATTGACCGGCCATTCCACTGTGTTTGATTTACCCTTCAGGGGAAGCCCACAATGATAGTTACTAGTTCAAGCATTGCGATGCTTACCATGGTCAAACATTATTCTGTTAACATTAGTTGATCTGCTTTATTTATTAGTTCAATATTGTATGTTCATATTGTTTGGTTACACATATTACTTATAACATTTATAAACATTTATTCAACTATTTTGGTGTGTGTGCTTAAACCTGTGAAGCTCACCAACTTTATAGTTGACCCTTTCATTTAAACATGTTTCAGGTGGGAATGCTACATAGGCATGATATGAGAGTGGGTTTAGCTTATTTATTATGTTTAGAATTTGATTGTTTAGTAATTCCTTTCATGATGTAATGGATGTTATTTGAATGTTAAATTTGAATTTATTAGAATAAATTGGTTGAATGTATTACAATAAACACCCTGTGCTTTTGAACAGTCTACACTTCGTGTACGCTCCGATGATTCCGCCATTGATCGGGGTGTTACACAAATCAAGATAAACGTAAAAAATCATCAACAAATTTCAAAGGTTGTCGAGCTGAATTGTAATTTTTTTCAGGTACTTAATTTTTTTACGCATAATAGTAATTATTAGATACTTATATTTTTTTACCCAAATTTACCCGAATAATTGATCAGAACATTTAACCCGACTAATCAAGTCATACCCGATCAATTGAGAAAAAAAAATTGGTCATGTAAAATTTGGCCCCTTCCCCTAACAATTGTTAAAAACTCCGCCACTGATCATGTCCAAAATTAATATTCTAACTTTATATATATGTAAATTAAAAGAACAAATAAATTAAAAAAGAAAACATTCCATTTAAATTAGCACGAGTAAAACATTATATTAATAACACTAGTTTGGGTGAAGTACAACCAAGACGTAGTGTGAGCCAATCGATCATCACCTGCTGACTTTGGCTTATTATTATTTCTACAAGCACACATAATACTATTTATTTATTTATTTATTTTTCGAAGTTCCAATCACACACATTGGAAATTGTTTTAAATTGAAGCAGACTTATTTCAATTACTTCAATGCATAATATACTGATTTAGAGTAATTTGAGATTGAATTCGGCTTTGAAACATCGAATATTGCCATCTGCATGGATAGTTACTTTTGTAGTAAAACCTTCCATGCGTGCTTCACTTGTAGTACCAGAATCCTTCAACTTGTTATGGATTACTCTCCAGTCACAGTAATTAAAGTATTCCGGTTCATTCATCTCACAATATGCCTGCAACATTTGTTAACTAATGATTATATTGTCACAAAAATATATAAATTAAAACTCTCATGAAGATACAAGGTTTTAGTATTTGTTGACAAGGTTTATGATATATATAACTATCACTTAAATTCTCATCACAAGTATGATTATGCAAATTTAAAAGGGGCGATTGCAAAATTTTGAGTCGGTTAGGTAGCATCGAAAAAAATTTTCAAAGTGGGCGGCTCCCACACCAACATGTGAATATGCCACTGTGTGTAGGATTGTAATCGAGCCAAGCCGGGCTAGACCTGGCTCTACCTGCGTCAATAACTAGAATGAAAAAAGAGGAACGTCAACGCATCCGGGAAAAAACGATTAATCTATATCAATAAACCTGCCAAAGCACCGAACCTCAGCTCATGGATTTTTGAGCTGAGCCCGAGCCGAGCCGAAATTTCTTTTGAGCAAAATTCAAGCTCGAGCTCATACAAAACCTCAAGTCACGAGCCGACTTGTTTTTTTATCTTTCTCTACTTTACTCACATATATTTAATTTAATATATATGCACGTCAACTTTCTCACATCTCTCCTAAGAAATATTTGCATGTCATATTTTAGTTAAATTTTGATTTTTCCATCCTCTCTCTCCAATTAAATATTAATGATTTTATAAAACTTGGTTAAGAATTTGATTACAGTATTATAAATCAATTTTTTATTTTATGTATAAAACCTTTTTAAAAAATATATGGTGTGCTATTTTAAACAAATAATTTAAAATATAGATATTTAACATGTTTTAACCTAGTATATATGTGTGTGTGTGTGTTTGTGTGTAATATAACATATGTTTGTGTATAATTATATATATATATGTATGTATTATAAATCTAGCCGAGCTTGAGTCGAGCCAATCCTGGGTCGGGCTCGACTCTTTTTCAACAAGCTTTTTTCGAGCCAAGCTCTTTTCAAGCTGAGCTTTTACGAGCCACTTTTTTCGAGCGAGCCGCAAACTTTTTTAACAGCACTATTTGTGTGCAATTAAGCATGTTTTTTTTCTTCATTATTATGAATCAAAGTTGCCAATTATATGCTTACAGTGTTTGGAGAGTTCGTAGGGTTGTTCCAAGCGATCATAGAATCAGTGCAGTTCTGGATATTGTACACAACTGCACCAACTGACCCTTTGGAGCCTTTGCCAACATGCTTAAAAAACACCCACTGCCCATTTTGGATGATTATCGGGTAGTGACCAGCAACGTGTCCCTCCCAATCGTGTGAAGTCTGGTAAGTTATAGGGTCACCGGTGGCATTGTAAACCAAGCCAAATGTGGTGTTAGCAGTGCCTGAGTTGCCCCCTCTGACTGCAGCTTTCTGAAAATGAAGTGAAGCCTGCAACACCTGGTCAAGCTTACCATCAGCATTTTGGTTCTTGGCTGCTGCTTGGGCCCTTTGGGTTCGAGTCCCTTGGGTGATTGGTGTGCCAAACACATGAATTGATTTTGTTTGAATGTTTGTGAAGGATGGTGCCTCTATTTATAGGCCTCTGGGGTCGTAGGTGGCACTCATCCTAACCTTACTCGAGTCTTTTTCTATTTTTGCATCAATTTGGTGGCGTATAGATTCCTTGTTTGGCTTTAGTTTAAAGCCATATATTTTGATTAATGCTTGTCACATGTAGTCATGTGGTTTTCAGAATCCAAAACATTATAAATTTGTTTACCAAGTTTTATCTATGGGAAAATCTCCAAAATAGCCATTTGATGAGGTCTTTTCCTTAAAATATCCATTTGCCTTTCAAATATCCATCCCATTATGGGTGACTACGCATGTGAGTACGAGTGTATGGCAACTGCCTATAAAACCAACCAAACAAAACTTGTCACGTGTCTTATATGGGCGCTGCCGCCTGTATACTCTGACACGAGCATGTATAATCTATGGGCGGGCGCTTGTAAATCTACGGGTTGACTATGTGTGCGGACATCTGTATACTTACGGGCGCCGGTGCTCATAAAGGGTATGAACATTCTGATGCATGAAAAGGTCAAATGGATATTTTAAGGAAAAACCTGATCAAATAAATATTTTGGTAATTTTCCCTTTTTGTATAATATTGGTCTTTTACTTGTAACGTTTTATTATTGTGTCACACACAAATATACAAGCATAGAGAATAAGGCAAAAAATCTTGTTTTACATGGAATAGAATTGTGTAGTTTTTGGCATGTGTGAAAATGAAGTGTGAAATTAAATAGGTTATCATGCAATAATGAAAAATAAAAAATTTGGTAACGATTTTTATTCATTAGGAGATGGGTGTTTTTTTCATTCCTCTAACGAATGAAATGATCTAACACATTACCCGACGTATGACCCTAATCACGACTAGACCCACGTCAAGACGTATGACTAGTGGGGTTATTTTTTTCGATCAACCCTGTCCCGACGACTTGTTATTAGGATAGCTCACATCAAAACGTCGTGATTCAGGTGCCCGGTAAAATTTTTTAGTTAGAACAGTGTCGAAGACTTGTCAGTGGGAATAGTTGAAGTTCAATCGAACACTCTCTTAATCTGCTTGAAGAAAAAGGGATTTTCTTTTTTTGTAAAAGTCTATGCCGACGCCTAGTTATCGGCAGAGGGTTAGTATAATGGCACTAAAAAGCCCACCTTTTTTGTGGTGGGTGTACCAACTAGATGTCATCGGGATATGTTAAGGTTGAAAAAATTCACGAAACCCTGTACTGACAACTTGTCGTCGGCACATGTTGGGGTATAGCGACGATTTCTGTTGTCTGTACAGGGTGAGTTTCTTGTAGTGTGACTTGAACCGTGCACAAATCCATGACCCATACTATGACATGATACATGATCCGACACATGACCCAAATCATGATCCGACATAGAACCCGAACTATGACATAATCCATTACCCAAACCATTACTCACCCATGTTTTAATGAATTGTTAATCTTATGACGGTCAAATGTCCTAAAAGAATGAGCTCTAGAATAGTATGGTGGCAAGTCCATCCCAAAGAGATTTTGCAGATATTACAACATATTGTTTCCTAGGTGATTTGAATCATTATTTTGAATGAACTATATATGTAAATACACACTTGTTGTCTTGCTCCGAACATGCATAAACCTGATCCATCTTTGAGGGGTGATGGTTCTCCAGTAATGTAAGAGCCTCCCCCTTTGGCCCCAATAGTTTTCTTCATCAATGATGCCCATAATGCATACCTATCTCCATTGAATTTGATTCCAAGAAACAGATTCTTTGATTTGATTGTTTGTAGCAGCTTGTGCTCGATCCGAGACCGTTTCGTTGTATGTGTTTACTCATTAAAAAAATTATGGTTAAGTTTTGATTGGTACTAAATCTAACATAATTTGGTTGTGGGTTTATGATCGATTATTGGCTAGTTAGGTTGAAAAGTGTTGGAACCATAATTGTGAATTCAAGTTAGAAAAGTTAACCCATCGATCTAAATTGTATTATACTCTAAGTATATATGTTTTGTATCTATTGTGTAATACGTAATTAATATGTTTAGAGGTATATCATGCCAAGAATTAATCTTTGTAACTATAGTTAGCGTTATATAAACCCAACTATGGTTGGTTTTATTTTTAAACGTTCAAACATGTAAAGACTAATAAAGGCTGATGCTCACCAAACTTCTTGTTTTGTCTAAGTATAGGAGTCTCTTTGAATAAACACCTTCGGAAGGAAGAAGTGATTCTTCGGAAGCAACATTGCTTCCGAAGGATAACTGGTTCCTGCCGAAGGTTGTACAAGACAACTGCTTCCGAGGAATCCTCTTATGCTCGGAAGACAAAGACTTCCGAGGAATCTTCTTATGCACACAAGACAAAGACTTCCGAGGTTTATCCTCTGACAAAGACTGTAGCAGCTTACTCTCATAGTACAAAAGGTACTGACACAAGACATGCTGGTCTGAGTAAAGACAAAGACAACATGTAATGAGTCAGATAAAGCGCCTTACCTCTCCCATGCTGCATTAAATGCAAAAGATCATCTGAAGCCTTGAAGATCAACAACATTAAATGTCTTTTGTATTTAATAGTCCTTTGTAAAGTCAATGTCTATTAATGTAATGATCATGACTGAGTGTCTTAGCCTGTTAAGACACTCAACATACTAGAATAAGCTTTACTTTATGTACTTGTCTAGTATACCCAACTTGTATTCCTAAGTGTATACGGTTGTAGCCTCGGCTATATAACCTCCCAATGTATTGTTGCTTGAAGTGTGCTTGCTTGTATACTTCCACTTTGAGAGAAATATATCCTTGAGCTTGAATTATTCTTGTGTTCTTAATATTGTTCAAAGATTATTATTGTGTCACTTTGAGTGAAATTGTGAGATCATTCTAACAGAACATTCCGCATCTGTTAGAATTAAGTAAGAAATACTTGTGAAGTGTTGTTTAGAGATAACAACCCGATCCTACAAGTGGTATCAGAGCTTTTGGCTCTTGAACTTGACTGACTAATCATCATCAAGTTACCAGTTCTATTTCTTATAAACCCTCATAGTATTAACACTCATATTTTCTGTGTCTGTCCAAGATGGCTGCTCTAAACAAACATGATACAGAAAATGGCACTCTCAACAAGCCACCAATGTTCACACCTGAAGACTTCGATACCTGGAAAGTCAGAATGGAAGGGTTCATCAGGAACCAAGACTTCAAACTTTGGAAGTCTGTTCTTGAAGGTCCCTACATTCCTACAGTTGCTGCTGCCGGTGCTGGAGTTGCTGCAGTACCAAAAGATCCATCTATGTACTCAGACGAAGATTACAAGAAGATGGAAGTTGATTCTAAAGCTCTTTGGCTAATTCAGATGTCAATACCGAACTCCATTATACATGCATTCAAGAAATGCAAGTCTGCTCAAGAACTGTGGAATTCCTTGAAGCAGATGTATGAAGGGTCAGAAGATGTCAAAGAAAACAAGAAGGATATGCTGAAACAGAAGTTTGAAAACTTTTGTCAACAAAACAATGAGAATATGTCTTCTCAGTACCTAAGGTATGTCCAACTTGTGGATGAATTAACTACTGCAGGTGTAACTCTTGATAATCAAGATGTGCTCAGAAAATTTCTGAGGTCTCTTCCAAAGGCATGGAATATCTATTCTGTAACAATCAGAAGAACAGAAAACCTGAAAACTCTAACTTTAGGAGAATTGTTTGGTATTCTCAGTGCCTATCAGATGGAATTAGATGCCCAAGAATCTAAAGTTCCTCACTCACCATCTGGTTCAGCTGCTCTTTATGCACCCATCAATAATCCTTCATACCAAAGCTATCAACCCCTCTACCATTCTACCTCCACACCCACTGTCACATTTCCTGAAACTCCAAATTCATCAAACCTTGTATCTAACCCAACCCCACTACTAACCTCTGGGCAAGGAGCTTTTATGGCTGAGGAGACAAATTACTTTCATCTGTGTCAAGAAGACTTGGATGGTATTCCTGCAGATGATCTTGAGGAGATGGATATAAACTATCAAATGGCTATGATTTCATACAGGGCAAAGAAGTTTTACCAAAGAACCGGCAGACAGTTCAAAAAGCACAATATGAAGACTGGGTTTGGACTTGACAAATCTAAACTCAAATGCTTTAACTGTCAACAGTTAGGCCACTTTGCCAGAGAATGCAAGTCCACAGGAACTCAGCAGACAACTTCTGGGCAACCACAACAAAGACCATCAAGCTCATCTAACAATGCAAACATTGCTGAACAAGATTTTGCAGACTGGAGCTTTCAAGCTGAGGACCCCTCCATCTCCAACAGTGCTTTGATGGCAAATGACTCATCTTCCTCAAGCAAGGTAACTGATAGCATGTGCTCACCTGAATGCTTAGAAACATTAACTATTTATAAGAAAATAAATTCTCAACTCTGTAATGAACTTGAGTCTCTACAAGTAGTCAAGGCAAATTTCTTTGAGGTTGAAAGAAATTACAAAGAAAAGATTGAAGAAATGGAAAAGACCATTTCAAGTTTAAAACATGAAGATACTAACAAACAGTGTCAGATTAAAAATCTTTTAGAAAGACTAACCACTGCCAAGACTGAACTTGTATTGGCTGAGTCCTACAGAGACAAATTTCTAAGCCAAGGTGAAAAATATGAAAAACTTTTTAGAATGAGCAGCACAACTGAACTTGTGAATAAAAGGGGAGCTGGTTTGGGATATAACAACGTGGAACCTCCATCTGCTTATACTTCCATAACAGATGTTAGGTGTAAATCACTGGTTGACCTTGTGTATAATGAGGAGTTGGATATACACAAGGTAGTTCAAAAGGATAATCTCTCTGATCCAAGTACCTCAACATGCTCAGATGAGGATGATGTTCCTATTAAATCAGTAAAAGGAAAACAAGCTTTGAAATTTAAGAATCAAAATAAGAAAACTAAGAAACATTCAACAGTTTTTATCAAAGCTAAAACCACAGAAAATATCTCCTCAGATGAGTATGTGACTTGCCCATCTGACAAGTCAAAACGAGGTAGATCAATGGAGAGAAAAGTCAATTCTCCAGGAAAACAGGCAAAGTCTAAGACTAACAAGTATGCTGGAACATCCAAACCATCATTCTCTGAGGATCAAAGATCAGACTTCGTTAAAAGGGATAAGCAGCAACACTCTTCCAACATTCAAACTCTATGTCTGATGTGCGGTGAAAAGAATCATTTTGCTGCTGATTGCTTCTATAATCCAAGAAGCAGAATTTCCTCAATCAAGGGAAGAGGAAGAAAGAATAGTTGGAGTCAGTCATCTACTTCTTCGGAAGAACAGAGAAGAAATTTGGTCAAGAGGGCATCGGAAGCAAGTACCTCCAGTAATAGGAAGAAACAAAATAAAAATGCTTCTGAAAAGAAAGCATCGGAAGCAAAGAAAAAGGAAGCTTCCGAAAGAAAAGGAACCTCGGAAGCTCATCAAAGGAATGCTTTCAACAAACAAAAGAGGTCATCTGTCTTCGGAAGAAGATCATCGGAAGGAAAAAGAAAAACAGCTTCCGATGACCATCAAAAGAAACCAAGTCTTCCGACAACTCAAAAGGCACAAGTATGGAAGAAGAAGGAATCAACTGATAAGCCATCACCCACATCAGAAGCATCCACATCATCTGTCCCACCTAGAATGATGTCAAAGAAATTTACTTACAATGATGCAAATGGTAAACCCAAGACCACATGGGCTTGGGTTCCCATCAGAAACTAACTCACTTCTGGTCATGTGCAGGAACAGCAGGAATCAAAAGGCAACTTGTGGATAGTTGACAGTGGCTGCTCCAGGCACATGACAGGCAACAAGACCCTCTTGCACAAATATGAACCATTCTTTGGCGGGTCTGTTGCTTTTGGAAGTGATCCAGTAGGAGGATACATAACAGGTAGAGGCACAATCACAAATGGTAAGGTAAGCTTTGAGAATGTACATTTTGTAAAAGAACTTAACTACAATTTACTAAGTGTATCACAGGTGTGTGATCAAAAGCATAACATGTTGTTTACTGAGCATGAGTGCATTGTTCTGAAACCAGGATTTGTGATACCAAATGATCAAATTCTACTCAGAGCTCCAAGAAGAAGTAACATGTATATGCTAGATATGAGCACAGCTGCACCTCTTAGTAATATAAGCTGCTTTGTCTCAAAAGCTTCACTTGATGAATCATCACTTTGGCATAGAAGACTTTGTCATGTAAACCTCAAAAATATGAATAAATTGGTCAAAAATAATTTAGTAACTGGTTTACCAACAAAAGAATTCATATGTGTTGATAAATGTGTTGCATGCTTAAAGGGTAAGCAACACAAGTCATCTCATTATGCCAAAGAGATAAATTCTATTACCACAGTCCTTCATTTACTACATATGGACTTGTTTGGTCCCACAAGTGTTAAAAGTCTTGGTAGAAAATCATACTGTTTGGTGGTTACTGATGATTTCTCTCGGTATACCTGGGTGTTTTTCTTAAATACCAAGGATGAAACTGCCGAAATCCTAAAGTCATTTATACTCAGGGTGGAGAATGAAAGTGACCATCATGTAAAAATAATCAGATCAGATCAAGGAACAGAATTCAAGAATCATGTTTTAAATTCTTTTGTGAATCTAAAGGTATCACAAGACAATTTAGTGCTCCTAGAACTCCACAACAAAATGGTGTAGCTGAAAGAAGGAATAGGACACTAATTGAAGCTGCAAGAACCATGTTGTCTGATGCCAAACTTCCAATAACTTTTTGGGCAGAAGCAGTCAACACTGCCTGTTATGTCCAAAATAGAATATTGGTAGTTAAGTCACATGGCATGACTCCTTATGAAATTTGGCATAAGAGAAAGCCATTCATTGGATTTCTCAAACCATTTGGATGTCATTGCACCATCTTGAATACTAAAGATTACTTAGCCAAGTTTGCTGAGAAATCAGCAGAGGGCTACTTTGTTGGGTACTCTTCAAATGCTAAAGCGTATAGAGTATACATCAAAGCATCCAGAGTTATTGAAGAGTCTGCAAATGTTCAGTTCAATGAACATACTCTCAATAAACCTGGAACCGGCCCTGATTGGTTGTTTGATCTTGATAGTTTTACATCTGCATTTAATCTGGTGAAAGAGTATGTTCCAGTTTCACAGTCAGCTACCACAGACACCTCCAAAGGCTCAAGAGAAGATGACTTTCGTGTTGAACTGCCAATAGCTTCAAGACAAAACTTGGCAGAATCCACTTCAACACAAAATGATGTATCACAGTCTGAGACAATCAACACATCTCAGGCAGGTCCCTCAATTGAAGCTGCTTCTAATTCACAACATCAAGAAGAAGTAGGAAGTCCTTCAGCAGAGGAAAATTCTCTGGAAATCACTACTCCCAGAGAAAACCAACCCACAACAGTTCAAACGTTGAATCCACGTGATCTGCCAGAAATCCAACTTGAGGTAGTTCTTCCTAACCTTGAGTCACTCAACGTGGATGAATCTTCTCAACTGGATGTGATTCCAAGGACTCGAATTCACAGCACTCATCCAGTTGAAAACATCATTGGCAATGTAGAAGAAGGTGTCAGAACTAGAAGCTCTATGCATGAAGCAAATGTTTGCTTGTTTTCTTGCTTTCTATCCCAAATAGAACCTAAGAAGGTTGCAGAGGCTTTAAAAGATAACAGTTGGGTAGAAGCTATGCAAGAAGAGCTTCTTCAGTTTCAAAGACAAGGAGTTTGGAAAACTTGTCCTTTGCCTAAAGGAAAGTATGCCATTGGAACCAAATGGGTGTTCAGAAACAAGAAAGATGACAAAGGTGTTGTCATCAAAAACAAAGCAAGATTGGTTGTTCAGGGATACACTCAAGAGGAAGGCATTGACTATGATGAAGTCTTTGCACCTGTTGCCAGAATTGAAGCTATTAGAATATTTTTGGCATTTGCAGCTGCAAAAGATTTCAAAGTGTTTCAGATGGATGTTAAAAGTGCCTTTCTTTATGGAAAAATTGATGAAGAAGTTTATGTGTGCCAACCTCCAGGATTTGAAGATCCAAAGTTTCCTGATCATGTCTGTAAGCTTGATAAGGCTCTTTATGGGTTGCATCAAGCTCCCAGAAAATGGTATGAAACTTTATCTTCTTTTCTGTTGGCAAACAAATTCAAGAGAGGAACAATTGATAAAACTCTCTTTTTCAAGAAGTCAAATCAACATATCATGCTAGTTCAAATCTATGTTGATGACATTATCTTTGGTTCTACTAATGAATCTCTCTGCAAGGAGTTTGAATCACTAATGAAATCCAAATTTGAGATGAGTTCAATGGGAGAACTCACCTTCTTTCTTGGATTACAAGTGAAACAAACTCCTACAGGGATTTTCATTAGTCAATCAAAATATGTCAAGGACATTCTTGAAAGATTCAAGCTTTCTGATTGCAAAGCTCTGGGAACTCCTATGTCCAAAACAACATCACTTAGCCCTGATCTTGAGGGGGAGGATGTTGATCAGCACCAGTACAGAGCAATGATAGGCTCTTTGATGTATCTCACAGCAAGCAGGCCAGATATCATGTTTGCAACTTGTGTATGTGCAAGATTTCAGGCCAATCCCAAAGTCTCTCATATGCTGGCTGTAAAAAGAATCTTTAGATACCTCAAAGGAGCACCAAGTCTAGGATTATGGTATCCTAGAAATGAAGACTTCCAATTCATGGCTTATACAGACAGTGATTATGGGGGTTGCAACATCAGCAAGAAATCCACATCAGGGGGATGTCAATTTCTTGGATCCAGGATTGTGTCTTGGCAATGCAAGAAACAGTCATGTGTTTCTACTTCTACTGCAGAGGCTGAATATATAGCTGCTTCTAGCTGCTGTGCACAAGTCATCTGGATCCAAAATCAGATGAAGGATTATGGAGTAGATCTGTTCAATACTCCTATTCAGATAGACAATTCCAGTGCAATCTCCATCACCAATAATCCTGTCAAGCATTCCAAGACCAAGCACATCGACATCAGATACCATTTCATCAGAGATTGTGCAGAAAAGAAGTTGATTCATTTGGTCAAAGTTGATTCAGAAAACAATTTGGCAGATCTCTTCACAAAGGCATTTGATGAAGGAAGATTCAGGTACTTAATAACATCCATTGGGATGATCAACTTTGAATAAATGTACTGACAAGGAATAAATAATTCCTCGGAAGATAAACTTAACTTATCTTCCGATGAGTATCTACTCAGCAGAAGATAGGTTAAGTCTTCGGAAGCATTATTTCTTCCTTAGTCGGAAGATCTCACACTTCAGAAGCTAACTTACCTTCTGAAGTAATATTCTTCCGATACATTATTTTCGGAAGCATAGGCTTCTCAAGGTACTCTTCAGAAGAAAGTGTCTTCCGAAGAACATTTTGCCTAATGAATTTTCTAACACTTCAGAAGCAGTGCTTCCGACAGTATAAATTTTATACTTCGGAAGCACATCCCTTCTGAACTCTCTTGGTCTAATAAATACCCTGCTTCCGAAAGTCACTTCTTCGGAAGCACCTCAGTCAGAGAAAATTAATTGTGAAACCAGCTGTCATCGGAAGACCTTTTTCTGACATCCGGATCTCAAATTTAATGTGTCTATATATTAAATGCTGAAATCCGAATGTATATAAAGGTCTCCCGCTCATTCAAATTCTCACAAACTGTTTCACTTTGAACTCTTCTTCTCTTTGATCTCTCCAATTGTGCCCTAAAATCACCAACTTTCATGGCTCTTCTTGCTTTCAAACCTGCTCACAACGTACCAGCGGAGTTATCAGCAGAACATGATGCTGACTTCGCCCCAATAATCTCCTTTCTTCAAAGGAGCAGGTATTTCTTTGCATTAACTGTTCAGCCCTTGGTGTATGAATCTCATCACCAACAGTTTTGGGCATCTTGTTCTGTTTCTTCGTCTCCCAATGGTCGGTCTCTTGAAGCCACCATTGATGCTCATCCCATTGCTATCACTGTGGAAACCATCTGTCGGCATCTTAAATTCAATGATGCCGGTGGAAGGGTCTTTTTCACGAAGGATGAGGTAGCATCGACATTTAAGTCGATGGGGTACGAAGGTCCTCTCCCTTCAACAACCTATTTGAAGGGTAGAGTGTCCTATAATTACAAGTATCTCATACATGTGTTTTTACATTGTCTTTCAAATAAATCTGGTGGTTGGGACCAAGTTCCATCTGATTTAGCTTCGGCTATTCATGGCTTGGTTTCTAATCAACTGTTTAATTTTTCTGCTTTTATTTTCAATAATTTGGTTGACAACATCATGTCACCAAAGAAGTTTTGTATGTATCCCAGGTTTTTGCAACACCTTTTTAATGAAGAGTTGGGAGCTTCCCTTTCTCTAACTGGGAATACTTACAAAATGCCCTTGGTCTCTTCCAAGATTTTTGTGCAACTCAAGAAGAAGAGTGCTCAGTTCTCTGGGACATTCACTCCTCTTCTTTCCTCTATGGAGTCCCCTGCTCCAGAAGGTGACAGCTCTGTTAACCCCACAGATGCTGAACCCACACCTTCCACTTCTGTTCCTCACCCCATAAAAATCACTTACAAACGCAAACGAAACCCTGTGCAACTTTCTACAGTTGTTCAGGCCCCTTCTACTGAACCAAAACAGAAAAAGGTTAAAAGAACTGCTCAGGGCACAGTTCTACCTAAGGTGAAAGCCACACCCCTTGTTTCTCCACAGGTTCTTCCTTTGAAACCTGTGGTTGCCCTTAACCAGCCTGAAAGCCCTCAGCTTATGTCACAAAACATATCTGAGAATATTCAAAGGGATGCACCCATCATTGAGTTTGCTTCTCATGAAGCAACTTCATTAGATAAGAGACTGTCTCCCAAGTCTCCAGGTTCATATCATCCAGAAATGCCCCCCACCCATACTATCACCCAGGCTCAAGGAACCCCTGCTCTAGCTGTGGAGGAACCACTCTCTCCAACTACCCAAACTTTAATGAGAGTGGTGACACAGTTACAAGCTCGGTTCCCTGACCCAGAGCCTATTCAATCAGAGGTTGGCCCCAGTAGTTCTGAAGGGGTCAATGCAGGTGAGGCTGCCACTACTGTTGATCTTAATAAAGATCCACAGGACAGTGGTACAGGCAATAGGACCTCACCTGCGGCAACCTATATTGGGGAGGACTTCTTTGAGGTTCTTCTCAATGAAGGGAATCCAGGGTGCCAAGAAACCACATCTGGTGGTGGAGGTGCAGGAGCTAGGCTCAGGACTCCATCGCCCCATGATTCTACTCCGGTAGAGGAGGGCACATCCACACAGGAATTGACGGCTACAATAACTTCCCTCCAAGCCAGGGTAGCTCAGTTAGAAGCTGAGGTGGCTACCCTGCGGCTTGAGGTCCAAACCAAAGATGCCACTATTCTGGACCTCAGGAGGCGTCCCCCGGTCACTCTACATCCATTTCACCCTGATCCTGCTACTACCACTTTCATCTCCCCTGATGCTACCAAAAAGGGGGAGAATATACCAACTGCAGGGTCAGGATCAGAAGCAAGAGAAGAGGAGGGTGCACAGGAAGTTACTCCATCCTTAGTCACTTTGACTGCTGAATGGGATGACTTCTTGGGTACTTATTTTCAAGATTCTTCTTCTACTTCCTCTTCTTCTGCTTCTGAGGATACAAGGGAGGTTGCCAAAGAGACTGAACAGCAAACATCAAATGTCTCTTTGGAACCTCAGTCCCCTCTTGGGACTAAGTCTCCTTCTGAGACTGCAGCTCAGGTTGGCATGGAAGACACAGCACAAGAAGAATCAATTTCCATGAAATCTGTGTCCCCTTCTGGGACTGAAGCTGCTGAAGCTCTCTCTTCCTCTCCTGAGCCCTTTGTGGAATCCAATAAGGAATCATCTAAGGGGATTGGTCAACTGGAGGAGACAGTGAATGCTGAGGTTAACTCCGAAGCTGCAGCTGCCTCCGAAGGCCCAGTCATCCTGGATGTTTCCTCCACAGAGGAGCTACATGCCAATGAACCAGCTGGTGAGGCAACAGAAGAAATCTCCTCTGGGGCAAAAATAACTGCTGATGACAAAGGAAAACGTAAGCTAACCCCAGAGGAGGAAGCAGAACAGGAGGAGATGAGACCAAAGAAAACAAAGGGCCGACCAAACACTTCTCTAGATGAAGAGAGAGCTAGACTCTCTGCTTTGCTAGAAGAAAAAGGTTATGACTTTGATGAAGTCATCAACTGGTCGGTACCTAGAATGGCTGCCGAGCTGGACAAGGTGCAGCAGCAAGAACAAGCTGTTGCTGCATCAAAGGCCCTGAGTGTACTTACAAAGGAGCAAAAAGAGAAGGCCTACAGAGACAAGAACAAGGCCTTTCTCTTGGAATATGGCTTCCATGCTCGGCAGCTAGGCCCAATGAAGAACTCAACCATGGATATGCATATCAGAGATATAAAAGCCAAAGTTGCAAGAGGTGAGTTACCTTCAATTGAACAAATCAGGGCAAGAAAGGAAAGCCTAATGAGAGGCTTAGGTTTAGGGGAGGAGCTACAATAGAATTTCCCCTCTCTGGTGCAGGGATCAGAGAGGGAGAAGAAGTCATGTGTGGGGCAGCAACAAAAGCAATGTTCCCCAAAATGTTCCCCCTAAATCCAAAAGAAGAACCAATATCTCCTCCTTCAAGTCCAAGTATGGATAACATGCCTATCTCCTCAGTCTACAAAAAGGGTAAGAAGACTACAAGGAAACAATCAATACCAAACCCTGATCCTGAGAGACATACACAGGCTGAAGAGAGGAGAACAGAACCCTCAAGGGATGAGGATATTGGGCCACAGCCTACTGCAACAACAGGTGCAGCAGTAGAATCAACTGTGGAAGCCCAACAGGCCAGAGTTCTGAGGAGTCAAGCCACTGCTCAAGACAAACCAAGATTCACAAGAAGAAAGAGCATGGCTAAAAGGAAAAAGGAAACAAAAACTATCCCCTTAGACTCTGAGCCTGATACAACACTCTCAGTACTTGTAGCCACATCTGAAGCAACTCCCAAAACTACACAAACCCTAGAAGACATGAGGGATATCAGCAGATTAATGCATGAGCATTCATACATCCCTTTGGTAAATTGGAGCTTCAATGCACAAGAAAGGATCTTCATCCTCACCGACTACAATGGAGAAATAAAACTGGTGGATCTTTTGCATCTGATGACGTTGGCAAAACCCTATATATTTGATCTAGATATGCTCCCTCTCAATAATCCTGACAATGGAGCAGATGGGAGGTCAGCTATCAGATTAATTAGAAAAAGGGCACAGGTACTGAGGGGTACATGGAAGCCAAGGTTTATGCCTTAGAAGTTTTGGTAGCATCAGCCTAGGGGGAGACTGTAAAGACTAATAAAGGCTGATGCTCACCAAACTTCTTGTTTTGTCTAAGTATAGGAGTCTCTTTGAATAAACACCTTCGGAAGGAAGAAGTGATTCTTCGGAAGCAACATTGCTTCCGAAGGATAACTGGTTCCTGCCGAAGGTTGTACAAGACAACTGCTTCCGAGGAATCCTCTTATGCTCGGAAGACAAAGACTTCCGAGGAATCTTCTTATGCACACAAGACAAAGACTTCCGAGGTTTATCCTCTGACAAAGACTGTAGCAGCTTACTCTCATAGTACAAAAGGTACTGACACAAGACATGCTGGTCTGAGTAAAGACAAAGACAACATGTAATGAGTCAGATAAAGCGCCTTACCTCTCCCATGCTGCATTAAATGCAAAAGATCATCTGAAGCCTTGAAGATCAACAACATTAAATGTCTTTTGTATTTAATAGTCCTTTGTAAAGTCAATGTCTATTAATGTAATGATCATGACTGAGTGTCTTAGCCTGTTAAGACACTCAACATACTAGAATAAGCTTTACTTTATGTACTTGTCTAGTATACCCAACTTGTATTCCTAAGTGTATACGGTTGTAGCCTCGGCTATATAACCTCCCAATGTATTGTTGCTTGAAGTGTGCTTGCTTGTATACTTCCACTTTGAGAGAAATATATCCTTGAGCTTGAATTATTCTTGTGTTCTTAATATTGTTCAAAGATTATTATTGTGTCACTTTGAGTGAAATTGTGAGATCATTCTAACAGAACATTCCGCATCTGTTAGAATTAAGTAAGAAATACTTGTGAAGTGTTGTTTAGAGATAACAACCCGATCCTACAAAACATATCTATCAGAAGCAATCACACGTATTTGTGCTTTGCAGTTGTTCATATTTTTTGGTTTCTTGATTATGTATTGCAAAGACGAATCAAAAGGAAGATGGAAGAACATATCAACTTGAATTTCTAGCTAGAATCATAAACACTACTTTCCTTGTATTCATTAACCGTATATATGGATACAAACCTAATTATAGAAACATAACACATTATTTCATAAATATTTTATCTCCTTGATTGTATGTAATTGAGAGTTTATTGATGCCCAAGATCTCAAAGAACATACGATTGTAAAACGAAGAACTTTGAAATGAACGTATGTATGAATTTGATCTTTGATTATGTTTACAGACACACCCATATGGGTATATATAACCCTAATTCTAATTGACAAATTACACCCTTAACCCTTCTAATATTTAGATGTTACATATTTACAAATAAACACAACCAGAGGCGTAGGTTAATAGGGGCCCCCTATTTTTTCGTCCGTATTGTAAATTTTTCGGCCGAAATGTTATTTTTAGTTAAAAATCGCGGTTTCGCCCCTGGCTTCAAAAAATTAACATGTATTCTTGGTTTCAAAAATTTCCGCCCCCCTCTCACTTTGCCCAAGCTCCGCCACTGAACACAACTTCAACATATTTACACAAACGACCTAACTTTCTCAAACTTTGTTTAAACAATTATGTCTAACATTCAAAATATTCTAATTGACACCTTGTCCTTATATACAAAAGTATCAAAGCTCGAATAAATTATCTACAAGGAACATTAAACCCATTATAATAATGGGGCTTTGAAAAGTAATGTGACAGCAAACCAGAGGCAAAACCGTTAATATTATGCTTTTTTACAAGGATGTAAACATACAAATAAACCTTTGTTAGGCTATGTGTTATGGGAGGTGAGTGGGACGTGAGAGGGGCCGGTCACGCCCCGGTGGCGCCCTCCCCCCACTACACCCGGGCGTGAGTGGGGCGTGAAGGATGGAGGCGTGAGCTGGGTCACGGCGTGACGACCGTTTGAGGGGAAAAAAAAAATCTTCTTAACGGCTATTTGACCGTTGCAAACAAAAAAAAAATAAATAAATTAAACCCTATATAAACTCATTCAACCCACATAAATTTCTTCCAAAATTCTCAAAAATTATTTAAACTCTCTAAAAAAATCTTCTAATCTTCAAAACTTTCTACACTATCATGGATCCAAACAACCCATACTTTAACCCGTTTATGAATTGTTACCGACCTCAAGTCGATCCAAACAACCCAAACCCGTTTTTAACCTTCTCAAATTGGTACCCACAACAACCTTTTTTCAACCAAAATTCACCCGCCTTTGACAACGTATCTGAGAATCAACCGGAACCTGATGTTGACGCGGTTCCGGAAACACAACCCGACGCTCAACCGGCTACATCGCGTCGCAGACACCGACGAAAGGAGGTGCCGGAAAAAACAACAAAACCGAGCATCACTCGGTGGTCGGAATCTAAGGAGGTGGCACATAGCCCGTGCCTACATTGACGTTTCTGAAGACCCGTTCGTTGGTAACAACCAAACGAGCTCGGAATTTTGGAAACGCGTGAGAGCCCAGTTTTTTTCAGCAACAGGTCGTGACTCCCACCGGACGAACGACATGATTTCCGGCAAATGGCGCGACTTACAACGTAAAGTCGCGAAATTTAACGGCGTATGGGTTCAACACCACAACAACCGTAAAAGTGGTGAGAACGACGAATCGATCATGAAAGAGGCGTTGATGACCTATGCTCGAGAAAACGGGCCATTTAATCATATCGCGGCGTGGCAAGTTATGAGAAAATCAAACAAATGGCATCCCATCCCGAAGTTACAAACTTCGAAACGGACGAAGACGTCATCGTCCGGCAAGTACACGACCACTCAATCCGACTCAACCGGTCGATGTTTCGTTAACTTAAACGAGTCGGATGAGGAGGTCGAAATGGACATGCCCCCGCCAACCTCTCCTCAACGTCCGCCCGGTCGAAACAACAAGGGTAAACGACCACAAGCCTCGTCTTCAACCGATTATAAAGAAACGTTGGATACAATCTCCGAGTCGTTACAAAAATTTGTTGACTTACAGGAGCAAAAACAATACAACAATGATATGAAATTGTTGTGGACTCCAACCGATCACTTAACCGGTCGCGCTCGTGAAATGGCCGAGAAGACGAAGGAGCGGATAATGAAAAAATATAATATGGATTAATTTTTTTTATTATGTAATTTTTTTTATTATGTAATTTTTTTAGTTTTATTTTGTAATTTTATATTTTTTTAATTATATTATCTCTTTTTTGAATTTTATTTTCAATTAAAAATAATAAAAATCAAATAATAGAATATTGAATAAAGGTGGTGATGACGTGGAGTGATGGGGGCGTGATGGATAACATAGGAAAAGATGATGTGGAGTGATGAGGGGGTGATGGTGTTGGTTGATTATGTGGCGCCTGTGTGGCGCCTACGTGGAGTGAGGGGGGCTTGATGATAACACATAGCCTTAGCGTTTGTTTGTTAAACATTGAACTTTTGAATGAACACATAATTGAAGGAATTCATTTTTTGTTTGTTATTGTTTATTAAGATGTTGAACTTGTTTATAAATGCAAAATAATATTGTACGATTAAAAAAAAAATTGGCATCTTTTACTCTAAGCATTAGACATAACTATATTAAACATTAATTAAAATTAACACATCCATTTAATTAATAAACATATATAAACAAATGTAAACAAACATAAATGAATAAATTACTGAACATATGAACAAAAACGAATGAACACAATCTTTAATTATCCATGTTTATTTATGTTTGTTTACTTGTTAAAAACAAAAGACAAACATCAAACATTATCAACTCTTTTATTTAAGGGTTTGTAGTTGAGAGATACGTATTCTTCGATTCTGCAAGAACTGGTTTTCCCTTCGAGTCTTGTGACAATATTGTCGGTGTATTTGTCACGGATCTATTTGTCAATATTGTCGGTCTATTTGTCACGGATCCAAATTAAGCAATGGTTTTTTTATTTTATTTTATTTTATTTTATTTTATTATTATTATTATTATTATCCAAATATATGGCATTTCTTTATATTGCATGAAATGACAAAATTCTACTCACATGGCTTTTTTTTACATTTGTTACAAATGTCTTTCATTGATCTAAACCGATACCTAGATACAGGTGGTTTCAGTTTCTCAGAAAAATCATAACTGAAACCAATTTCAATTATATCCGGTCAAAAGCCTATCAAACCCGGTCATAAACATAAACTGATAAACCTAACTATGATTAGTTCTATCTCTACCATGTTCATAACATCCTGCCAAAACATGTACGAATGACATGTCTTTATTGTCACCAAATGTTAATATTTTTGTTTGAGAGTATCATCGTTATAAGGCGAGCTTTCTATACCAACTATTGTTGTCGATATACCCTTGGTAGTTGCAAAGTTGTTTCAAGACATTAAGTGTCTAACATCGTATCGTTAGCTTTTTAAACCACAGGGACCAAAAACGTAATTTACTCTCCTGAATTTTTAAATCCCTCATCCCCCTCGACTTCTTTTTCCTCTACTTCCTTCCCTAATTTCTTTAATTTTTATCTTCCTGATCGCAGAGTTTTTTCTTTCCTGAATCTTGTCCACACCACCCCACCAGTCCACCGCCACATGTTCCGGGCCACCACCCGCCCCATGTATTTGTTTGATGAAGAAATTATTGATGCAAATCAAGATAAACGTAAAAAATCATCAACCAATTTCAAAGGTTGTCAAGCTAAATTGTAATTTTTCTTTCAGGTACTTCATTTTTTTACGCATAATGGTAAATTGATAATTATTAGATACTTATATTTCTATACCCGAATTGACCCGAATAATTGATCAGAACATTTAACCCGACTTAACAAGACATACCCGATCAATTGAGGAAAAAAATTGGTCATGTAAAATTTGGCCCCTTCCCCCTAACAATCGTTTAAAGCTCCGCCACTGATCATGTCCAAAATTAATATTCTAACTTTATATATATGTAAAACTTTATTCAAACCATTAATCACAAGAACAAATAAATTAAAAGAAAACATTCTTTTTAAATTAGCACAAGTAAAACATTATATTAATAACACTAGTTTGGGTCAAGTACAACCAAGACATCGTGTGAGCCAATCCATCATCACCTGCTGACTTTGGCTTATTATTATTTCTACAAGCACACATAATACTATTTATTTATTTGTTATTTATTTTTCTAAGTTCCAATCACACACATTGGAAATTGTTTTAAATTGAAGCGGACTTATTTCAATTACTTCAATGCATAATATATCGATCTAGACTGTGTGATTGCGTATGATTTCGGCTTTGTAACCTGAAATACCCCAGCCTACAGATAAGATAGTTACTTTTGTAGTAAAACCTTTCATGCTTGCCTCACTTGTAGTACCAGAATCCATCAACTTGTTATGGATTACTTTCCAGTCACAGGGCCAGGAACTGTAGTATCCCGGTTCATTCATCTCACAATATGCCTGCAACATGCAATATTTGTTAACTAATGATTATATTGTCACAAAAATATATAAATTAGAACTGTCATGAAGACACAAGGTTTTAGTATTTGTTGACAAGGTTTATTATATAGTGATTATTAATTATCTATTGTCACAAAAGTCACTTTTTCTTCTAATTTGTATTCAGTGGCGGACCAAGAAACTTTTTTTATGGAGGCGAAAATTTTGTATGACCGTTTGAAAATCTCAACATAATAAGTTTTTTGTCTTTTGTTTGGGTCGGGTTATATCGAATAGGATTAGGTTTATATATAAAAGCATAATAAAACTATAATACGTCTTAAATTGTTCTCAACATGGTTTTATTTTATACAATATATCCAAAACAACATCTATTGAGACTATTTTAAGTAAGTCTTTCTCATCACGAGTCTGATTATGCAAATTTATAATGGTCGATTGCAAAATTTTAAGGAGTATGGTTAGGTAGGATCGAAAAAAAATTTCAAGGTGGGCGGCTCTCACGCCAACATGTGAATATGGCACTGTGTGTAGGGTTTTAATCGAGCCAAGCCGGGCTAGACCTGGCTCCACCTGCGTCAATAACTAGAATGAAAAAAGAGGAACGTCAACGCATCCGGGAAAAAACGATTAATCTGTATCAATAAACATGCCAAAGCACCGAACCTCAGCTCATGAATTTTTGAGCTGAGCCCGAGCCGAGCCGAAATTTTTTTCGAGCAAAATTCAAGCTTGAGATCGTAGAAAACCTCAAGTCACGAGCAGACTTGTTTTTATCTTTCTATACTTTACTCACATATATTTAATATAATATATATGCACGTCAACTTTCTCACATCTCTCCTAAGAAATATTTGCAAATCGTATTTTAATTAAATTTTTTTCCCTTCATTATTATGAATTAAAATGCATTTTTTTTCCCTTCATTATTATGAATTAAAGTTGCGAATTATATGCTTACAGTGTTTTGAGAGTTCGTAGCGTTGTTCCAAGCGATCATAGAATCAATGCAGTTATCGATATTGAACACAACCGCACCAACTGACCCTTTTGAGTCTGTGCCATTATGCTTAAAAATCACCCACACCCCCTGCCCAGGATGGATGGTTATCGGGTAGTTACCAACGTGTCCATGCCATTCGTGTTTAGTCTGGTAAGTCATAGTCTCACCGGTGACATTGTAAAGCAAGACAACTGTGGTGTTAGTTCGGCCTAAGTTGACCCTTCCGACTTCAGCTTTCTGAGAATGAAGTGAAGCCTGCAACACCTCGTTGAGCTTGTCGTCAGCGTTTTGGCTCTTGGCTGCTGCTTCCGCCCTTTGGGTTGGAGTCCCTTGGGTGATTGGTGTGCCAAACACATGAACTGCGACTGCTGCCATTTTTTAGTCTGAATTGAAGTGGTTTGGTTAGTGTTTAATTGGTTTTGTTTGAATGTTTGTGAAGGATGGTGCCTCTATTTATAGGGCTCGGGGTCGTAGGTGGCACTCATCCTAACCTCACTCGAGTCTTTTTCCATTTTTTGCATCAATTCGGTGGCGTATAGATTCCTTGTTTGGCTTTAGTTTAAAGCCATATATTTTGATTAATGCGTGTCACAATATGTAGTCATGTGGTTTTCAGAATCCAAAACACTATAAATTTGTTTACCAAGTTTTATCTGTGGGAAAATTCTCAAAATAACCATTTGACTAGGTTTTTTCCTCAAAACATTCATTTGTCATTCAAATATCCATTTGACTTTCAAATATCCATTTGATCAAAAATATTAAATTAATATTTCACGTATCTTCTCTTTTCAAATATCAAATGACTTGATCAGTGTTACATGGTATACAAAGATGGTTACAAAATATTAAATTAATATTTCACGTATCTTCTCTTTTCTTTTATTTCATCTAATGATATATATACCACTAGGTTAATAACCTGTGTGTTACACAGGTTGAATAAAAATCACTGATATAATTCATAAATATATGAAATAAGAAATTAGAGAAAAACCATTCCACTTAAAAATAAGAATATCAAATTAAACATATAATGTAACAGTTATAAGTAAATCATAAATCTCTAAATATTTCGTATACACCACATTAAATGTTTTATTCGTAACTTTTCCTTCTGCATCTAATATTAGTAATTTAAACACATCACAACTCTTGACTCTTGATAATGTCACATACAATTGTCTATGGTTGAAGATTGTTTGTCTCAAATACAATCTAACTCTTGTTAGTGATTGTCTTTGGCTTTTATTAATACTCATCGCAAAACATACTGAAATTGGAATTTATTTTCTTTGAAACTTGAATGAAATCTTGTTGTCCGAACGTATCATATTAATTTTTGGAATAAATACGCGAGAACCAATATTGTAACACCCCGACCGGCGGCGGAATCGTCAGGATGCCACGAGGGATATGTAGATTGTTCAAAAGCTCGTGGGCATCTAATGCAATCATCATATATCATATAATCAAACCAAATAATTACACAAAAATCATGTTCGTCATGAACCAATTACATCAATTACACAAAAGAATTAGTTAAACTAACTAAACTCTAGTCGCCAGAAATTTAGTTAATTAACTAAGTCCAAGATCCTATATGATGATGTCCCAAAATAGAAGAGATCCTCTCTTGATTCCTACTTGTCTCCATCACCTGAAACATGTAAGAAAATCAAGTGTCAACTACAAAAGTAGTTGGTGAGTAATCATAAGTTTTTATATTTAAAAATGTTTTAGTAAAAATGAGTTTAAAAGTTTGTGCTTTAAAATAGTTTTTATAAAATGCTTTGTTTAAAACGAGTGTAAGACTTATGATTTTCTTGAGAAAATCCATATGAATACCTGTATGAGATAATCCAACACACATCCAACAATTCAACAATCAAACATTCAATCAACACAACACATAATCACATAACCAAATCAATCATAGTCAATCACATATAATCATAATCAAATATAGATAATCAATCCACAACTAATCAACCAATCTCATCAATCATATTCTCAAATAATGTTCGTGACTATACATGATCATTTTGTAATTAACATAAGTTAAATACATGATTCATGGAGTGGTCGCTAACCACGTGACAATACATGAAGTCAAAGCAATTAACCGAAGTCAAAAGCAATGATTCACGAATGTGGAATCCATCCACGTGACAATACAAGATGTCAAAGCAATTAACCAAAGTTAAGAGCGATGATCCTCGGAATCTGTGACAATACTTGTAAACTTTGTCATTGACCGAGGTCAATAACGATGTTTTCATGGGTATAAAATAATAAGAGATAGTCCAATAATAATGATAATTTCGAATGTGAATACCATATTGATAAACAGGTATTACCCTTGAGTTATCAAAATAATATTAAATTTGGTATACATGTTTCACCTCCGAGTTTTAAAACAAAAACAGTTTAAAGAAAGGGAGGTTATGAGAACTCACCTGAAGTCCTTAGATTATGTATTCTGTATTATGCGCGCTCGCGTAGATAAACTCAAGATTAACTCAACTATCTGAAATTTAATATATAACCGTACTCATGAGTATACTTGTTCCATCTCAATTGATTATTCACAAGTGTTTCTCTTTTAGTTTAATCATTAATGTTTTCTTAACTCAGTTTGCTTAACCTAAGTTAAGATAACTTCTAAATCTTTTATAAGTGTGTATCATCAATTCATAGTTTAGTCTTGTTAGTTTCTAACTATGTTATCATGATCCACTTGTTATAATATCATAGGTATCCACTTGCATGCATGTTCACTATTTTGACCACCTTGATTAAGTTAATATCACTTTAATTAAGGTTCAATAAAAATCCAAGTTTAAGTTGATTATGACTCAAGTTCGACATACACACAAATATTTAGTTTCTTAAAACTCAAGTTAAAAGAGGAAGGTGGTAACCACTTAGGTGTTCATGCATGCATGGATACTCCTTTACGTGCATTTATGCTTATACATGTATAGATATGTATACCTACACATCATGGCCTTAGCCTTAACCTTATAACTTTAGGGATTTTAGTTCGGTCACCCCTTGGGGCAGCGAACCTTATATCCTAATTAGGCTAGGTTCGGCTAACATAAAGGAAAAGAGGGTTCGTGGGTTCCTAGAGGTGCTAGGGTTCGGCTAGGCCACCAAAGGTTCGGGGTCCCTAGGGTTCGCCACCCTAGGGTTCGCTGATCCAATAGGAGGGTTTCCAGGTTTTTGCCGAAAGTTCGTGACCAGCAAGGGAAGAAAGGTTCGTGGCTAGGGGTTCGCCAGACCCAACCCTTGCTGCCTAAGGTTCGTGTGGAATGAGATTCGTCTACAAGGGTTCGTGATAGTTCGTGAGGGTTCGAATTTTCCAGCTGGTTCGTGAAGGAAGGCTTCGTGAGGGTTCGGCCGAACCATACAGGTTCGCTGGGCTGTTCTCCCCCTTCCATGACCGAACCTGAACATCATCTTCAACATCTTCGACCACCTGTAGGTTAGAAAGCATTCTATGGACTCCCGTAACTCAAGAATAACATGGTTTAACCAATGAAAACCCTAATCTCGTTTAAAGCTAAGGATCACAAACACATCACGTTTCTATCAAAAACCGAAAAGTAAACAACAGATTTACCTCGAATTTGTGGTCTAAAACTGAATTTCTTCGTATCTACTTGTTCCCCTTGATCTTGTGGTCGTTTAGGGCCAAGAATCACGTGATTCCGTCAACAAACGAAAAAGTTAGGCTAGAGAGAAGTTGGGTGATTTGGTTGGTGACGAAAATTGATTGTAGAGAGAGAGAGATGAAGATGGAAATGAGAAAGAAGAGGCTACATCTTCTTTTCTTATATCGCGTCCCGTTCCCACGTGTTCGGTCTCGTTTTTATCGTGATATAATATAATAAAATGCCCGGTTTTAATCGTAAACATATTTTAAAATACAAAGTATTTAATTAAATAAGTTTTGTTTTAATAAAATGGTTTTAAATAAAATGTTTCATATATTGATTCCGTTTAATTATCGTTGAACAAATAAATTAATAATTAAATATATTCGAATCGATTCAAGTTGTGATTACTAATAATTATTCTTAGTTTTAATTTATTAAATTAATATCGTTTGACAATATTTAATTATCTCGTCGAAACGCGTTACTCGCGTACGTATTCGTAAAGATCGTCACCTTCGCGAATCCAACGCTCGTATCGCATTTCGATTCGATTTATGATTCCTGGAATATCGTTTCAGAATATTATTCTTAATAATTATATTCGTGTGAATCGTCACCCACACGAATACATTATTAAGTTAATGTTTCTGAATCAATACTCGCGTTTAATTACTGTTCGTAACCTCACATCGCGTAATTTATTCCCATTATTTAGTCAACTTTCATATTATTATTTCCCAAACCAAAACTCACTAAACCCTAGTCACTGACACATCCATGATAGACCGAAATATGCATATATATAGGGCATATGTAAGGGTCAGTCGCAACTGCCCTAGCCACCGTCCCACCGCTATTTCGATAAACCATGTCCATGGGTCCTTGACTATGTTTAGTAACCAGACTCTAACAAACTCCTAGTTCCATCCCAATTCCATTCTCAGACGAATAATCCATCATCATCCGTAATAAGTAACTGCGAAAAACACTACAGTTCTGTTTAGTTGAATTACAACTAAACTTCATGTGGCTTACGCGTATAATAAATGTGTTATAACATGCATACCAGTACAGTGATAATATCAGTAATGTAAATCAATAATTTCATAATCATTAATAATTACAAATCTCCGGTCGTAACAGTACTTTCGTACCGGACGTACGGACCACCGAAAATACAGTGATGTTACAAATATGTAGCTAAAAATAGAACAATAAATATTTTAATTATAATTTAATTTTCATATATATGTAAGATACAATTTAAATTTAAAATAATATTTACTATTATGCTTAAAATTTGAGTTATCATTCATGACGGACACTTTGGAATATAAACATTGAGCGTTTGATATTTTCGACATATCCTTAAACATTCACATGATAATTAATTAAAGAAATGATGATGAAATTAACAAAATAAATAAAATGATGATTGTATAGTGTTTTATGTATACTATAATTAAAGTATAAAATAAATTAAATTAAATAATGAATAGTTTATTTTTATAGCATGAAATTTGGTTTTTTTTGAACGGTTTAAGGCTGAATGACTTATTTAAGCCCAAATGGGCACACATCCAAGATCAGACTCAGTCGTCACCCCTCCACCCACTAGAGAAGTGGGAACCGGGTAAATTTGTAAATCTTCTCCTCTGTTTAGGCTTGAACCCCTGACCTCAATTAGGTGCGACTTCTCACGTTAGTTGCAACACCGCTAAGCTATTGTATGTAAAAAGTTGATATATTATTTTTTTAATTTATTAGGATTTTTGGAATTCTTGGTATGTAATTGTAATATTAAAAAGTATGATATAATATTAAAAAATTTCCAGTAGAGTATGATCAAAACATTTGTTCATAAGTTTATATTCGTGTTTTTTAAACAAAATGATTTATAAAATCCGTTACCCATGATTAAAATAAAATGTTTAAATTATACAAGGTCATAATTGTCTTTGATGACACTATATTTGTCTTCATTTGAACAAACATAATTGAATTATAAAACGTTTATCGTTTTGTTTGTATAATAGCATTTTTCTAACCAAATTTATAGTTAATATTATTCTAATTGTTTAGAAAAGTTGTATGTGTCGATAAAACGAATAACAAATATGGGATAATAAAATTATCATGATGTCTAAGAATTATATTTAAATGATTGAAAATGTAATATTCATGCACCATATAATGTGTTTTAAAAAAGAAATATGAATATGTTGATATTTATGTTAATCGGTTAAGTTTTTAAATAATGAAATCAAAAGATTTAATGGTATTAATTTTATTTTTTTTGGTAGCCATTGAAAACAATTACGTATTTCAAACATTTGTTTATTTAAATAATTTTTATTAAGAAAACATTTAATTAAACAAAGTTAAGTAAATAAGTTGAAAGTTAAATAAAAACTAATTAATAACAGTATGAGACTTTTAAACCATTGACGATTAAAATACGTATTAAATATTCATCTATTTTAGGAAAAAATATAACAAAATAAATTAGCAATCAATTAATTAAAATAACTGATACAAATAAATTTTTACAAATTGATAAAAAAAGTTTTAAATTATTTTATACGTAATATTCCGTTTAGAAGTTGCAATTTCGGTTATCTTTTTTATAAACAAAAATGTCTAAAAAATATGTATGTAATGAAAAACAATTATCTTTTTTTTACTCACCAGATATATAACTAATATTATTTTAGTTGGTTAGAGAATTATTATATGTCGACGATATATATTTGAAACATTCAAGATGAGTATGACGATGTTGTTAATATGTTTACTTGAAAGATTCACGAAGGTAATATTAACAATTAAGAGAAAGTTGATGTAAAAATAATAGTTGAAGGTTTCATCTATAATTCTATATATATTAAGCTAGTTACGTTTTATAAATGGAAAAGGGACAATCAAATTTAATTTTAGTTGGAATTGATTTAAATGTCATTAAACAACTGGAAATTGGAAAGGATTTTTATACGTAATTTAATAAATATGTCATAATTAATTATTAATTTTAATTATACAAAGTTACTACAAGAAATAAAACCGTTTAAAAAATTAAATAAAAGAATCCACGTGTTTAGTTTTTCGGGTTAAATTTTTGGGGGGAAACAAAAATAGAGATGGCCTAGAATGATGCCATGTGTCCCCCAAAGATTTTGATTTATTATATATAATAGATTTTAATTAGGCATATATCAAAGAAGTTTAATTTATTAATTTAATTTTAAAGGTGCGAAATTATCAGACAATCTAATGCTTAGAACATTAGTATTTATGAAACAGTTTTTTTTTATAACCGTGTGAACTCATTTACGTGTTAAATTTTCTGGGTTCCTTCCAAGATTAGATTGAACTTCGTTCAAGGTTTATGAAAAGGTTTAATTAAGCATGAACAAAAATGTCTAGACCTCCAGAAATAGAAAACCTATCAATAAAATGACTTAAGTTTTTACACAAAAGTACAAAAAAGTTGTTGATGATCGATAAGTTTCTTTCATTTGACAATATTGTCGGGCTATTTGTCACGGATCCAAATTAAGCAACGGTTTTTTTTATCAATTTTACCCAAATATATGGCATTTCTTTATATTGCATGAAATGACAAAATTCTACTCACATGGATTTTTTTCACATTTGCTACAAATCTTTCATCTATCCAAACCGAAAGATATAGGTGGTTTCAGTTCATTAGAGAAGTCATAACCGGAACCAATTACAATTATATTCCGCCAAAAGCCTATCAAACCCGTTCAGGAGCACAAACCTAATTATAATCAGCTCTATCTCTACTATATTCCAATGACATGTCTTTGTTGTCAGTACATGTTAAAATTTTTTGTTCGACGTATCATTGTTATAAGGCGGGCTTTCTATCCCAACTATTGTTGTCTGTTGATAATATACTTTGTAGTTACAAAATTGTTTCAAGATATTAAATTAATTTCTAACATCGTCCAAAATATTCTAACTTTATATGCATGGGCGTAGCTTTCTTCAGACTAGGGGGCGACCGCCCCCTGTTTTTTTGTGTAGTAGTGTAAATTTCCTGATACGTAGTGTAAAATTTTTTAAAAACCTTTATTTCGCCCCCTGTAAAAAAAAATTATTTCACCCCTAGGATTATGGTCAAGTTTCACCACTGTTTATATGTGTAAGTTTATTCAAACCATTAATCACAAGAACAAATAAATTAAAAGAAAATTCCATTTAAATTAACCCAAGTAAACCATTATATTAATAACACTAGTTTGGGTCAAGTACAACCAAGACATCGTGTGAGCCAATCGATCATCACCTGCTGACTTTGGCTTATTATTTGTAACACCCGAAAATTTAGCATCTTAATGATAAACGTGCGAGATTTCGGTAACTGTTTATGTTCAAAGAATTGCGTTGTCAAAGAAATAAGCACATTTGATCGTGCTTGAAATCCACGACGATTTGACAATCAATATTATTACAGGATGATAGTACGTGAGAAATGGTGAACGTGGGCGAAAACCGTGCGCGAAACGGAGTTACGGATTGTCCGGAATCGTGAAAAGAAGAAAAATTTCAAAGTATTGTACTTTTGGACTCGTCGCGGTACGCGACGGATATTTGAGGATCCTTCGCGGTACGCGATGGACCAAAAATATCTGAGATTCTCCGGATTTCTTCGCGGTACGCGAAGCTCTATTTGGCCCCTCGTCGCGGTACGCGATGAGTGAGGCGGTGCAGTGGATTGATATTCTTCATCAGATTAACGCAGAGTTTAAAATTTTATTTCATACTCGATCATATTCGCTCAAGAACACCACCAGACGAGTTTTTCATCATCCAAACTCAAATCTGAAGCCATCAGAAGTCACCGATCATACCAGGGATCGTATCTACAAGTTCTGATCATTGTTTTGCAGTCAAAACTTCGTCCGGAGAGGTAACGATTCATCCTAACCTTCTAGACTGATAATGAATGATTAAATCTTGTTTCTGAACGTGATAATATAGTTAGGGTTGTTGATTATTGCCTAGATGATGGCTAGGATTGATTTTAAATGAAGAACTCGAACTGTTAATGGGAAAATCCTTGTTTTGGAGTCGTTGTAATGCCCGGTTTGCATGGAATCATAACAATGGTTATAATGGTTTAGACCATTTGATTATGACAAGGTAGATGATTAGTTTGATTAATTTTGATATGCAAGATTAAATCCAAGTGTTTCAAACTAATCACAATCAATAACAAGGATTGATCAGTTCCAAGCCATTAATCTGTCTAGGAACATGTTTTAGCATGATAATCAACAACATTAACTTCTTGATATGTTTTGACATTGGACGTTCAGAAAGATTTAATCAGGCAGTTAATATGTAAATAACATATTAAACGTAAACCTATGCAGAGTTGTACCATTAGCACCAGTTGTGAGTGATCTCACGACCGTGAGACATCAGGTGAGTTCTAGACGCCCTATTTTCACATTTAATGTTTTGGGCTGGCATACATGCTTAACATTATGTTCATGATGTTATATGTTTAATATGATGATAAATGAATAATGATATGCCATGAATATGTATGCGGGTTAACGTGTTAATATGATTTGTAAATGATGACATGCTAAGTATGATATGTTCATATTAGTAAGACATGATGATGAGCAGTATGATAACACGCTATGAGGATAATTACAGATGTTAAGCTATGATGAAATCCTAAGCTGCTAGGATGAAGGCATGAAGTATGATATGAAAAATAGGTTGTAAGTGAGACCAGGAGGTTATGATACGATGATGTGATACTAGCATAATGTAGTATGATGATTCCTATGTTATTAGGAAATTGATATGATGACGCAGTGCTAGCATGATATGTTTAGAATGCCATGATGACATGATAATAAAGATGCTAGCATGAGATGTTATGATATGATATGTGCTTTGCTGCTAGGGCATAATGCTAGGATGATAAGATGCTAGTATGACAAGTTTATGACTGCCAGAATATATAATCTGATGATATGATGAAATGATACTGGCATGATATAATATGATGGTTCCTATATTATATCAAGACAAAGTGATGATATTATGATGATAAGAGACTAGCATGAAATGTTATGATGTTATGTTGAATACGATGGATGATGTTATAATGCTAGTATGCTATGAATGAGGAATAAGTGATGTGCCTATACGTGTTATAGGAAAGTGTATGAATGAGAGTCAACCACGACTATAACTGGGTATGATGAAACATATAATGTTTATAACGAATGAGGATATGTGCTAACGTATCATATATGATGAACGAATGATGTCCCTATATGTGATATGGGATATGAATGAATGATGACGCTCCCGTACTTGTTACGGGAGATGAATGACGTTGCTCCCATATTCGTATGGGATGAATGATGTTGTTTCCGTACTTGTTACGGATAAGTATGGTAGCTCCAGTACTTGTTACTGGGTAAGTATGGTTGTTCCTGTACTTGTTACGGGATGATTATGACGTAGCTCCCATATACGCGTTATGGGGTAAGGATGGTAGCTCCAGTATGTGTTACTGGGTAAGTATGGTAGCTCCGGTACTTGTTACTGGGTAAGTATGGTAGCTCCAGTAATTGTTATTGGGTAAGTATGGAGTCTTATGCCGGTATAAGCCCACTGTTAAGACAGTGGTTATGATCAAAACTATGGTTTTGATAAGGTAAAGGAATGTGTGTTACGGTTACGTATATGTGATGTATGATCTGTCAGCTTCGGTTGATAATGTTAAAGAAATCTTATACATGTATGAGTTATCAGCTGCGGGTTGATAGTTATAGAATCTTGTGCTGCACAAGTCTGTCTGACTTTAGGTCAGCAGTTGACGGCGAAATTCCTTCACCGTATGAATGATGTTATGAGGATATATATATATATATGTTATGTAGGTATGCTATGAGGAAAGGCATGTTATGTGTTTAAGATATACCATGTGACGATGTTGTATGTTAAGTATATTTTAACTTAACAAAACGTTTATGATGTCTTATGAAAACTAGAACTCACCAGCGTAAGCTGACTTGATTTAGCATGTATGTCAGGTTAAGCTTGGGTCAGAGAAGGCATGGAGCTCAGGCATCAAGATAAAAAAATCCGATGGTGTTGGCAATCGTTTATGTATTAATTCACATGTAATTATGTTTGATATGATGTTTAAGTTCCGCTGCATGTTTATGAAAGTTTTTAGTTTAAGGGCTATGTGTTATGACGAGACCAACGTACGTGGGATCGCCCGGAATCGGGGCCTCACAAGTTGGTATCAGAGCCATAGTTTGAGAGATCTTGGCGTCTCAAATGCCAAGACTTAAACTGAAAATGGGATTAAGTGATGCGGATTGCCAACCATGGATGAACGGATGCCATGAGCTGAATGTTATGTATGAGTTAAGATGTATGTGTAAGGTTAGAAAGGTTGTTAGTGTTATGCACGTTGAGGAGATGGGATGGGAAACGTTTAGAGCCTATGAGTTGGGTAAATGGTTAATAACACCTGATCAACGTCATTAACGATTTACAAAGCTTATTTCGTGCTAAACTGATTCTGTACTGACTACTCAATTGTTGCATTATGTAGATAGTTAGATGGCCGGACAAGAGGGTAGGCCACGTAAGCAACCACAGGAACCTGAAGAACCACATGTCGAGACCGAGAAACCGGTCAACGAAGGAGAAAGCGAGCACAGTGAGCCACCAGAAGACGAAGAAGAGTTCACGCTAGAGCCGATTGTGGTAAAGGCTATTTCTGATGAAGTTTGCAAAATCATGGATGAGAAAATGCCGGCAATGATTGCTAAGGCACTGAAGGATGTTCTAAAAGACAAGTCTGAAGGAACCAAGGAAAGCACCAAGGGAGATGATGAAATTGTGATCATCGAAAATAAAAGCGGTGATTCTACGTCAGGGAAAGTGAAGGGTTGTGACTACAAGGCCTTCAAAGGATGTAACCCACCGACCTTCGATGGAAAGAAGGATGCTGTTGCCACTTGTCACTGGATATCTGCGATGGAGGCTGTTATCTCTATCAGTGAATGCCGAGTTGATCAAGCTGTCAAGTTTGCAGCCCATTCATTTACGGAGGAAGCTCTACATTGGTGGAACACCATTAAGCAGTCCAAGTCTGCAGCTGATATGGAGAAGATGACTTGGGATGATCTCAAGGAGCTGGTTACTAAACAGTTCTGTCCCAAGAATGAGCTGGATAAAGTAGAACGAGAGTTTCTGGTTCTGAAAGCTGGAAGTATGAATCATCGACAGTATACATCAAAATTCAATGAAATGGCAAGATTAGTTCCTCACTTGATTTGTTCTGAGGAACGCAGGGTGAAACTGTATATGGAGGGTTTGCCTTCAAAGGTGCGGATTCATGTGAAGGCCAATGCTCCCAATACCTTTGACTCCACGGTGGAACTCAGCGGTATTGTATGGGATGATGTGATGGCTAATGAGCCAATACAAGAGGAAACAAAGATGAAAGAATCCTTCGGGACTAAGAGGGGTCGAACAGACCAACAAAAGTTCTCAAGCAAGAAATTGAAGCGAGAGGAGATGAGCCGATGCAACAAGTGTGGGAAAAACCACACGGGACAGTGTCTGTTAGGCACTAACTTATGCTTCAGGTGCGGAAAGACGGGACATTTTTCTAACAGTTGCACGAATGTTACTCGATGTTTTAATTGCAATGGGTTAGGACACATGTCCAAGGATTGCAAGAAACCACGGGCGGATGCTTCGGGCTCGAGTAAGAAAGAGGATAAAGGGAAAGGAAAAGTAGAAGGCTAAAGCACGAGCCTTCACGTTGGACCCGGACGTGGTCACAGGTACCTTTTCTATCAACAATATTACTGATTTTGTATTGTTTGATTTTGGTGCCATTATGAGTTTTGTGTCTTCTACTTTCTGTGATGGGTTGTCTGGGAAGGTTAAGAAGATAAATCGGGTATTTGATGTAGAAACGGATATTGGTAAGATGATCAGGGTGACTGAGGCTATAGATGATTGTTATGTTGAGATAGGAGGTCATAAATTCCCGGTACGATTGTTTCTTATAACCTTGGGAGGTTTCAATGTAGTCTTGGGTATGGACTGGTTAGCCAAATATGAGGCTAACATTGTATGTCAACGAAGGATGATATGTTTACGTGCGATGGATGGAAGCTCCATGACGGTTTATGGTGATAAAGCGATGTATGCGCCGAAGATCATTTCGATGATCAAGGCTGATGTTATGATGAGGCGAGGGGGTGCAGCCTACTTGGCCTATGTGATTGAGGAACATACGGATATGAGCATGATTGATGATGTACCCGTGGTGCGTAACTTCCTTGATGTATTCCTTGAGGAATTGCCTGGATTATCACCGGAACGGGAAATTGAGTTCCAAATCAACTTAGTGTCGGGGGCGCAACCCGTTGCCAAAACACCTTACCGTTCAGCTCCCATCGAAATGAAGGAAATGATGGCCCAGCTACAAGAACTCCTTGATAAATGTTTTATATGATCGAGTGTCTCTCCTTGGGGAGCCCCGGTGCTGTTTGTGAAGAAGAATGATGGTAGCATGCGAATGTGCATCGACTACAGGGAACTGAATAAGTTGACCGTAAAGAACAGGTATCCTTTACCTAGAATTGATTATTTGTTCGATCAATTTCAAGGTACAAGCTGGTTCTCAAAGATAGATCCCCGATCTAGTTACCATCAGTTGAAAGTTCGAGAGCAGGATATTCTAAAGACTGTTTTCCGTACACGTTATGGACACTACGAGTTTCTCATTATGTCATTTGGATTGATGAATGCTCCTACAACATTTATGGATTTGATGAACAGAGTATGTCAACCGATGCTGGACCGATTGGTGATAGTGTTTATGGATGATATTTTGATTTATTCAAAGAACGAGGGAGACCATGTTTGCCACATACGTGAGGTATTGGAGATCCTGAGGAAAGAGAAACTTTATGCTAAATTCTCCAAATGTGTTTTCTGGTTACGAGAGTTACAATTTCTGGGTCACGTGGTGAACCCAGAAGGCATTATGGTAGATCTAGCTAAAGTTGAAACGGTTATGAAATGGAGCCTTTCGAAGTCACCTACGGAAGTACACAGTTTTCTTGGTTTGGCCGGTTACTATCGGAGATTTACTCAAGACTTCTCCAAGATAGCGACACCATTGACGAAGCTCCTGAAGAAAGATGTAAAGTACGAATGGGGCCCGAACCAAGAACAAGCGTTCACAGTGCTAAAGGAGAAACTTACCCAAGCTCCTGTTTTAGCACTGCCAAATGGAGATGATGATCTTGTTGTATATGCTGGTGCATAACGACATAGCTTATGCTTCACGCCAGAATCTCTGGACGAAACTTAAGCAGGCGCAACAGGAAGGATTGAAAGAAGAGAATGTGAGTTTTAAACATGTCTTCGGACAAATCAAGAACTTGGAATACGAGATGAAACGACTCTACCCACATTTGTTTGAAACGTAACAGGTTTCGAGGACGAAACCTATTGTAAGGAGGGTAGATTTGTAACACCCGAAAATTTAGCATCTTAATGATAAACGTGCGAGATTTCGGTAACTGTTTATGTTCAAAGAATTGCGTTGTCAAAGAAATAAGCACATTTGATCGTGCTTGAAATCCACGACGATTTGACAATCAATATTATTACAGGATGATAGTACGTGAGAAATGGTGAACGTGGGCGAAAACCGTGCGCGAAACGGAGTTACGGATTGTCCGGAATCGTGAAAAGAAGAAAAATTTCAAAGTATTGTACTTTTGGACTCGTCGCGGTACGCGACGGATATTTGAGGATCCTTCGCGGTACGCGATGGACCAAAAATATCTGAGATTCTCCGGATTTCTTCGCGGTACGCGAAGCTCTATTTGGCCCCTCGTCGCGGTACGCGATGAGTGAGGCGGTGCAGTGGATTGATATTCTTCATCAGATTAACGCAGAGTTTAAAATTTTATTTCATACTCGATCATATTCGCTCAAGAACACCACCAGACGAGTTTTTCATCATCCAAACTCAAATCTGAAGCCATCAGAAGTCACCGATCATACCAGGGATCGTATCTACAAGTTCTGATCATTGTTTTGCAGTCAAAACTTCGTCCGGAGAGGTAACGATTCATCCTAACCTTCTAGACTGATAATGAATGATTAAATCTTGTTTCTGAACGTGATAATATAGTTAGGGTTGTTGATTATTGCCTAGATGATGGCTAGGATTGATTTTAAATGAAGAACTCGAACTGTTAATGGGAAAATCCTTGTTTTGGAGTCGTTGTAATGCCCGGTTTGCATGGAATCATAACAATGGTTATAATGGTTTAGACCATTTGATTATGACAAGGTAGATGATTAGTTTGATTAATTTTGATATGCAAGATTAAATCCAAGTGTTTCAAACTAATCACAATCAATAACAAGGATTGATCAGTTCCAAGCCATTAATCTGTCTAGGAACATGTTTTAGCATGATAATCAACAACATTAACTTCTTGATATGTTTTGACATTGGACGTTCAGAAAGATTTAATCAGGCAGTTAATATGTAAATAACATATTAAACGTAAACCTATGCAGAGTTGTACCATTAGCACCAGTTGTGAGTGATCTCACGACCGTGAGACATCAGGTGAGTTCTAGACGCCCTATTTTCACATTTAATGTTTTGGGCTGGCATACATGCTTAACATTATGTTCATGATGTTATGTTTAATATGATGATAAATGAATAATGATATGCCATGAATATGTATGCGGGTTAACGTGTTAATATGATTTGTAAATGATGACATGCTAAGTATGATATGTTCATATTAGTAAGACATGATGATGAGCAGTATGATAACACGCTATGAGGATAATTACAGATGTTAAGCTATGATGAAATCCTAAGCTGCTAGGATGAAGGCATGAAGTATGATATGAAAAATAGGTTGTAAGTGAGACCAGGAGGTTATGATACGATGATGTGATACTAGCATAATGTAGTATGATGATTCCTATGTTATTAGGAAATTGATATGATGACGCAGTGCTAGCATGATATGTTTAGAATGCCATGATGACATGATAATAAAGATGCTAGCATGAGATGTTATGATATGATATGTGCTTTGCTGCTAGGGCATAATGCTAGGATGATAAGATGCTAGTATGACAAGTTTATGACTGCCAGAATATATAATCTGATGATATGATGAAATGATACTGGCATGATATAATATGATGGTTCCTATATTATATCAAGACAAAGTGATGATATTATGATGATAAGAGACTAGCATGAAATGTTATGATGTTATGTTGAATACGATGGATGATGTTATAATGCTAGTATGCTATGAATGAGGAATAAGTGATGTGCCTATACGTGTTATAGGAAAGTGTATGAATGAGAGTCAACCACGACTATAACTGGGTATGATGAAACATATAATGTTTATAACGAATGAGGATATGTGCTAACGTATCATATATGATGAACGAATGATGTCCCTATATGTGATATGGGATATGAATGAATGATGACGCTCCCGTACTTGTTACGGGAGATGAATGACGTTGCTCCCATATTCGTATGGGATGAATGATGTTGTTTCCGTACTTGTTACGGATAAGTATGGTAGCTCCAGTACTTGTTACTGGGTAAGTATGGTTGTTCCTGTACTTGTTACGGGATGATTATGACGTAGCTCCCATATACGCGTTATGGGGTAAGGATGGTAGCTCCAGTATGTGTTACTGGGTAAGTATGGTAGCTCCGGTACTTGTTACTGGGTAAGTATGGTAGCTCCAGTAATTGTTATTGGGTAAGTATGGAGTCTTATGCCGGTATAAGCCCACTGTTAAGACAGTGGTTATGATCAAAACTATGGTTTTGATAAGGTAAAGGAATGTGTGTTACGGTTACGTATATGTGATGTATGATCTGTCAGCTTCGGTTGATAATGTTAAAGAAATCTTATACATGTATGAGTTATCAGCTGCGGGTTGATAGTTATAGAATCTTGTGCTGCACAAGTCTGTCTGACTTTAGGTCAGCAGTTGACGGCGAAATTCCTTCACCGTATGAATGATGTTATGAGGATATATATATATATATGTTATGTAGGTATGCTATGAGGAAAGGCATGTTATGTGTTTAAGATATACCATGTGACGATGTTGTATGTTAAGTATATTTTAACTTAACAAAACGTTTATGATGTCTTATGAAAACTAGAACTCACCAGCGTAAGCTGACTTGATTTAGCATGTATGTCAGGTTAAGCTTGGGTCAGAGAAGGCATGGAGCTCAGGCATCAAGATAAAAAAATCCGATGGTGTTGGCAATCGTTTATGTATTAATTCACATGTAATTATGTTTGATATGATGTTTAAGTTCCGCTGCATGTTTATGAAAGTTTTTAGTTTAAGGGCTATGTGTTATGACGAGACCAACGTACGTGGGATCGCCCGGAATCGGGGCCTCACATTATTATTACTACAAGCACACGTTATATTATTTATTTATTTCTAAATTTCAATCACACACATTGGAAATTGTTTTAAAATCTTATTTTAATTACTTGTGATGAACCAAATTATAACGTGTTTGGTTATGAACGACACAAGGAATATGTAAATGACAATCTCATTCACCAACCAAGGATATTACAAGCACTAAACCTCTCTGGGTTTACTGGGGATTACAAGGGTTTACAATTGTTAACACTCTACCTAATCTTCCCGACAAATGGGAGTAGTGAGATTAATATTAGGAACGGCCTAGGATTCGCGTAAGGACCTTCCTCCCTCTCTCTGGAAGTGGGCGCCTTCTTAAATGTTTAAAGAGATAAGTAGTTGGGTAGTATTGAATAGATCGCTTAGCTTTCTTATCTGCCCTCTTTATAACTTCATTCACCGGTCTTTCCCCTTTGACTTTTTTGGATATCTTCTGGCTGATTGTCCACTGGGTAAGGACCCTCCGTCAATTCATTAGTCACTTTGACTGATGTACGGCTGGACTCTCTATGAGCCATGTTTCCTAATTAATTGCTACATGGCTTCATTAAATGCTAGTGCAGTTCATGATTATGAACATTTAATGCGGCCATGCTTCTTTATTAATTATGGTGGCCATCCTATGCACCGTTATCAACTTGGATGCATCATGTTCTTATAATTAAATTAAATCGATCTAGAGTTTGAGATTGAATTCGGCTTTGTAACATGGAATACAGCCTTCTGCATCGATAGTTACTTTTGTAGTAAAACCTTCCATGCATGCTTCATATGTGGTATGATCAGAATCCTTCAACTTGTTATAGATTACTGTCCAGTCACAGTAATTAAAGTATATCGGGTCATTCATCTCACAATATGCCTGCATCATTTGTATATATAGGTTTATTAACTATAAATTATATATTGTCACAAAAATATATAAATTAAAACTGTCATGAAGAAACAAGGTTTTAGTATTTGTTGACAAGGTTTATGATGTAGTGATTATTAATTATATATTGTCAAAAAAAGTCTTTTTTCTTCTAATGTGTATTCAGTAGTGGACCCAGAAACTTTTTTTATGGGGACGGAAATTTTTTATGACTGTTTGAAAATCGTAGTATAAAAAGTTTTTTTTGTCACTGTTCAGGTCAAGTTATATCGGATAGAGTCGTGTTAAAAAAGATGATTAAACAAAATTTCATATATAAATGCATAATAAAATATAATACGTTTAAAATTGTTCTCAACAGGGTTTTATTTTATTAAATCTATCCAAAACAACATCTATTGAGACTGCTTTAAGTACATCTTTCTCAAACAACTATTACTTAAATTTTTATCACAAGTCTATTTATACAAATTTAAGATGGGCCATTGCAAAATTTTAAGGGGTTGGTTAGGTACCATAGAAAAAAAAATTCAACGTGGGCGGCTGCCACCCCAACACGTGGAAATGCCACTGTGTATAGTGTTGTAATCAAGCCGAGCTGAAATTTATTTCAAGCTCGAGCTCACAAAAACCTCAAGCCACAAGCCGGCTTATTTTTTTAATATCATCTACTTTAATCATATATATTTCATATATTATACATGCACGTCAACTTTGTCACATCTTTCCTAATAAATTTTTCCATGTCATGTTTTAATTAAATTTTGATTTTTCTATCCTCATCTCCAATTAAATATTAATGATTTTATTAAACTTGGTTAATAATATGATTACATTATAGATCAATTTTTTTTGTATAAAACATTTATAAAAAATATATGGTATGCTATTTGAAACATATAATTTAAAATATAAATATTAAACATGTTTTAACCTAGTATATATGTGTGTGTCTATATATATGTGTGTGTGTGTGTATTATAAATCGAGCCGAGCCAATGAGCTGAGCCACGAGCCGAGCTCGAGTCCAGCAACCCTAGCTTAGGCTTGGTTCGTTTAAAATGAGTTTTTTCGAGCCAAACTCTTTTTGAGCCGAGCTTTTTTCGAGTTTTTTTTAAGCGAACCTCGAATCGTGAGCTTTTTGAACAGCCTTAACAATGTGCAATTAAAATTTAAAATGCATGTTTTTTTTCTTCATTATTATGAATTAAAGTTGTCAATTATATATATGCTTACAATTATACCTGGTAAAATGGGCGGGTTGGATAACGGGTTATAACATGTGCGGGTTAGGATGGGTAGGGGTCAAGACGGGTTTTAAGGAAAATTCGTTTGGGTTTAAACGGGTCGTTTTAAAAAAAATCAATTTCGTTAAAGTTAAAATAAGTTGTAACTAAACAAATAGTTTATTTGAATAATTTTTAATGATTTTCTCACTAAATATATTATTGATCATTCTTACCCATTGAAATAATTATGTTCACAAAGTTTTTAAGTTGTCCATCTTGACCCGCTTAATTTGTGTTGAGGTGTTACTGATCTCAACCCATACTATGTTATAATGTTACTCATTTCAACCCAAAATTCAATAACTGTTTACCTATTAATTTCTAACAATTTATCTTGCTATAGATCAAGATTGCTATACTTACAGCATTGTTTTCGCAACTTGGAGTTTTTCGAAGCGTTGTTCCAAGCAATCATAGTATCAGTGCAATTATGTATATTAAACACAGCTGCGGCAACTGATCCTTCGGGGTTTGTGCCAACATGCTTAAAGGCCGCCCACTGCCCGTTTTGGATGATTATCAGTGTAACATCAGTGCCGGAACCGTCACCGGAACAGTGATCGTAAATAGTACGTGAACAGTAATCAGGTACAAATCTTATGTAATGCAGTGTATTTCATATTCATATCGAGTTCAGTATCATTTCATGTTATCAAAACAGAAAATTCATAATCATTTCAGAAAACTCAGTTCAGAACAATGGTTCTTGAGTCAGATAATTATCTGGCAACACGGAACCATCATGTGATTAATTTGTTAGGATTTTATTATGTATAAACGTATGTGAGGCTTTACAGAACAAAACAGCACGAATGTCGTTACGTGAATGCTAAACCGACGGATTATTCGTATCGGTGACGATCTGTACGAATAAATCTGGAAGTTTAACGTTCTGAAATGATATTCAATAATTAGAAAACAATATTGAAAAGTGTAGTTGTCGTCGTGTTTGATCGGGTGACGACTCGAACAAATACGCGCGATGACCGCGCGATTCGATTTAAACGTTAAATAAATATTTTGTAAAATTAATAATTAAAAGATATTTAGTTAATTTATTAGGAATCACAATCTAAAATAATTTTATGATTTCTATTTTAAAACCGAGTCGTTTCGTTAAGAAAACAACGAGAAACCGACGTTTTTACGCGAAATCACGCGAAACCGAACGAACCCGGGTATTTTCCCCACATTAATTGTGGCATTTATGGCCACACCAACCACAACCACCAGCCATTTTTCATCATCCTCACCATTATCTCTCTACTCTCTCTCTAAAAAAAATTCATCTTCTCACTAAGATTTCTCAACCGATTCTCAACGAAATCATGTGTTCTTGGTGTCAAAATCACCACCATTACTTGTAGAATTCGAAAGTACAACAGATCTAGGCATTCCTTCAACAGATTTGAGGTAAAATTAGTGTTTTTGTTCGTTTTAAGGGTTTGAAAACCCTAATGTCGAGCCCTTCATTCAACCGGTTTTTAACCTAACCCGAGCCTAGGAAAACATATCACAACACTTTAGAACAAAGTAGGAACAAGTGGATATCCATGGTTGTGGGTAAATCATGAATCTAGGATGGTTGCATCTTCAAGACCACGCAGGCCGAATGTGGTTCATCAGACCGGCCGAATGGCCTTATTCGGAGTACATTCGCCGAATGGCTTTAGCCATGCTCACTCCATTCGTCAACTGCCGTTTGCCAACTCCTATTCGCCAAATGACAGGCCGAAGAACCACCATCATTCGCCACCCCTCCTTCGGCGAATGGCCTTGCTTCGCCCGAAACCGATCCATTCGATCGGCCAAGGAGCCTTGTCAATCGGCAGCCATCATTCGGTTAACACCTATTCGGTCAAGCATACATTCGACCCAAGCCATTCGCTCGAGCATCTCTCTCGGCCAACCAACCTACCCATTCGAATGAGATAACCCTTCGGCCTAACACATGAACATGGGTACATACAATATGTGTGTGTGCATGGGGTATTGTACGTGGACCCATGCATGGAGAAACGTATTAGGGTTTCTTCATATACACTTAACATAGGATCCATTAGGACAAAGCATGGGATGTATAAATGTTATGGTCGATTAAAAATCTATTAAAGTAGCTTAACACACTTGGAAATTTATTACTAGATCATGTGGATCAAAACTACTATTGAAAATCTCGGGGGATAAGTTCATCATTGACACTTGAGCCCTAGGAAATCAATAAAAACATGTGATTACTTAGATGGTTTATTTAAACTATCAAAGCTTAGTAGATCAATGAGCAAACAAGAAATCATTTAGATGATCAAAGTCGAATAATGGGCCCGAGGGTGGCCCAATGGGCTTAACTTAAGCCATCATGTAAAAGTTCATTTCTTTGGATTAATAATGCTATTAATAAAACGGAATTGATTTATAAACCTTATTAAATTGAACTGAATTAAATGATTTCTAATTAAATGGTTTATTTAAAACGAGTTAACTTAAAATTATTTTAACAAAAGATTGGTAATTACTATTGTGAGATAAAGGGGTTGCTTATGGGTAATAAGGTTAGTCTAGTTAGAGGAAATCTTAGAATCACATTAGTAATCTAGGACACTTAGTCGCACACCGAGACAAAACCCTAGTTAAGACGTCTATTATACATACTTATCGTCTACGAATTTTCTTAAAATAACACAGGTGCTAAAGATACGTAAGCAACAGTCAAAGAGCGCGCATTATCTTTTGTGAATCATTTGCACAGCAACACAGGTGAGTTCATTGCCCCTTTTCTAACATTTTTGTTTTAAAACGCGGGGCTGAGAAGCATGCGTAAACTGTTTTATTTAAACTGTTTATTTAAATGCTTTCAGTTATTATATGTTTTACATATATATGTTTGTTGATACTCCTGGACTCCTGTCTAGGAAATTACTATACAGATCAAATATCCAAACTTATTAAAGTACTCTTATGAGTAATACTTTCAATTCAAACTCCAAATCAACCCTTAGTCCATCAAGCTCAAATTCAAGAATCTAAATTTAAAGTGAAATCAAATGAACAAAATCAAAGGATCAAATTCAAAGGAATCATAACTCAGTGTGGGATCTGAGCACAAAGAATCATAATTAAATCAATTATCATTGTGAATCATGGGAATTCAAAAGATCAAGATCAAGAGACTCAAGAAATCAGATATCATAAATGTGTGTGAATCATGTTAATAATGAAGTCATTATGATCTAATGAAATCATAAATCTTCAACCTAAGGTGGATGTCAGTTGTATAAGGAATCAAGACCACGTGTAACACACATATAAAGTCCCACTCAGATGCAGAAGACCTTCAGGTCAGGCTGTAACGGGCAATAACATGAACGATCAAATGGAATCAATATCAAAGTCAAAATCATGAGAATCAAGAGATCAAGAATCACAGGATATCCTTAAAGTCCCACTCAGATGCAGAAGACCATTGAGTCAGGCTGTATCGGGCAAAACATTAAAGTCCCACTCAGATGCAGAAGACCATTGAGTCAGGCTGTAACGGGCAAAACATTAAAGTCCCACTCAGATGCAGAAGACCATTGGGTCAGGCTGTAACGGGCAAAATATTAAAATCCCGCTCAGTTCAGGTGTACTCCTTATGAGTTATGCCTGACATGGGTCACGTGTGAGAGGTTACAACTTGGACAACCACCAACAACTAAGTCTAATTGATTGGGTCAAATAATGCCCAATCATCATGTCTTAGTTGTATTTAAATGATTATTTATTTATTTTATTAAATATTTAGCATTTTATTTACTATCACTTAATTTTGAGAAATCATTTATCTATGATCAAAATCAAGGGAATCAAAGGCAATGGATACCGATTCTTGATGGTTAGTTTGTTCAGCTCCCTGTAATCTATGCACATTCTGAACGATCCGTCTTTCTTCTTCACGAACAAGACCGGAGCTCCCCAAGGCGAGTAGCTCGGTCTAATGAATCCTTTGTCCAATAACTCCTGCAACTGGTTTGATAATTCCTGCATCTCCGAAGGTGCTAGCCGATAAGGGGATTTAGCAACAGGAGTTGTTCCAGGAACTAAGTCGATTCGAAACTCTACCGGTCGCACAGGAGGCAAACCCGGTAGGTCTTTAGGAAATACTTCTGGATATTCTCTTACTACCGGTACGTCTTGTATCTTCTTCTTGTCTTTCTCCTTTTCCACTACGTGAGCCAGGAAAGCTACACACTGCTTCTGTAAACACTTACGCGCCTTTATGCAAGAAATGATTTTGACACTTCGTTTTGCTTGATCCCCTCTGACTTCCAATACACGATCATCGGGCAATGGAATTCGAAGCAGCTTTTCAGAACAGACAACTTCCACTCGGTTAGAGGAAAGCCAATCCATTCCAACAATGATGTCGAAACTACCCAACTCCATCGGTATCAAATCGATAGAAAATGTATGACCATTAAGTGTCAATGGGCAATTTCTGTGAACTGTACTAACTGTGATCTGTTTTCCGTTAGCTACTTCTATAATGTAAGGGGAGTCTAACTGTTCTTCTATGGAATCTAGTTGGCATGCAAAATCGACAGAGATAAAACTCTGATCCGCCCCAGTGTCAAATAGAACAGATGCATAAAAGTCATGTAAGAGAAACGTACCAGTGACCACATTTGGGTCCTGGCGTGCTGCCGGTGCTCCAATCGCAAAAGCTCTTCCACGAGGAGCTTGAACTGCCTGCTGAGCCTTCTTAGGGCAGTTCTTTGCAAAGTGGCCTTGTTCGCCACAGTTGAAGCATCCACCATTGTTCTGGTTAGCAGGTGGAGGGAGAGCTAAAGCAGCATTGTTGACTGCTTGTTTTGGTGTCATTCGACAGGTTTGGACCCAATGGCCCTTCCTTCCACATCCCATGCAGTGTTTGCAGGGAGTGTCAGCAGCATGGTGGTACTGACATTTGGCACACAAAGGATATGCACCATTGTAGGGTCTCTTGTTGGGGTTTGTTGGTGCAGCTGTTACTTGTTGGAGAGGGGTGGCCATCGTGTAGTTCTTGATGACCTTTTGTTTCTTCTTGGGTTGATGATGAGGTCTCTTTGACGACTCTTCCTTGTTCTTGCCAGCATCAGCCTTTTTCTTTAACACTCCAGAGGCAACCATCAGATCAGTGAGTTTCCCAGACAAACTCACAGCAGATTCTACAGTGGTAGGGTTAGCTGAGACAACCATACCCTGAATGCAGGCGGGAAGTCCACCCACATATCTGTCTATTCTTTTCTCCAAGGTTGGTACCATGTCAGGTACCAAAGCAACTAACTCGTGGTAACGAGTAGTATAACCTATGTGATCAGCCCCTTTCATCACATGGTTGGATAGTTCGACTTCCAACTTCTGCAATTCATTCTTGGGGCAGAACTCTGTTCGCAACAGTGCTTTGAAATCTTCCCATGGCATCGCCATAGCTTCTTCTCTTCCCCGGGCGTTGATCTGACTATTCCACCAAGTCAGGGCCCTCTTGTTGAATGTTCCAGCTGAATAACGGACCTTGTGGTGTTCAGGGCAGCTACAGAGATCCAAGGTCGTCTCAATCTTTTCAATCCATTGGATTAATCCAACGGCGCCTTCAGACCCACTAAAACTGGGTGGTTTACATCCTACAAAGGACTTGTAGGAGTAATGTGAAGTACCACCAGTGTTCCCACTGGCTTCTCCCGATGAGATGCCAGTGTTGTTGATCTCATTGCGAAGGCGGAGAAACATCTCCGGTATTGCCTCCTTCATCTGATTGGTCATCTGGCTACTCAGTAACGTCACCAGAGCGATAGTTGCAGGATCCAAGACTGGTGTTGTGCCTGACCCAGATGCTTGGGTTATCAATGGAGGAGGAGACGGAGGCGGTGGAGGAGGTGGCGGTGGTGAATCCGCTGGTGATGGTGTTGAGGAATGTGGAGCCAAACCTAGAGGCGGCAACGAGGGAGTCTGTCTTCGCGGCGGCATTCTGATCATAACCAAAGTAATATTGGTTAGTGCAATGATCGAATGCAGAAGACATAATGCAATAAGTCTTAAATCTTAAGTTCTCTACATGCAGGGTCCCTAGGTTATAGTCTAGGACAAACCTTTTAAATACGTGACCTATATTTCTCTATAACCATGGCTCTGATACCAATCTGTCACACCCCGAGCCGGCGGGATAGGATCGGTTGTCCCGTCGGGCGGAAGGTTCCCGGGGCGCGATATCGTGAGTGTTAATCGGATTGATCAGATTGTTATATGGCACATGATACATAAATGAGAAATGCTAAATATGATAGAATTACAAAGTTAAATTACATCAGTATTGTTTATAATTTAACAATGTAAATCTACTATTAACATCATAAGTTTTTCTATCTTGTATTTACACAAGATATACAAAATGGTATGTGTATGATGTCTTCAAAAGTATGCAGGTCCAAAATACTAAGTCTTCTAATTGAAGTCCTAGCCCAGAAGTAATGACTTCCTAATTGACCTGTTCGTCACCTGAGAAGTCATGCAAAAAGATCAAGTCAACACATGGTTGGTGAGTTCATATAGTTTTGTAACTTTGAAAATGTTTTGAACCCTTCTTTCGGTAAAGACCCTAACCTCATTAACACCACATGTAATATCCACATCGGTATGCTTATATATAGGGCATATGTAAGGGACAAGCCCTAGCCAACATCCCACCACATACTAATATGCATATGACACTGCTGTTAATGATAATTAGGCATTTTTACCCTTAACCCCATTCCATAAGTTCTTCTGTTATAGTCCTTGTGTTTACAATCAATTGAAATCCATGTTGATTTCACAAGTTCATCACACGAGGTGATCAACCACAGTAATTGTATAAGCAGTTATAAATGTTTAAGTAAATAAATAAATAAACATTTAATAAAATCTAAGTCCTAATGATTGGGGCCTTTGGTCAACTCGAGTAGACTAGTCTGTCAATCAAGGTACTTAGTAGTGAAGGAGAGCTGTAAATCTCATCAAACATGTGACCTATAATCAATCAGTCTAGCTAGGACATCTTTTGATATATAGGCTTTCATAGTTCTTTAGACCGTCCATAGTTCTTTAGTTCTTTAGTTCTTTGGCACATGTTATCTTTGAGCATTTCCCAGATTTCCCCTTAAAATAGTTCTTTGTACTTAGTTCTTCGAAATAGATCGTTAGTTCTTTGACAACACACCCTTGAAATAGTTCTTTGGAAATAGATCGTTAGTTCTTTGAGAATAGACCGTTAGTTCTTTGAAAATAGACCGTTAGTTCTTTGAAAATAGACCGTTAGTTCTTTGAAAATAGATCGTTAGTTCCTTAGAATAGACCTTTGAAAATAGTTCGTTGTTGAGATCTTTAGTTCTTTGAAAATAGTTCTTTGAAAATAGTTCTTTAGTACGTAACAGTTACCTAAACATGAGTCTAGGATAACATTTATACATGTAAAACATATAAAAGCATTCAAGTAAACAATTTACATAAAACAGTTTACGCATGCTTCTCAGCCCCGCGTTTTAAAACAAAAATGTTAGAAAAGGGGCAATGAACTCACCTTGTAGCTGTTGAGTTGACTTAGCTTAAACGAAAGACTGCACGCGCTCTGTATCGTAATTTAGTTTGTTTTCACGTTCCTGTATTGATTTCACGTTGTAACATCCCATTTTGGTGAAATATTATAAATTAAACATAATTGGTGTATGATTGTGTTTATTTAATTAATGGGTGTTTTGTATGATTTAATTATCTTAAATAATATTTGGTGGGTGATTTAAATAAGTATTTGTTAAATATATTGTAGTGGGAGTTAACTAACTTAATTAAGTTGGATATGAGTTAGTTAGTTTTAACATGTAAATTGAGGGGTTAGAAGTGTCAATAGATGAAAGTTAAATAACAAGGGGGTTTTAAATGTTGACTTGGTCAACATTTCACACTTTTATGTGTGTGTGTGTGTGTTGGAGACGTGAAAGAGAAGGAAGACAAGGAGAAAAATCAAGAACTTCAAGATTTGATCAAATTGGAGGTTGGATGTTGATCTAATCTTGAATGCAAGTTGAAATTGGAGTTCTCCTTGCATCAAACAACATCTAGGTAAGATTTTTGGGTGTTTTTGATGGGATTTTCGTGGGTCTCCATAGGGGGTGTGGGTTTGATGGGTAAAACTCTCAAATTTGGTGTTTTGAGGGTGTAAAATGTTGTTAATGATGTTGATAATCATGTAGGAACAACTTTTAAGTGTTTTATTTCATGATTTACATGTTATGAAAATGGGTGAATTGGGGTTTTCATGGAGTTGATGACTATGGTGTGTAAAGTTAGTGTTAAAAGGTGGGGATTTGATGATTATCACTATATTGTTGTAGTTTGTGGGGAAATTGTTGAGATTGATCATTTTTAAACAAATAATGGAGTTACATAGATGTGTTAATGATGAATGATCATTAGCACATGAACTTGTGCATACATGGTGTTTGATGAAATGCCAAGTAGAGTATTTAACTTAAAATTTGTTTAAAACCTATGGTGATATGAAATAGGTGGGTGTATAAACTCAACAAGGGTGAGTTGATGTGGTTAAGGGTCAATTGGAAACAAATTAGATTGAAAATGTTGACATTGGGGTGAAAGGGGTGTATGTTGACTAATTGTGGTCAAACTTTATATTAAACCTATTAGTTGTGATAATAGGAATTGATAGTGAAGGTGTGGGTGAAACCAAACGACCCGGGAAGGAATTGGTTATAGAGGATAGCGCGTTGGAACAAGGTAAGTCACCCAAATCTTTTACTTGTTATGTGTAATGGTGTTATGCATGTATGAATGTTATAGTGAAAGATTTGACTTTTAGGTGAGTTGGTGATTATGATCTTGTTGCTAGACAATAATGAGCAATAGGTGATATATGTTGCTTGATTATTGTTGAAATGGTGTTCTAATACTAGTCTATGATTGACTTAGTGTTTATTTTTATGTGTGGTGGTTGTATGCAAATAGTTCACAAGGTGTGTGAACTTATATTTGAAATTGACTTAATCTTGGTGTTTTGAATCACAAGTGGTGTGATTATGACATTGAATTATTCACATGGTGTGTGAATGTTCTTTGTTGGGTGTAATCAAGTTTGTAAAACACAAGTGGTGTGGTTTACTTAACTTGAGAAATCTTGTGGAATAAGATTTCAATGGAGTTTTGGGTGCAAACGACCCGTTAGTAAATCGTTTGATATTATGACCATGATGGTTATAATTTGGTGAATTAAGGTGTTTAATATGATTATATGGTGTTATATAATGTTTATGGGGGTATTGGAACGGTCGTATTTGAGCGAAAGGGGTTAAGATGGCTTAAAACAGCAAAAATAGAGGTGCAGGTGGTGCCCGGCGTATGATACGCCTGGGGGGGGCGTATGATACGCCTCCTTCAGCTTTAACTTGGAAGTTTGTCTGTGATACGCCCCAGATACGCCTAAACCATACGCCCCGAGTAAAATTTGACCAAAATTGACTTTTTGGGTCATGTAAGCTCGTGTGGTCGGGCATGGTGATCTTACTTAGTTCTAATGAACTAATGGTGACTTAATTATGGTGTTTCAGGTGAACGGAAGGGGTGAACGGGGTCGTGATCGGTTTGCCTCGCAGGGATTCGGATCAAACACTTTTTGTGGTTTTTCTTTGTTGGTGTTAAACAAAGGTTTTTGGTGATAACTCAAATGTAATTTTTGTTATTGAATGTTTAATTAACATCAATTATTTTGTAAAGTCGTATGTAAATGGAGTGTTTATGGTGTTAATTACATTTGTCGGTTTGAAAAATCTGGGACCTATTTTCATTTGTCGTTTAAACACACGTGGCATGTGTTGGTGGGTTTGGGGCTTACAAGTTGGCATCAGAGCCATTGGTTTGAGGGATTCAAGTGCGTCGCGAACACTTGAACTCAAATCGTTGTGCTCTTGATATGGGGAATGTTGTTTGATCCGAGATCCGATCACGAAGCCGGGGGTTTAAGGTAACAAGTTTGTGTATTGTTTACCTTAGTTATATATGTTTATTGGTGTTTGTTGTGAATTTATTTGTTGAACCGAATTTCTTAGTCATGTTATGGGGAGGTGAAGTTAAGGAATTGGATATGTGAAGTGTATAGTGTTATGTCTGGCCAACATAAGATTATATTCTTGACATAGATATGACCTTGATGGAACCAATTCATAATATGGTTATGAATATTAGGTAAGGTGTTAAGAGCTTGATTTGGTGATGTATTTAAGTTCATATTTCATGGTGTGTTTAGTTATATGAACTAGATACCAAAAACTAATGTATCAAATAACTTGTTTCAGCCGTAGAATGGCTGGTGGTGATAACATTAATGATGGTGGCGGTCATGAAATTAACTTCACCGAAATGCAAGCTATGGTAAGGGAAGAGGTGGCGAAAGCATTGGAAGCTTCGATTCCTCACCATATGGAGGGTCTGCAAGCCTCCATGAGGGAATTTATTCAACAGGAGTTTGCAAATCTCAGAGGGGGGCGAGATGGGGAACGAACTCCAAAGAAAGTAACTTATAAGGAGTTTGTAGCTTGCAAGCCAAGCGAATTTAAGGGGGAAGTTGACCCATTACAGAGTCAACGGTGGATAACCGACATGGAGGGCACGTTTGAGACGAGCCATTGTGACCCGGAAGATGAGGTGATCTTTGCGGGGAATCAGTTGCGCGAAAGAGCAAAGGATTGGTGGGAGCTTCTTCGAAAGGAGAAGGGTAGGGATGGCATTAAAAATCTGAAATGGGAGGATTTTAAGGAGTTGTTCCTTAAACGGTTCTGTCCGCAGGCGGCGATTGACAGAATCACTGAAGAATTCCTTCATATGAGACATAAGGAGGAAAGTATTGATACGATTACCGCCATCTTCTATGACAAAGCTAGATTTTGTCCTGATTTGCTACAAACGGAGCGGATGTGGATCAATCGATACCACAGTATGTTGAATGCCAAGTACCGCGAATTTCTTACACCATCTAAGTGTGAGACATTGGCGGAACTTATTGATTGTGCTCGGGAGCGCGAGTTGGAGTTAAAGCGACAGGAAGACCGCGGTGAAAAGCGGAAGGTGGAGAAGGAGATGGGGTCGTCTAAAAAGGGGAAGTTCTCTAACTCACCCACAAAGTTCCACTCAAGTAGGGGAGTTAAGCATTGTACTAAATGTGGGAAAGACCACATGGGTGATTGTTCGGTACGACCCTTATCTTGCTACAAGTGTGGGAAGCAAGGTCATCTTGCAAATCAATGCTCGAGCCCGTTGAATTTATGTTATAATTGCTACAAACCGGGGCATATTCGGAGTGAATGTCCGGAACTTAAGGGGGCTGGATTTGGTGGAACAGAAAATCGATCTTTTAAGGGGCAAGGAAGTGGGAAGAAGGTGGAGGTACCCAAACCCAAGGGTAGGGCCTTTCAAATCACTGCGGAGGAAGCCAAAGTCACACCTGATGTGGTGACAGGTACTTTCTTCATCAATACCTTGCCTGCTTACATTTTATTTGATTCGGGGGCTAGTAGATCATTTGTGTCTACGAATTTTATACAACGCTCTTCTTTTGTGGTTGAGAAATTGTCGGTGCCTTTAGAAATAGAAATAGCGGATTCTAAATGCTTTCTAGTATGTGATGTCTATCGAAAATGTAAATTAACCATCGATGGGGAGGATTTCGATATTGATTTAATACCTATGGTATTGGGGGAGTTCGATGCGGTGGTTGGGATGGATTGGCTTTCGGCTCACGGGGCCAACATTGTGTGCAAACATAAGATTATTCAATTGATGTCTCCTAGTGGACATGAGGTGTGTATTCGTGGGGAGAAACGTGGTGGCATGATCTTATGTTCTTTAATCGAAGCTATGAAGTATTTGAACAATGGCGGACGATCGTTTCTTGCTTATGTGGTGGATTCGGAGAAAGGAGTGAAGTTGATAGAAGACATTCCTATAGTTCGTGATTTTTCGGATGTTTTTCCGGATGAACTACCGGGATTACCTCCCGAAAGGGATGTGGAGTTCCGAATTGACTTGGTGCCAGGGGCTAAACCCATTGCTAAGGCTCCATACCGGTTGGCGCCATCTGAATTGCAAGAGATGATGAGTCAATTGCAAGAACTTCTTGACATGGGTTTTATTCGTCCGAGCATCTCACCTTGGGGTGCACCGGTGTTATTTGTCAAGAAGAAAGACGGGAGTTTTAGAATGTGTATAGATTATCGGGAGTTGAACAAGGTCACGGTGAAGAATAGGTATCCATTACCTAGGATTGACGACCTCTTTGACCAATTACAAGGTGCTTCATGGTTTTCTAAGATCGACCTTCGATCGGGATACCATCAGTTGAAGGTTAGAGAGGAAGACATTCCAAAGACGGCTTTTCGTACGAGGTATGGGCATTATGAGTTTCTTGTGATGTCCTTTGGGTTAACTAACGCACCGGCGGCGTTCATGGACTTGATGAATCGGGTGTGTCGTCCAATGTTAGATAGGTCAGTCATTGTGTTCATCGATGACATACTTATCTATTCCAAGAATGAAGCGGATCACGCTTGTCATTTGCGTGAAGTTCTTGAAACACTTCGTAAGGAGAAACTGTATGCTAAGTTCTCCAAGTGTGACTTCTGGTTACGCGAAGTACAATTCTTAGGACATGTGGTAAATGCCGATGGCATACATGTCGATCCTACAAAAATTCAGGCGGTTATGAAATGGAGTCCACCCAAGACTCCAACTGAGGTTAGAAGTTTTCTTGGTTTAGCCGGTTATTACAGGAGGTTTATTCAAGACTTTGCCAAGATTGCTTCATCTTTGACTAAGCTTACAAGGAAGGATACTAAGTTTGTGTGGGGTGATGAACAAGAAAAGGCGTTTCAGGAGTTGAAGACAAGACTAACACAAGCACCGGTGTTAACTTTACCGGATGGACCCGATGATCTTGTGGTCTATTCCGATGCTTCATATGTTGGTCTTGGGTGTGTTCTCATGCAAAGAGGGAAAGTTATTGCTTATGCTTCACGTCAGTTGAAGGTTCATGAGATTAACTATCCCGTTCATGATTTGGAGCTTGCGGCGGTTGTTTTTGCATTAAAGATATGGCGTCATTATCTTTATGGGGTGAAATGTACTATTTATACCGACCACAAGAGCTTGAAGTATTTCTTCACACAGAAGGAATTGAATATGAGGCAGAGACGTTGGATGGAGTTACTCAAAGACTACGACTGCGAAATTCTCTATCATCCGGGGAAAGCAAACGTAGTGGCGGATGCTTTGAGTAGAAAGGAGGAACCTTCACCTATTCGGGTAAAGGCAATGAAAATTGTGGTAACTTCGGATCTGGTGAATCAAATTAAAGCTGCTCAAATGGAAGCTTTAAAGGAGGAGAATTGGAAACGTGATAGAATTAAGGGGTTAGCTCATCAATTGGATGAGGATAGTCGGGGTTTAAAGACAAGGTGGGGTCGAGTGTGGATACCACCCACTTGTCCTTTGAAGACGGCTTTATTGGAGGAAGCTCATAAATCGAGATATTCGATTCACCCGGGAGGCACGAAGATGTATCGTGACTTGCGGGTTGACTATTGGTGGCCGGGGATGAAACGAGATATTGTTAAGTATGTTGAAAAATGCTTGACTTGTGCTCAAGTTAAGGCGGAGCATCAAAAACCGTATGGCAAATTGCAACCTTTGGAGATTCCGATGTGGAAGTGGGAGCATATTACGATGGACCTAATCACGAAGCTTCCTAAGACTAGGAACGGTTATGATACGATATGGGTCATCGTAGATCGGTTATCAAAGAGTGCTCACTTTATACCGATCAAGGAGACATATTCTTCCAAGAAAATGGCTGAAATTTATGTTAAGGAGGTGGTGTCTCGACATGGAGTACCGGTTACTATTGTGTCTGATCGTGACACCCGGTTCACTTCTCATTTTTGGAAGAATTTTCAGGGGGAATTGGGTACAAGACTATTGTTGAGCACAGCGTATCACCCTCAAACGGATGGTCAGAGTGAAAGGACTATTCAAACGCTTGAGGACATGTTACGTGCGTGTATCATTGATTTTGGGGGAAGTTGGGATGATTACTTACCTTTGGCGGAGTTTTCTTACAATAACAGTTATCATTCCAGTCTTGGAATGCCTCCTTTTGAGGTTTTGTATGGGAGAAAATGTAGAACTCCCGTGTGTTGGGGAGAAGTGGGACCAAGGGAACTCGCCAGCAAAAAGGTAGTAAAGGTGACAAACGAACGAATCGATCAGATACGAGCTCATTTAAAGGCGGCACAAGACCGTCAGAAATCGTATGCGGATAAACGGAGGAGGCCGATCGAATTCCAAGTGGGAGACTTTGTGTTGTTAAAGGTTTCTCCTTGGAAGGGTGTGATTCGTTTTCGAAAGCGGGGAAAACTTAGTCCACGGTTTATTGGACCATTCAAGATTATAGCTCGGATTGGCGAGGTTGCCTATCGCTTAGAGCTACCGGAGGAGTTGAGTGGGATTCACAATACATTCCACGTATCTTATTTGCGAAAGTGCTTGGCGGATGAATCGGCTTATGTGCCATTGGAGGATTTGGTGATTGATGATAAACTCAATTATATTGAGAAACCGGTGGCTATTTTGGATAGAAAAGTCAAGCAACTTCGGAATAAGACGATTAACCAAGTAATGGTGCAATGGAAGAACAGACGGGGTTCGGATGCTACGTGGGAGTCCGAGGATGAAATGCGGAAATTTTATCCTTTTCTTTTTTGAGGTGTAATGAGGTTTCGGGGACGAAACCTTTGTAAGGAGGGGAGAATTTGTAACATCCCATTTTGGTGAAATATTATAAATTAAACATAATTGGTGTATGATTGTGTTTATTTAATTAATGGGTGTTTTGTATGATTTAATTATCTTAAATAATATTTGGTGGGTGATTTAAATAAGTATTTGTTAAATATATTGTAGTGGGAGTTAACTAACTTAATTAAGTTGGATATGAGTTAGTTAGTTTTAACATGTAAATTGAGGGGTTAGAAGTGTCAATAGATGAAAGTTAAATAACAAGGGGGTTTTAAATGTTGACTTGGTCAACATTTCACACTTTTATGTGTGTGTGTGTGTTGGAGACGTGAAAGAGAAGGAAGACAAGGAGAAAAATCAAGAACTTCAAGATTTGATCAAATTGGAGGTTGGATGTTGATCTAATCTTGAATGCAAGTTGAAATTGGAGTTCTCCTTGCATCAAACAACATCTAGGTAAGATTTTTGGGTGTTTTTGATGGGATTTTCGTGGGTCTCCATAGGGGGTGTGGGTTTGATGGGTAAAACTCTCAAATTTGGTGTTTTGAGGGTGTAAATGTTGTTAATGATGTTGATAATCATGTAGGAACAACTTTTAAGTGTTTTATTTCATGATTTACATGTTATGAAAATGGGTGAATTGGGGTTTTCATGGAGTTGATGACTATGGTGTGTAAAGTTAGTGTTAAAAGGTGGGGATTTGATGATTATCACTATATTGTTGTAGTTTGTGGGGAATTGTTGAGATTGATCATTTTTAAACAAAATAATGGAGTTACATAGATGTGTTAATGATGAATGATCATTAGCACATGAACTTGTGCATATATGGTGTTTGATGAAATGCCAAGTAGAGTATTTAACTTAAAATTTGTTTAAAACCTATGGTGATATGAAATAGGTGGGTGTATAAACTCAACAAGGGTGAGTTGATGTGGTTAAGAGTCAATTGGAAACAAATTAGATTGAAAATGTTGACATTGGGGTGAAAGGGGTGTATGTTGACTAATTGTGGTCAAACTTTATATTAAACCTATTAGTTGTGATAATAGGAATTGATAGTGAAGGTGTGGGTGAAACCAAACGACCCGGGAAGGAATTGGTTATAGAGGATAGCGCGTTGGAACAAGGTAAGTCACCCAAATCTTTTACTTGTTATGTGTAATGGTGTTATGCATGTATGAATGTTATAGTGAAAGATTTGACTTTTAGGTGAGTTGGTGATTATGATCTTGTTGCTAGACAATAATGAGCAATAGGTGATATATGTTGCTTGATTATTGTTGAAATGGTGTTCTAATACTAGTCTATGATTGACTTAGTGTTTATTTTTATGTGTGGTGGTTGTATGCAAATAGTTCACAAGGTGTGTGAACTTATATTTGAAATTGACTTAATCTTGGTGTTTTGAATCACAAGTGGTGTGATTATGACATTGAATTATTCACATGGTGTGTGAATGTTCTTTGTTGGGTGTAATCAAGTTTGTAAAACACAAGTGGTGTGGTTTACTTAACTTGAGAAATCTTGTGGAATAAGATTTCAATGGAGTTTTGGGTGCAAACGACCCGTTAGTAAATCGTTTGATATTATGACCATGATGGTTATAATTTGGTGAATTAAGGTGTTTAATATGATTATATGGTGTTATATAATGTTTATGGGGGTATTGGAACGGTCGTATTTGAGCGAAAGGGGTTAAGATGGCTTAAAACAGCAAAAATAGAGGTGCAGGTGGTGCCCGGCGTATGATACGCCTGGGGGGGGCGTATGATACGCCTCCTTCAGCTTTAACTTGGAAGTTTGTCTGTGATACGCCCCAGATACGCCTAAACCATACGCCCCGAGTAAAATTTGACCAAAATTGACTTTTTGGGTCATGTAAGCTCGTGTGGTCGGGCATGGTGATCTTACTTAGTTCTAATGAACTAATGGTGACTTAATTATGGTGTTTCAGGTGAACGGAAGGGGTGAACGGGGTCGTGATCGGTTTGCCTCGCAGGGATTCGGATCAAACACTTTTTGTGGTTTTTCTTTGTTGGTGTTAAACAAAGGTTTTTGGTGATAACTCAAATGTAGTTTTTGTTATTGAATGTTTAATTAACATCAATTATTTTGTAAAGTCGTATGTAAATGGAGTGTTTATGGTGTTAATTACATTTGTCGGTTTGAAAAATCTGGGACCTATTTTCATTTGTCGTTTAAACACACGTGGCATGTGTTGGTGGGTTTGGGGCTTACACACGTTGTTAAGACTTGTAAGTATAAATTTGTAGGATTTTGTGTGTGTAGATATATGTGTTAGCCCTAAAATTGGCTAACACGCGTAAGACTTGGTCATGATCCCTGTTCGGTCCCATATGTTTGATTCAAGTTAATGGCCTTATAAGTTATCATCTTGTCATTAGTTATAAACCATTTGTTTTGATGAAAGACTTAGTACTTAGTTTCCAACTCGTCTTTGTTGATCTTGTACGTTTTGAACATTTATTGCATAATTATGAATTAATTAAGCAAACATTCTTTTGACATATCTTATTTTGATCTTATGAAATGTAATTAACCCATGTGGGCCTAATCATGGCATATGGACCGAACAATGTGACCAAGTTACTTGTTGGGCCTTTGTGTAACAAGTTGGGCCTTGGGCCCAAATCCATGGGCCTTGGAATAGTTCTTGAACAATTGAGGATGGTGAGGCTTATTTGAAAGTGTGGGACAATGATTTGGACTAATGGAATACAAAGGCCCGACCAAATATTACAAGGACTAGAATTCAAGTGTTCTTATGGGCCTCTATTGGGCCACAAGGGAAATTATTGGGCCAAAGGTGGGCCCAGGCAAGATTTGTTGGGCCTATAGTTTGAATGGGCTGTAGGATTCAAAAGTGGGCCATAAGTAGGCTGTTGGCCAAGTTAATAGCAAAGTGGCTCCAAAATGAGGACAAGGGCCTCAACAATAGGCCTTGGATCAGTTTCTGTGGGCCTCGGGCTGATTTTGCTGGGCCCAATGAGTTTTGTCTCAGGCCTTCACCAAAATAGTTCATAGGCCAAGATGGGCCTTGCTTACATGGGCTGAAACAACTGTGGGCCTAAAAATTGGGCTGTTGGCCAGAATCGTGGCCTTGGGCCAAAAACAGTGGGCCTTGAGCTGATTTTGCTGGGCCCCTTGGATTCCATCAAGGCCCGAAGTAAAATAGACCTTGGGCCAACCTGGGCCTGGTTCTTTTTGGCTGAATTCGATCGTGGGCCAATTTGTCCTTGGGTCACCTAATGGATATGGGCCAAAACAAGGTTTTTGGTCAAACTTTCTGGGCCTACTAGGGCTACTGGGCTGGAACAGAACATTTGGGCCAAAATACCCTTGGGCCTAGACAGTAGGCTGTTGGGCCCATCCTGGGCCAACCGAAATGAATTTGGGCCTACTGTTGGGCCTGTTTGTTGTATTCTGGGCCACAAGAGTTTTCTGTTGTCTTTCCTTGATCGAATAGGGTTTCATCAGTAGTTGTGTGTGTATAGGCTGAACCAGAAAAGGTAGAGAGTATGGGTGTTGGTCAAGTAGCTAGCATAGCCAAAAGAATGGCGAATGAAGGCTATTCGACTAGGGTTTGCTCGAATGGAATGGCTGGCGAATGAGAAGCAGCGAATGAAGAGCAGCGAATGAGGAGGTTCCTGGTCGAATGAAGATGGTGGCTCATTCGACCCTTATGCCATTCGGCTCTAGGTCATTCGTCGACCTGGGTGGGGCCATTCGGCCGTTCATGGCCTACTCTCCAAGTAGCACCATCTCAAGATCTAAGGGTGACTTCCATGGTAACTTATGCTAGACTGGTTGTCCATGGCTGTAGGGTTCGAGCTTCAAGGTGGTTGGCCGACTAAAAGAAGATTAGAACAAAAGGGTGAAAAACCCTATTTTTCGCTACTTTCACAGCCTCATACCTCGCGATTCAGTGAAGCTTGGCTTAGATCTGTTGTACTTTTGGGTAGAGGGCATCAAGAGCTTCGTTTAGGCGAAAGAATCACTCAATTTCGTTGAGAAATGAGAAAGTTATGGTGATTTGAAGTTCTTGGGTGGCTAGGGTTTTCAAAACCGGGAATGGGGTGTTTGGTGGAAGAGATGAAGTGGAGAATGAGAAATTTTTACTCATTTAAGTGTTTTTATACCCCGAGGGTGTTCGGGTTCGTTTTCGTTGCTCGGTTCGCGTTTTCGTTACGTTTCCGGAAAATTACGCGTAATTTAAATGGATTTAAATAAAAAGAGTTTAAATTAATTATTTTGATGAGTTTCAAAATTGTAAAATGTTATTTATTTTATTTTATTAAATTACTTTCGTTCGTGTCGTGTTTTCGTTTTCGTTTCGTCAGATCGCGTCACCTTCGCGCGTAATTCGTTCGAATCGTCACCCGAACGAATACGACGATGGTTTTGCTTTCTGACTTTTGTTTCTACTTTTCAGTCATTATTTCAGAACTCTAAACTCACAGATATGTTTGTGTGAATCGTCACCCACGCAAACACACTGTCAGTTCGTTATTCTGAAATAACACTGTAATTGTGTTTGAATTGTGTTTCCTCACTGTCGGACTCAACTAAACATCCTGTTTTCACATTGTTCTTGTACTGACTTGTCGGTCATCTGATTCCTGTCAACTGTGGACATCAGATCGCAACCGATATGTTTCTGAGTATTGTTTGAGCATCGTTGTTTCTTGTGATTTGTTGTGTTAACTGTAATTAAGTTTTCACTTAATAAACGTAACAAATGTTCCAAATGTACGTTGTACTTAATGTATTTAAGTTTATACGAAAATACGTACAATGATTTCTTGTATTTAAGATCCTGTTAATTCAAGTACTGTTTACAATCGTATAAGTACACATAGTTACTGTATAAAGTACACGTACCGTACGGACTTGCCGGACGATCTGGTACTTGCTGTTACATAAACAATCTAATCATCATGATTATCACTCACGGTATCGCGCCCCGGGAATCTTCCGCCCGTCGGGGAAAACCGATCCTACCCCGCCGGCTCGGGGTGTGACAATCGGGTAGTGACCAGCAACGTGTCCCTCCCAATCGTGTGAAGTCTTGTAAGTTATAGGGTCACCGGTCGCATTGTAAACCAAGCCAGATGTGGTGTTAGTTGGGCCCGAGTTGACCCCTCCGACGGCAGCTTTCTGAGAATGAAGCCAAACCTACAACACCTGGTCGAGCTTGCCATCAGCGTTTTGATACTTGGCTGCAGCTTGGGCCCTTTGGGTTCGAGTTCCTTGGGTGATTGGTGTGCCAAACACATGAACTGCGACTGCAGCCATTGTACTAGTATAAATTGAAGTGGTATGGTATGGTAAGTTAATGTTTAGTTGGTTGTGTTTGAATATATGTCATAGGTGATGCCTCTATTTATAGGCCTCGGGGTCTTAGCTAGGTAGGTGTAACAACCGAAAATTTCGGTAACCGTTTATGTCCAAATTTTATATAAACGTTCGTAAAGTAATTACGATCAAAATGATATAAACGATAAAATTATCCGATAATGTATGGACACGTTATAAAGCCTATTAATAACGTGTAAAAATTTCTGTGACCGTTTGGGTTCGAAATTTTTATGAACGTTCCAGAAGTGATTACGATCACATTAATATAAGCGGGACCGTTATACGATAAAGTATGAACACGATATAAGCTCGTGAATATTAAAAATATATGAGCAAAGTAGAATGGGGTTTTAAAAATATAACCTCAAAGTTCAAGGGTCCTAAGTGTAAAGTTTAAATTAATTCATTCTTGTGATTCAAGTAAATGTGACGTGGAAGCTAGGATATGTTTTAATTCAACCAACTCAAACTTATTATAAACATCAATTCGTGAACAATAACCAGATCTTCTCAAACCATGAAGGATTGTGCGTTCTTTATGATCGACTTCTGAGTTTTATGAGCAGAGAAGAGAATCAAGAAGAATTGATCAGACTGATTGATATTAACTACACACATCGTTAAGGTATGTGTTCATGACTCTCATCTAGTATTAGTTTAGTCTTGATTGATTAAAGAGACCAATACCATGTTTAGATAGAGTTTTGGTTTCGTATGATGAACATAAACATGATTTGGTGGGAGCCCAATTACATCTAGATAATGATCAAGTTTTTTTGAGTTTTATGAGGATATAATATGTATGTACTTCTGGTTGCCTTAAACCCATGTTATTATACAGTAAGTTTAGCAACGCCCTAAGACGAACTAATTAAATAAGAGAACACGTTTATCTAAGCCGATCAAATAAGTAATCTTTAAGCATAACAAGAATGTAAAGATAAAAATGGTCAAAATGAGTGTAAGCGAAATTTTGAAACAAAGCTCCGAATGAAAGTTACGGCATGCTGAAGTTTCGAGCGATAATCGTAATTTGAGCACCTTCATGATAAGTTTTATAAATTTATCTCGGGTTATGTTCAAGTTATTGTTAATTGAGATAAATAAGATTAAGTTTATAAAACTCTCCGGGTCGTTATAGCAAGCTAAACACTCGTATTGGAGATAACTATAACGTAGTCGTTGTGCTACCGATTTAGAAACCCTAAAAAGAGGGTTTATATTGTATGATAATGTTATAATCATGGTAAGATATTCATATTAATAGGATATCATTCTGAACGTGTGAAAGTAAGGAAATGAAGAAAAGCTAGCAGATTGGGCTTTACTAAGCTCATGTGAGTTCTTTGTAGCTCTACTTTAAATGTTTTATCATTTTGGGCTGGTATGCATGTTATGAAATTATTTTATGAAAATGATTGTTTCACCTGACTGCGGTCAGATAAAAGAATATGTTAAGGTAAAGAATGTTTTTATGTAAATAATGTTTTCAAGTAAAGAATGTTTTCAAGTAAAGAATGTTTTAAGTCTCAACTACGGTTGAGAAGTAAATGATTTTTCAAAGTCTCGACCAAGGTCGAGCAGAGAATATGATTTTGAAGTCCCGGCTGCGGTTGGGCAAAATTTGAGCACTGCGGTGCAGATCATTGTTTATGATTATGATGGTTTAAATGTATTAAACAATGTTATGTATGAATGAATGATGTTATGGATATGAATGAGATATGTAAAGTGATGTTATGTAAGTGATTGTTATGTAAAGAAGTCTTGTACCAGTATTAGCTGTCAACTTCGGTTGATAGTTAAAGAGTCTTGTGGAAACACAAGCCTGTCGTCTGCGTGTCGCCAGTTGAGGAAGTCTTATACATGTATGAGCCTGTCAACTTGGGGTTGACAGTTGAGGTGTCTTGTATTTATACAAGCCTGTCGACTTCGGGTCGTCAGTTGAGGTGTATTGTGCTGCACAAGCCTGTTGACTTCGGGTCAGCAGTTGAGGCTAAATTTTGTTCACAGTATGATTAATGTCATGATGATATGTATGTTAAAGCATGTTGACTTCGGTCGGCAGTGAAGGCTAAAGTTTTATGCACAGTATGATTGATGTTATGATGATATGTATTTGAATTATTTATGTTATATAAAGATATGAATAAATAAAGATTTTTATAAAAAGTTAACTTACAACTCACCAGCGAAAGTTGACTTGATTTAGCATGCATGTCAGGTTGAGCAAGTTATGATAAGGATATGATGACTCTTGGCATGACATGCGGACTACCTATTCAAGAACTGGCATTCCTATTGAGATTAAAGGTTATATAATGATTTCCGCTGCTATAATATACGATTATTGTACGGTTTAAGAGCTATGCTTTTGATGCTTAACCAACCGAGGGGACTCTCAGTGAATGGGGCCTCTCAGTAGGGGCGTCGTTTGGGTTGGTTTCTTGGGTTTTGGGTTGCTTGGGTTTTGGGTTGCTTGGGTCGGGCTATTCGTGTTTTTGTAATATGAAATTGGAACTAAGAACATGACCATATAACTTCGGTTTAATTGGTTCTCGGGTTTAATCCGGTTGGATTAAATGGTTTTCTGGTAATACTTGAAAAACCAATATTCTATTTTTTCAAACAAATAAAATAAAAACATGTTTAACCAAAACATACAGTTTCTTAAAAATTTCAAATGTTTTACCATATATAACATAACCAAAACATGTTTAAACAAAGGAAAAATTACCAAATTAGTCAAAGTTGACTACTTTTTTACCAAACCAATCACTTAAATTCCGGCATCTAAGACGCCGCTTTAGACGACTTTTTTCTGTATTTTTTGTAAACATACGGGCTTATATGTCGGCGGCTTTATCGGGGTCTAAATGGGTATCGTAACACCCCTTTTCCATCGGCGTCTTAAACGCAACTTTAGACGCCACTTTTATGTCAAATCTGGTAAAGTGGCGTCTAAAGTGACGTCTAAAGAGGCATCTAAGACATCGGTAAAAAAGGGGGCTCTTAAGACATCCATTTTGCCGCCGACATGTGGGCCCGTATGTTTACAAAAAGTACAGAAATAGAGTGTCTAAAGTGGTGTCTAAAGAGGCGTCTAAGGGGCCGGAATTTAAGTGATTATTTTGGTAAAAAAGTGGTCAACTTTGACTAATTTGGTAATTTTCCCTTAAACAAAACATACATTTTTTTCAACAATCTCAAAATATACAGATGCTTTAACAATCAAAAAATGGAACCGCCTCAATCCTTAAAACCCTAGTTCAGGTTTTTTGGGTTAATTTACCTGGACAGGCCTCGTGGGTACCCAAAGACCGGACGATTCTAAGTTTTCAAGTTTAGGCTTAATAAGTTTTTTCGGATTGGATATTTTCAGGTTCGGGTAGGTTTTTATCGAGTTGATTAGTTGGGTTCGGGTAGGGCGTCTAAAGGGGCGTCTAAGACGCCGGTAGAAAAGGAGTCTTAGACACCCTGACAAAGCCGCCGACATGTGGGCCCGTATGTTGTAAAAAAGTACACAAAATGGGCGTCTAAATGGACGTCTAAATGGGCGTCTTAGACGCCGTAATCTGTGTGACTATTTTGGTAAACATGTGGTCAACAATGATTATTTTGGCAATTTTCCCTAATAAAAACTAGGATACTATCTTATGTATTACATGAATTAATAAAAAAGGTATTAAATAGTTATTTCAAAGATTTAGGATTTATAAAATATTTTTTTAATAAAATATGAACTAACTTATCTGTAAGTATTCTAAATAATAAAACATTAATATTATTTTTAATTTTGTTATTGAAAAATTGTCTTTTACATGTTTTTTTAAAAAAATTATTTTTATATATATAAAATCTTCTTGTCTGAAACTTTAATTTTTTTATTTTCGTTCTTTGTTTTTAAGGAAACTTTTTATAAACTTTTATTTTTAAAGTGTTTTGTATCATAAAATAGGTATAACTAATATTATTAGTGTTTTATATAACTATTTAACAAGAAAAAAAATATAATTATTTGATAAAAGAGATAACTGTATATCAATTAAGTTTATGACACGTGACAAAAATAAAATTTGAATGATAAATTTAAGTGAGAATAAATGTGATGGTGACATCTGTTAAATATTATAATGAATGATATTATTCATCCTCTTTAATGAATTGCATTCATCATCGCGTATGTTATTACTTTAACGAATGAATTGGTCAAACATGTTATCTAACCTATGACCCAAATCATGACCAGACCTATGTTGCAACACACGACCCAGGACATGATCTAACCCATGACCTGACATATAACTCAAATTATAACCCGATTCATGACTTGACGTACACATGATATTCCAAACTATAACCTGACCTATAACTCATTCATCCATCAAATGCACAGAAACCTTGTAAAGTATGTAAATCCTTGCCCCCGATGGGATCGAACCTGTGATTAATGTTACGAGGATATCCAAGGAAATGTCTCAAGTGAGGTTCGAACCCTCGTCTCTTACGAGACTTGATCCTACCTTACCACTGAAACAATATTCCTTAGATATAAATACTTATCAGTCATATATAACTACTGATCAATCATAATAACGTTCGTTAAATCTTCGTTAGTAATTAGTGGCTAATACTCTCGTCGATGATCGTGTTAGTAATTTGTCCATTAAAAAATTCCTTAATGCCATGTTTTCTACGAATTTAGTGGTGGTTTTGTATAATTAGGAAATGGATAAAATGTATGGATTTTTAAGGTAAACCAATAAACTTTAAACACTTGTTCAATAAATTAATTACAAAATTTTATGAATATATGTTTTGTATGTTTCAACTAGGTTAAATCCCGTATATTACACGGGTTGAAAACTAAAACATGATATACTTTGAAATAAACTTGTTTTAAATAAATTTATTTTTTAAGAAACTTATTATTTATAAAACTTATATTTTTTCTAAAAGGAAAGGTTTAAACTTTCAATATTTATTATTTATTAAATTTGATTATGAGAAAAATTTCATATTTTGTAAAACTTTTATTGAATTGTGTTTTTTAATGAAAGTAAAACTTTTATTGAATTGTGTTGTTTAATGAAAAAAAAAAAACTATTTTTGAAGTTATAAAACACTATATTTTTAATATAAAGAAGATATATAATAGTATTAGTCATTAAATTTATAATTATTTAATAAAATAAAGATTAATTATCATTTAATATGAGAGATAATTAATTGAAAATATAATAAAGTGACATGTGTCAATAATAGTATGAGAATTTGACACATGGCAATATAAGTTTAATAAATTAACATGTAGCAAAAATGATGTTTGTTTATTAATATAGTAAGACTAGGTTATTAACCCGTGTATCACACGGATTTTGATATAAAATATTAAATAGTTAGTAATGAAAATTTAGCGATTATAAAACGATATTTTTATATAAAATGATTAAATTACATATTAATAAATTTTTTAAGTAATAAAAATATAATTAAAAACTTTAATCATTATACAAATGATAT